>ONZH01013899.1:0-20298 GCA_900303285.1 Rhinella marina
CTCCATACAACTACTGGGTTTCAAAGCTAGACACGTGGCCTGAACTGGCGCTGTACGCCTTGGAGGTGCTGGCCTGCCCTGCCGCTAGCGTGCTGTCAGAGCAGGTATTCAGTGCAGCTGGTGGCGTCATCACCGATAAGCGTACACGCCTGTCAACTGACAGCGCTGACAGGCTGGCGCTTATTAAAATGAACAAAGCCTGGATTTCACCGGAATTCAAATCTCCTCCAGGGGAAAGCAGCTAAAGATTAACATTACTTATGTATCCGATTCCTCTTCTCTACTCCTCCTAATCCTCCTCCTCCATTTTTTAGAGGTCCAACTGGCACTCTTTTAGCACAATTTTTCAGGAGGGCCCCCTACAGGCCCTCTCTTCAAACAATTTTTCCGGAGGTCCACCTACAGGCCCTCTCTCCAAACAATTTTTCCGGAGGTCCACCTACAGGCCCTCTCTCCAAACAATTTTTCCAGAGGTCCACCTACAGGTCCTCTCTCCAGTTCCAGTTTCCAGTTTTATTTGCGTAAACTGCGTACATTTTTTTTTGGGATAGGTGTGAAAAATAATATTACCTGCGTATCTATATTGCCCAACATTGGGTACGGTAGCAACAAGAAGAACAAACACATGCTGCCCACAGGGTTCCGCAAATTCCTTGTCCACAATGTCAAGGAGGTCGAGGTTCTGTGGATTAGCAACAAGTCCTTCTGTACTGAAATCGCCGACAAAGTCTCCATCTAAGAACCTACAGACCATTGTGGAGAGAGCGGCACAGCTCGCCATCAAAGTGACGAACCCCTAAGCCAGACTGCGCAGAGAAGATAACGAATAAATATCTCTGTGGTTATTTTTGCTAAATAAAAGTTAAACAAACCCCCCAAAAAATTCATCTGTTCCTGTGCCTGATCCACCCAAGTTGAATCTGTCCCATCATGAGAAAGTCCCCCCAAGGAGTCCCCACTGTAACTTGCTTCCCATACAACTACCTCACCCCCCGACACCCGTGTCTCGCCATTGTCCACCACCTCCTCAGACAACACTGGTAAATCCCCACTGTCAGCACACGGAGACTGCAAAAGGTCTTGCGAATTGGGGCAGAGAATGTTCTGGGCTAGCACATCAGAGAAGGGGTGACTATGGGGTTCCAGGGAGTACGTGACCACATGCAATCTCCATCTAAAAAGTCATGCCACACTTGATGTAGCTCATAATTGACAATTGTACCGGTTGATGCTAAATTTTTAAGTTGGGGTCCTGCATCGTCATTCTAACTACATCCGGCTGTTGTCACCACCACACACGCTAGCCCAGGGGGCACTCCTCTGGCTCTTCCAGCTCAACCTCCTTCCCCCCAGCCTGCCCCCCCACCTACAGGCCCACTCTCTAAACAATTTACATCTTTTTCCTACCTTTCTCTCTCTCCAAACTATTTTTCCAGATAGCTGCCATATATGGTATTAAACTGAGTAGTATACATAGAACACATACCACACTTGATCTATACTGAACGTCACTTTTAAAAATACGTCATTTTCCTCTCTTTCTCTCATTTGTCTGGGTTGCAATTAAGCAGACCAAGTCTACCTAATCTAATAGTTTCCGTGTAATTGCTCCATACTGCACGTCTTTTTCCTCTCTTTCTCTCTCTCCAAACTATTTTTCCGGATAGGTGCCGTATACGGTATTAAACTCAGAAGAATACATACCGTACCGGTTGATGCTACAGTTTTTCCAAATCCATTCCGGCTGTTGTCACCACCACACACGCTTGCCCAGGAGGCACTCCTCTGGCTCTTCCAGCTCAACCTCCTTCCCCCCAGCCTGCCCCCCACCTACAGGCCCTTTCTCCAAACAATTTACCCGAATAGGGGACGTATTAGATATTATACTGATTTTTGTTTGTTCCTCTTTTAATTGGCTCCTGACCTGTGATAGGCAGAGCATGGACACGTCTCCTTAGCTGCAGTAGAAAAGACACTCCCCTGGCCAGAGCAAGCTCTTTTTCCTTTTCCGTGTTCGAAAAATCCATGAAATATATGGTCCCAAGATAGGGGACGTGTATGATTTTAAACTGAGAAGAATCGATACCACACATGCCCCACTAGGAGAATTTGGGGTAATGGTGGGATTAGGCAGCCTCAGAGGCATCCATGCATGCTGCCCCTGCTGTTTCCTGTCCATTTCCGTGGTGTTTCCATCATTTTCTGAGGTTTCCAGGTTTTCACCCAGCCTTCCTTAGGCAGAGCCTTGGTCCCCTGCAAAAATGCTCGAGTCTCCCATTGACTTCAATGGGGTTCGTTATTCGAAACGAGCACCCGAGCATCGTGAAAAGTTCGACTCGAATAACGAGCACCCGAGCATTTTAGTGCTCGCTCATCTCTAATACTTACCTGTTCTGGCCGCCGCTGTCCTCAGGCTCCCCACTCCACTGTGTTCCCTGCCGGCGCGCACTATGACCTGACGCTGCATCAGGTCATAGTGCGCGCCGGCAGGGAACACAGTGGAGCGCGGAACCTGAGGACAGCGGCAGCCAGAACAGGTAAGTATGCTTTTTTTAAAGTGGCTGGGTGGGCTAATCTGAGGTCTGAGGGGGGCGCGGGGCCCCCCATGAAGTTATTGGAGCGGAGGCCTGGAGCAGTAGCTCCAGGTGCTCCAATTATAATCCGGCCCTGGCAGTGCGGCAGATATTAGAACATGGCAACCGCATTAAAGTGATGCGCGCGCCATGTTCTATGTATGGGACGGCAAGAAAACTCGGTATCGAGCTTCGGTACCGCACTAAGTACCGAAACCATACCGAGTTTTCGATATATCGTGCGACACTACCAGGGAGTACGTGACCACATGCAATCTCCATCCAAAAAGTCATACTGAGGCTCACCACCATGCTTTACACTGCAATCTTATTGAAAGACAGACAATCAGGGGTTCACCGCCAGGTTGTCAGGCAGCATTTTTAAGTGGGTCACCATTACCTTGTCCATGAAAATTGCCTTGGGGTCATTACCAGACTATTGGCCAGATTTAGAAAAAATGGTGCAATTAGGGAGCCTCAGAGGCATCCCTACATGTTGCCCCTGGTGTTTCCTATCCATTTCCAAGGTGTTTCCATCTTTTTCTGAGGTTTTCACATGTTGGGGCAAACTTGACTGTGCAGAACCTTTGGCCCCTGCAAAAATATTCGGGTCTCCCATAGACTTTAATGGGATTCGTGATTGGGCTCGAACCCACGAATCCCATGGAAAATTCGGGCCGAATACCGAATCCCCGAATATTTTAGGATTCGATCAACTCTAAATCTTATCCATAAAAACTTCTAGCCCATAAATCTTGATATATTGCAGTCTTTCTCATTTTCCCAAAGGCTGCAATTCTATACTTGTTGCTATCTGGTGTCAAGGTTGGGATAAACAGACAACAGAGGAGCGTGTGCCCTGAGCTTACCCAACCCTCTGTCCCTGCCTATTGCCTCACCCACGCTAAACCGTGGGGCGACAACCACGAGGACTGCGAAATACACTGTATAAGGTGCAGGGAACAGGGAACAACAAACAAGACAGACAAAACACCAAATGGATAGTCAGGAAGCCGCGTCAAAACCAGGAATAACAAAGTACAAAATCGGAAGACGGTAGAGTAGTCAGAAACAAGCCAAGGGTCAAATCAGCAGTCAGGATACACAATACAACGCAAGCAGGAATAGCAAGGAATTGCAAAAACCAGCAAGGAGCAGAGAGGAAGGTAGGTATATATGCAGGAAGAAATCCCACCCCCAGGTTCTGAATGGACCAGATTCAGAGAAGCCACTCAGCCAGCACCTGAGTATTAACCCTGAGTAGACAAACCAAACAAGAAGCTGGGCGTTGGCTCCAAAACAACCCACAGTGTGAACGTGGCTCAAGGCAAGGCATAGGCACTAAACAGAAACACACAAAAACTCAGAAAACCAAGCAAAACATAGAACCTATGTTCTCTGATGACCAGACCTGACATCTGGTCCTCGAATTTTTATTTACAATTCTCCTGACTGTGATGGGTATAGTATAATAATAATACTATAATAAGTATAAATAAGTATAATAATTTCCTAGATAACATTTATATGTAGTAATGTGTTATATAATGATTCATCTGTTTGTTCTTATTTTTTATTTTTTACTTTTTACTCTCTTTCCCTAGATGGTTGATTGCATAATTTAGGAGTGGGGGCCCTCCGGGGAGGAGAGATCAGAGTGCTGGGAAACAGCCTGACTCCGATATCACGTCCACAAAAGGCACCCACCCCAAATCTACAGAAATCCAAAGATCTCAAATTCGGCATTCAGTCCAGAAGGTATCAGAGTGTCGAATTCGAAAATTCTCCGCGATTCCAATTTCGACATGTTCTTGATATGATTACCTCCTCTCCATGGTTTGGGTACTTTTTCTAAAGCTGTAAAGGTAAGTCCCTTCGGGTCTTGATTGTGATATTCCTTAAAATGCTTTGATACCGTGTGTAACTCATATCCTTTTCTAATGTTGTTTAGGTGTTCCGCAAACCTGACTTTTAATGGTCTCTTCGTTCTGCCTATATACTGTTTTTTACATGTACACTGCAGCAGATATATAACATCTGTTGAGTTACATGAGAGACATTCTTTAATAGCGTGTTTGTGTTCATTTTTTGTTGACGTAACCTCTATAGTTTTTCGTGGGAAATTAGTTAATCTGCAATTTCTGCATGTTCCACACCTGAAAAATCGTTTAGTATCCAGCCATGTTTGTTTAGTTTTGATATGGTTATGTTTGATCGATGGAGCTACTTTTATTCCGAGATTAGCTGCCCTGGTGTAGGTAATTGATGGTTTTTCTGGGATTAAGGGGCCTAGTACTTTGTCTTGGCTCAATAAATTCCAGTGTTTATAAATGTTTCTTTCTATTACTTTATGTTGTGTATTGAATGGTATTATTATTCTGAAGTTATTTTCTTGTTTTTCTATTCTTTTGGTGACCGGTTTGAAAAATGTCTCTCTGTTCATTTGTCTTACTGTATGTAATGATTTTTCCAATAAGTGTTTGGGGTATTTTTTCTTAATGAATTGTTCACTTAACTTTGTGGCTTCTTTTTCTTTTGTTTCTTGTTCGGAACAATTTCTTTTTAAGCGTCTGTATTGGTTTGTTGGAATATTTAGTAGCCATCTAGGGAGGTGGCAACTGGAGAATAATATATAGTTGTTTCTCATCACATCCTTTTGGTATGTATTACACACTAATTTTTCTCCTTCTGTTTTTATACAAATGTCTAAAAATTCGATTTGTGTATCATATATTTTTGCCGTAAATGTCAGGTTGTAATTATTACTGTTCAAGTTCTTTAGAAATATGGCTAGTTCTTCCTTGGGGTTTTGCCATATGAAAATAATATCGTCTATGTATCTTCGCCAGAGGACCAGACTCGTCCCCAGCTCTGGTTTTATGACTTCTTCCTCCCATTGTGCCATAAATATATTGGCGTAACTGGGGGCGAATCTGGTCCCCATGGCGGTCCCTTGTAGCTGGATATAGTATTCAGAATTAAACCAAAAGTAGTTGTAAGTCAGTATAAAATTAATACCCTCTATGATGAACTGTATTTGTTTTTCTAGGATTTGGCTATGATTGGTGAGATGGTTCCTTACTGCCTGTATCCCTATATCGTGTTTGATTGTGGTGTATAGAGTTTACGTCGATGGTGCCTATTATCCAGTTAGGTTGAAATTGTATCTTTTCTGTTGTGGAAATGATATCGGTCGTGTCTTTTATGTAAGATGGAATCAATTTGACTGTCGGTTGGAGTATTCTGTCTATGTATTGTGATAAGTTTGAAGTTATTGAATTGATCCCAGAAATGATCGGCCTGCCAGGCGGATGTGTTGGATTTTTGTGCACTTTAGGTAGGCAATAAAATACTGGAAGTCTTTTATCAGTTGAGGTGATGTATTTATATTCGCTGTCTGTTATAATATTAATTTTTAGTCCAGTATTGCCGTATTGGATTAATTGTTTTTGAAAGTCATTTGTAGGGTCTGTTTTTAATTTTTTATATGTAGCATTATCATTAAGTTGTTTTACGCATTCCGCTCTATGAGCATATTTTATTTTATTTAATATTTAATATGATAAAAATAACTTTTTCCTATATTCATTATGTGGATTAAGCATATAATGAATTGCATTAAATCCACAGCCCTTTATAATTCAAATCCAGACTGGACTTTCACAACAACATAATCCAGACCAGATCTTATTCTTCTCCCACAAAGAGGAGATCCGCTGCACGCTATTTAAAGATGCCAGCCCTCCATACAGCTATAATGACCACTGAGGAAGGGGCATAATATTGAGTCCCCGAAACGCGTATGGTAATGGACTATACCTGTTAGAGGGCATCTAAGAGAATTTACACAGTTCGATATTTAGAACTGTGTAGAAAACAAGAGAAGCTCCCGGATTCACAAATAAGTTACATATTTGCAAGATTAAGAACTATCACGACGTTCTAAGAAATACAACGTTTTCAGCGTTCTACTCTGCCTAACTCTGCCCATCTCTCTCACTATCTACAGCGCAGTCAGCGCTACTAACTACTAAGCAGCACCGGAACCCACGTTGGGACGCCACGTGGGACGCCGAGTCAGGAGCAAACGCGCGCAAACACCACCAGCCGCCAGTGATTCCAACGCTCCTTTCTGTCAGCGCTGCAAGTCATACAGCATCACTGGAACCTACCAGGGAAGCAAACACTGATCAGAGAGAACGTGCAGCAGAAACAGAGGTTTGAAAACTACAAGTGGTAAAGTACAAAAAGGATTAACCATAAAAGTGTATATATATATTTACTATCTGCACAGGAGACATATTACCAATATCCTTATGGAATAACATTGATTCATTTAATGGTGATTAACCTTTCATGTAGTATAGAATTATATGTAAAGCCATCTATAATACAACTTGTGGACCAAAAGGAACTACTACTATTCCAGTTCATAAAAAGGACTACCACAGTGGACTATATTATTTATATATATTTTTATATAATTATTTTTATTAACCATATACTTTTTATCCATGGTTATGCTTAATTTTTAATTTTTGATTTTTGTTTTTTATATATCGATATATTTAACATTTGTTTCACTTTGAAATATCTTTCTTGTGTACAATTTATTATATGTATATTTTTTATCTATTAATAAATGTTTTTGATGTTATATTGAGATAGTCACATGGCATAATTTATAGGAGCAGTAACAACTTATCCATCTATCTATATAGTACGACTCATTCCAACATCTGATATTAACTAACACATTTGGTGCCTATGACCATCTGATTGGTACAAGAAATTATTACTATTTACAAGAACATAATACACCAGATGAGAAGTGTGCCCATTAACAATTACATTCATATTTATTTTTTGTCTTGAGACTAAGGGTAGGTCTCCTAATAGGAGCATCTTCGTTCCATTTCTGAAGTTGGTGAGCCACCACATAATTATCTATATATTTATAAGAACCAAAGTATGACTTGGTAAAAAAGTGTTAAAAAAAAGGAAAAACTAAACATTCTAATAAAGTAAAATAAAATAAAAAAATAGATTTTTCCTACATTTTCTCATTTTAATTGGTTAAAAAAAATTACACATAATTGGTATTGTCATGTTTGTAACGATCTGATCTATAAAAGGATCATGCTACTTTTCCCGCACAGTGAGCAAGTGATTTTATGATGTAAAAGTGGTAAAACATGAAAAAATATATATAAATTTGGTATTGTCAAAATTGTATCAACCCACAGAATAAAGATATCATATCAAAAATAAAAATATTGACAGAGTTGCAAATTTTGTCCATCTCACCTACCAAAAAATTAAATAAACAGCGATCAAAAAGTAATCTGTACCCAAAAATGGTAACAATAGATTCCAAGATTAAAATTCCATATTAAATTAGGTCTCTTCAAATTTGACATGGCACCTGTAAACCATTCAAGCAAAATCTGCCCTCCAAAAAGCATACAGAACTCCTTCCGTTCTGATTCTTGCCATGTGGGTATAAATAGGTTTCAGACCACATCTCTGGTGTTTCTATAAACTACAGAATCGGAGTAATAAATATTGAGGTTTGTTTTACTGTTAACCCTTGCTGTGTTACAGGAAAAATGGATTCATATGGAAAATCCACACAAAAATGTAATTTTCAAATTTCACCTCTATTTTGCTTTATTTTCTGTGGAACATCTAAAGGGTTAACAAAGTTTCTAAAAATCAGTTTTGAATAATTTGAGGGGTGTAGTTTCTAAAATAGTGTCATTTATGTTTGGTTTCTATTATGTAAGCCTCACAAAGTGATTTCATAACTGAATTGTTCCTTAGTCAGTTTTGAGAATTTTAAAAATAGCTTCTAAAATTCTAAGCCTTCTAACATCTTAAAAAAAATAAATGACATTTAAAAAATGATGCCATCATAAATTAGACATATGGTGAATGTTCATGAATAACTATTTTGTGAGATATCACTATCTGTCTTAAAAGCACAGAATATCAAAATTTATAAAATGTATAATTTTTTTGTATTTAAAAAAAAAATAAAATTATATTAAATTAAATATAATATCAACCCATTCCAAAGTTATTGTTATTACCAGATAGCTTTTATTATAAATCCAATAAAAACTATACCCAAAGGGTTATCAAATAACAATACCAGTGCATTAAACATATACACCAAGAACCATGCCACTCATAGTAGGCGCCACAAAGGCACGTTGATAATGGTACACAAGGGACCGGGGTATCTGACTGACCCTAACCTCGGGTCCTTCGCTGTTCTCAGCCCAGAGATGCAACTGGATGGTAGAAGCACTCTGTCCCCGTACCTATCCCTAGTCTGCCCTTATCACAACCCTATTCTACATATAGTGACAGTCCCAAGTCCCAACGCGTTTCCCCCTCACGTTAATGGAGGGTTCCTCAGGGGACTAAATACATAAAATCAAAAAATCAAAAAATAAAGATTATAAGACGCAATAGTACGATAATAAGGACACCCCACTGATATCTCATGCGTAATCTCACATGTTAATTCAAGCACCAGAATAGATAGATGCAAACCAAGTAAGCTAAGATGAGTGCTATAACATGGTCTAATGACACTGGTAAAATGAACAGAAACACCAACACACCATTTAACTCAATGGAGTACAATGGCACAATAAAGTGCAAATATAGATATTATCCTTGTATAGTTCACAAATGTTGGCTAATGTAGATACACAGGCATAATTGATGTATGAACAAACAGACAAGTGTACAGGCCAATATACACCAATATCAGGTAGACTCAAATGAGTACAAAAGCACAGTGAGGCGCAGGTGTAAGCATATAAAGATGCATGCTGGAAAGATCAATCTTGATACATTTCTTGGTAGCCAACATGTAATCTCAATCAGACGCCATAGCACTATAAAGAGCCAATATACATATATTAACCTGGTGCAACTCACAGATATAGGTTAAATATGGGTAACCTTAGTAGGATAAACCACATCTCATATATAAACAGACTGGTATATACACAGGTAAATATGTACCAAGTAACCTCAATTAAGTTCAATGTCATAAAGAGATACATGTGTAAACATATAGAGGTACATGCTGGACAGAATAGGTCCTGTTAACACTCACGGTTACTGCTTTCCCACCGCATCCATTGGGGTATCCAGAATGCCATGGTCTGCAACTGCTGCTGGAGGATCCAGAGATTAAATAAAAGGATCCCTCCAATCACAAAGTCCTATCAATGTCCACATGATCAAAGACACCTACAATGATTGGTGACAATAAGATTACTTACAATTGAGTTCCAACGCCATGCTGGTTTATGGAACGCACTCAGACATGCCGGAAGTATGTAGGTCTGGCGCGCATCATATACTCGCGCTCCCAGTGCCGAAAACCGGAAGCGCATGATCAACCACTTCCGGTCTCGCTTCCAAGAGTTCCACTATCTGCGTTCCATTATCCACAGGTCACAGCGCATGCGCCACCTCCTACTCGTGTATGGTAAATCCGTATTCATAGAAACCAGTGCAAGAGTCAACATCAAAAGCGCTGCTAATAAAATCTTATACTTATTATATGTGGACTATTGGCTAGATAATTAAGCAAAGGACATTAATATACATAGATGAAAAGTAAATATTTATTGACACTTGATAACATAGTAAAATAACCAACCTGTAGTTAATCAAAACAGGGGAGATATTATATATTAAGGCAGACTATTCACGTATCGATATCAGGGAAAATGTCATAATTGGATAGAGGCATAAAGGGGCAAATATTTATTTCATAAATGTAATACAATAAAAACATGTGCAGGGAAAAAGGCGGCATCAACGGAGGCGACCACAACAGGATAAATTCATACATGTCCCATCCAATATAACACAGTTAAAGTGCAAGTGCATATACACTTCTTTATATCATTTACATGCTCACAAATCCTCAGTCGTAACTTCCTTGATGTTTTTCCTACATAATCACGGGGGCAGGAGCATTGACAGAGGTATACCACTCCCCTGCTTTTACAGTTAATAAAGTCTCGAACCAAATAGGACTTTGGGATAACTGAGCATACATAGATTTTTGTGAGCATGTAAATGAATCTTGCTGAAGTCTGCTTCAGTTCTAAATCTCTGAGCACTATCTATGAGCTTACTCAACCGAGCAGAAGATCTTTCAAAGAAGAGTTTTTACTCTTCTAATAAAATTCTCATCAATCGCACTGGTATTCTTATTTGATATCCCTGGTGTACTTGAATTTGTGCTTGCGCACAATTATTTTCTTTTTGATGAAAAATTCTACCATCAGCTCAGTGGGACTGCGATGGGGAGCCCCTGTGCCCCCACGTATGATAATCTCCTCCTGGGCTGGTGGGAGGATACTATCGTATTTCCTGCAGATCCAGTATAGTGGGGAGACAAAATCCTGTTTTGGACTCGATTTATAGATGACGTCTTTTTGATTTGGAAAGGAACCCTTGATGAGTTTAAGATTTTTATGGCCACATTAAATATCAACGAAATCGGGCTCTTCTTTACCACTGAATCAAATAACTACACTTTAACGTTTTTGGACGTCAAAGTCAGAAAACAGGATGATAGACTAACAACAACGAACTTTAGGAAGTCGACCGCTACCAACAGTCTCCTACATTGGGAGAGTTATCACCCAACATCATTCCTCGTGGCAAATACCTCAGGATGAGGAGAAACTGTTCAGACAGTGAGAATTTCCATCAGGAAGCTAGGGGCCTGCATCAGCGTTTCAGGAGTAGAGGCTATCCTGATCACGTATTGAAGGATGCCTTTAAAATGAGACATGTGACAGGAATGAGCTACTGGTTCCTAGACCCAAAGAAAGAGAGGGACAGTTAATAAGACTCATCTCTACATTTGATGGTGAAAATAAACAGATAGGAGATATTCTGAATAAATATTGGCCGATCCTTCTCAGGGATTCGGATATATCGGATGTACTTACCTCTCATCCTAGCGTTACCTACAGAAAAGGTAGAGACAGGCTGGTGCATAGCCACTTTTCAAGACCACAACCTTCGGGGACGTGGCTGGACCACAAGCCCTTGGGAATCATCAGATGTGGCTCATGTATTGCATGCAGATTTATCAAAAATACAAAAATCAATGTATGCTCAGTTACCTGAAAGTCCTATTTGGTTCGAGACTTTATTAACTGTAAAAGTAGGGGAGTGGTATACCTCTGTCAATGCTCCTGCCCCGGTGATTATATAGGAAAAACATCTAGGGAGTTACGACGGAGGATTTATGAGCATGTAAATGATATAAAGAACAAATAAGGCACTCCCGTGGCATGCCACGTTCTTGAATATCATGGTGGTGATCCTAGATCCCTCACTTTTTCCGCTTTAGAACTTGTGAGACCATCTCTGAGGAAGAGTGACTGGGATACTCCAGAAAGAGACTGAATGGATATTTCGGTTTCGGTCCCAGTCACCTGGTGGCCTCAATGAGAGGCTTACGTTTTCTTGTTTTATATGATGTATGTTCCCTTGAATGAATAATTGCCCCTTTATGCCTCTATCAATTATGACATTTTCCCTAATATCGATACGTGAAGAGTCTGCCTTAATATATAATATCTCCCCTGTTTTGATTAACTACAGGTTGGTTATTTTACTATCTATGTTATCAAGCGTCAATAAATATTTACTTTTCATCTATGTATATTAATGTCCTTTGCTTAATTATCTAGCCAATAGTCCACATATAATAAGTATAAGATATTATTAGCAGCGCTTTTGATGTTGACTCTTGCGCTGGTTTCTATGAATAAGGATTTACCATACACAAGTAGGAGGTGGCGCATGCGCTGTGACCTGTGGATAATGGAACGCAGATAGTGGAACGCTTGGAAGCGAGACCGGAAGTGGTTGATCATGTGCTTCCGGTATTCTGCACTAGAAGCGTGAGTATATGATGCACGCTAGCCCTACATACTTCCGGCATGTCTGAATACGTTCCATAAACCAGCATGGCGTTGGAATGCACTTGTAAGTAATCTTATTGCCACCAATCATTGTAGGTGTCTTTGATCATGTGGACATTGATAGGACTTTGTGATTGGAGGGATCCTTTTATTTAATCTCTGGATCCTCCAGCAGCAGTTGCAGACCATGGCATTCTGGATACCCCAATGGATGCGGTGGGAAAGCGGTAACCGTGAGTTGTAACAGGACCTATTCTGTCCAGCATGTACCTCTATATGTTTACACATGTATCTCTTTATGACATTGAACTTAATTGAGGTTACTTGGTACATATTTACCTGTGTATATACCAGTCTGTTTATACATGAGATGTGGTTTATCCTACTAAGGTTACCCATGTTTAACCTATATCTGTGAGTTGCACCGACATTTGTGAACTATACCAGGATAATATCTATATTTGCACTTTATTGTGCCATTGTACTCCATTGAGTTAAATGGTGTGTTGGTGTTTCTGTTCATTTTACCAATGTCATTAGACCATGCTAATAGCACTCAGCTTACTTGGTTTGCATCTATCTAATCTGGTGCTTGAGTTAACATTTGAGATTAAGCATGAGATATCAGTGGGGTGTCCTTATTATCGTACTATTGTACCTTTTAATCTTTATTTTTTGATTTTATGTATTTAGTCCCCTGAGGAACCCTCCATAAACGTGAGGGGGAAACGCGTTGGAACTTGGGACTGTCACTATATGTAGAATAGGGTTGTGATAAGGGCAGACTAGGGATAGGTACGGGGACAGAGTGCTTCTACCATCCAGTTGCATCTCTGGGCTGAGAACAGCGAAGGACCCGAGGTTAGGGTCAGTCAGATACCCCGGTCCCTTGTGTACCATTATCAACGTGCCTTTGTGGCGCCTACTATGAGTGGCATGGTTCTTGGTGTGTATGTTTAATGCACTGGTATTGTTATTTGATAACCCTTTGGGTATGGTTTTTATTGGATTTATAATAAAAGTTAAATTTTAGGTACTGCTCACTGTGATGATTTATACTCAGCATTACCTGGTGAAAGGTTTTGTGTTTAATCTGTACCATACACCTGTTAATTTATTAGCAGATAGAATTACATATGTCAAATTTGTGGATGCAACAGTGTTGTGTGTTAGTTACTTGACCTTGATCCCTGCACTCAGGGCTGGTTTTAGACAAAGTGTGCCCCTGGGCAAAATTGAAAGTGGGGCCCCAAATCCTGAAATATTGGACCAACAGTCTGACAGGACTTTGTAGGCACCGACAGAGGTTGCAACCACAGCAGCTGATTGTAGAATGCCACATTATCCCTCTTTAGCCTTTCCACTATAAGGCCCCTTTCAAACTAGCGAGTTTCACACTCTGGACTCGCAGCGAGACACCTGGTCTGTACTTCCAGCACTGCCAGGGTCGCATAGCATTTTATTGATTTATGATGCTATGTAACCCTTACAGTTCTGGAATGTATTGAATAGCACTGGATACATTGCAGACCTCCAAGGGTTACAAAGCATCATAAATAAATATAATGCTATGCGACCCCAGAAGTGCTGGAATTTAAGGCCGGGTGCCTGACGCTCGCTCGTCTGCTGATCCTGCAGCCTCTTTGGATATATTCAAACAGAGTATGTTCTGCACTTAAAAAAAAAAATAATGCATAATCCCCATCAGGTTTTTTGGATGTGTTTTTTTTTTGTCTGATGCATTTTATAATACACTTTTTGTGATACAGTTTTGGCGTGGATTTTCATTCATGACCATTTTCAAAGGGAATTCTGCATGAAGAATGATCAGGGCACTTCTTTTTTCCATGGTGCAGTTTATAAAACCACAAAGGGGGTGTCCCATCCGGGCCCCTGAAGTAAAGGGAGAGCACAATGTGCATGTATGGTCCTCCTCCACTAGGCTATGAGTGTTCTGAAAATA
This sequence comes from Rhinella marina, assembly GCA_900303285.1. Classification (NCBI taxonomy): domain Eukaryota; kingdom Metazoa; phylum Chordata; class Amphibia; order Anura; family Bufonidae; genus Rhinella; species Rhinella marina. The sequence continues at coordinate 14,517 of ONZH01013899.1, forward strand.
GCCGATCACTGGCAATTCAATAGCAGTGAATGGATATAATGCTGCGCGTGCACACTGTTATTAGGGATCTGTGGATGAAACTGTTATGGTGGTACTGTGGATGACACACTGTTATGGGGGTCTGTGGAAGACACACTATTATGGGGGATATGTGGATGGCACACTGTTATGGGGGTCTGTGGAATACACACTATTATGGGGGATATGTGGATGGCACACTGTTATGGGGGTCTGTGGAAGACACACTATTATGGGGGATATGTGGATGACACACTGTTATGGGGATCCGTGGATTACATACTGTTATGGGGGGGATCTGTGGATGACACACTATTATGGATGAACCGTGGATTACATATTGTTATGGGGGTCTGTGGAAGACACATTTTTATGGCTGTGATTGACACTGCTATGGGGGATGTCGCTGTGATACTGCCACAATATGTGACATAGCTTTACAGATACCTTTAATAGCAGCCCTGGTCTGCTCCCCTCAAGAACTGAAAAAAAAAGACACTGCTAATTTGGACCTCAGATTCTTAATCTATACACCAACGCCCCCCTTCCCCCCAATAAACAATTCAGACCACCTAAACAAAACCCTCTATGGCTCAGACAGCCACGGCTGCATCTCAAGCACCACACAAGCACGCTGTTTGGTGGTGTCCTAAAAGTGCTGCAGATCTAACTCATACTGGAGTCACACAGAGCCCACAGGACACAGGGAGCTCACGCAGGGGGCACAGGGAGCTCACATAGAGGGAACACAGATAGCACACACAGCTAACACAGGGCATATACCGGGGGCACAGAGAGCACACACAACTCCCACAGGGGGCACAGGAAAACAGTTCACACAGTGGGCACACAAGGAGAACACACTGGGAGCACAGTGGGCACAAGGAGAACATACAGGGGGCACATGGAGCACACACAGGGCACAGGGAGCACACACAGAAGGAACAGGGAGAACACACAGGGGGCACAGGCAGAACACATAGCAAAGTGGGCACATGGAGCACACACAGGGAGCGCACACAGAGGGCACAGGAAGCACACACAGAGGGCACAGGGAACACGCACATGGAGCGCACACAGACGGCACGGAGAACGCACACAGAGGGCACAGGATAAACACATAGAGGGCACAGGGAGCGCACACAGGAGGCACAGGGAGTACAGACAGAGGACACAGGGAGCGTGCACAGGGAGCACACACACAGCAGACACAAGGAGCGCACACAGGGGACACAGGGAGTGCACACAGCAGGCACAGGGAGCGCACACAGCAGGCACAGGGAGCGCACACAGCGGGCACAGGGAGCGCACACAGCAGGCACAGGGAGCGCACACAGGAGGCACAGGGAGTACAGACAGAGGGCACAGGGAGCGTGCACAGGGAGCACACACACAGCAGACACAGGGAGCGCACACAGGGGACACAGGGAGCACACCCAGAGAGCGCACACAGCAGACACAGGGAGCACACACAGCGGGCACAGGGAGCGCACACAGCAGGCACAGGGAGCGCACATAGGAGGCACAGGGAGTACAGACAGAGGGCACAGGGAGCGTGCACAGGGAGCACACACACAGCAGACACAGGGGACACAGGGGACACAGGGAGCGCACACAGAGAGTGCACACAGCAGGCACAGGGAGCGCACACAGCGGGCACAGGGAGCGCACACAGCAGGCACAGGGAGCGCACACAGCAGGCACAGGGAGCGCACACAGATGGCACAGGGAGCGCACACAGAGGGCACAGGGAGCACACACAGGAGGCACAGGGAGTACAGACAGAGGGCACAGGGAGCGCGCACAGGGAGCACACACACAGCAGAAACAGGGAGCGCGCACAGGGGACACAGGGAGCGCACACAGAGAGTGCAAACAGCAGGCACAGGGAGCTCACATAGAGGGAACACAGATAGCAGACACAGCTAACACAGGGCATACACCGGGGGCACAGAGAGCACACACAACTCACACCGGGGGCACAGGAAGCACAAACAGTTCACACAGTGGGCACACAAGGAGAACACACTGGGAGCACACTGGGCACAAGGAGAACACACAGTGGGCACATGGAGCACACACATGGAGCGCACAGAGTGGGCACAGGAAGCACGCACAGAAGGCACAGGAAGCATGCACAGAGGGCACAGGGAACACGCACATGGAGCACACACAGACGGCACGGGGAACACACACAGAGGGCACAGGATAAACACATAGAGGCTACACAGGAGGTACAGGGAGTACAGACAGAGGGCACAGGGAGCGTGCACAGGGAGCACACACATAGAAGAAACAGGGAGCGCACACGGGGGACACAGGGAGCGCACACAGCGGGCACAGGGAGCGCACACAGCAGGCACAGGGAGCGCACACAGATGGCACAGGGAGTGCACACAGGGGGAACAGGGAGCGCACACAGGGAGCGCACACAGGGGGCACAGGGAGAGCACACAGGGTCACAGGGAGAGCACACAGGGGTCACAGGGAGCGCACACAGGGGCAAAGGGAGCGCACACAGGGGCAAAGGGAGCTCACACAGGGGCACAGGGAGCGCACACAGGGGCACAGGGAGCGCACACAGGGGGCACAGGGAGCGCACACAGCGGGCACAGGGAGCGCACACAGCGGGCACAGGGAGCACACACAGCGGGCACAGGGAGCACAAACAGGGGGTGCACACAGCAGGCACAGGGGGCACACACAACAAGCATAAGTGTAATGGCCCAGACTGGTATGTGTGCAGGTGTCGGAGGTATTTCAGTATTTCTAGGTTCCCTAGTCTTTTCCAGTCTAAAGGTAAAGGCCTGCATTCTGAAACTCTCCCTCATTCTTAGTTTCCCTATATGTGAGCTCAAAACACTTCCATCTGGTGTCTAAAGTTGGTATTGCACATTATACAGTCATGGCCAAAAGTTTTGAGAATGACACAAATATTATATTTTCACATGATCTGCTGCCCTCTGGTTTTTATGTGTGTTTGTCAGATGTTTTTATCACATACAGAAATATAATTGCAATCATATTATGAGTAACAAAAGCTTATATTGACAGTTAGAATGAGTTAATGCAGCAAGTCAATATTTGCAGTGTTGACCCTTCTTCTTCAGGACCTCTGCAATTCTCCCTGGCATGCTCTCAATCAACTTCTGGACCAAATCCTGACTGATAGCAGTCCATTCTTGCACAATCAATGCTTGCATTTTGTCAGAATTTGTAGGTTTTTGTTTGTCCACCCGTCACTTGATGATTGACCACAAGTTCTCAATGGGATTAAGATCTGGGGAGTTTCCAGGCCATGGACCCCAAATCTCTATGTTTTGTTCCCTGAGCCATTTAGTTATCACCTTTGCTTTATGGCAAGGTGCTCCATCATGCTGGAAAAGGCATTGTTGATCGCCAAACTGCTCTTGGACGGTTGGGAGAAGTTGCTCTCGGAGGACACTCTGGTACCATTCTTTATTCTTGGCTGTGTTTTTAGGCAAGTCTGTGAGAGAGCCAATTCCCTTGGCTGAGAAGCAACCCCACACATCAATGGTTTCAGGATGCTTTACAGTTGGCATGAGACAAGACTGGTGGTAGCGCTCACCTCGTCTTCTCCGAATAAGCTTTTCCAGATGTCCCAAACAATCGAAAAGGGGATTCATCAGAGAAAATGACTTTACCCCAGTCCTCAGCAGTCCACTCCCTGTACCTTTTGCAGAATATCAGTCTGTCCCTGATGTTTTTTCTGGAGAGAAGTGGCTTCTTTGCTGCCCTCCTTGAGACCAGGCCTTGCTCCAAGAGTCTCCGCCTCACAGTGCGTGCAGATACACTCACACCTGCCTGCTGCCATTCCTGAGCAAGCTCTGCACTGCTGGTAGCCCGATCCCGCAGCTGAAACATTTTTAAGAGACGGTCCTGGCGCTTGCTGGTCTTTCTTGGGCGCCCTGGAGCCTTTTTGGCAACAATAGAACCTCTCTCCTTGAAGTTCTTGATGATGCAATAGATTGTTGACTGAGGTGCAATCTTTCTAGCTGCGATACTCTTCCCTGTTAGGCCATTTTCGTACAGTGCAATGATGACTGCACGTGTTTCTTTAGAGATAACCATGGTTAACAGAAGAGAAACAATGATGCCAAGCACCAGCCTCCTTTTAAAGTGTCCAGTGGTGTCATTCTTACTTAATCATGACAGATTGATCTCCAGCCCTGTCCTCATCAACACCCACACCTGTGTTAATGGAGCAATCACTGAAACGATGTTAGCTGGTCCTTTTAAGGCAGGGCTGCAATGATGTTGAAATGTGTTTTGGGGGATAAAGTTAATTTTCTAGGCAAATATTGACTTTGCAAGTAATTGCTGTTAAGCTGATCACTCTTTATAACATTCTGGAGTATATGCAAATTGCCATTATAAAAACTGAAGCAGTAGACTTTGTAAAAATTAATATTTGTATCATTCTCAAAACTTTTGGCCATGACTGTACATTATTGTCTGCATTGCCTTATATTGCTGTATTCTCATTGGTTCCTTTTCATGCCATTTATGTGATGGAGTGTGCTTGACCATGTGACCCCTCTGCTACCTGTCAACTGCCAATGACAGACCAGAGGATGTAGCTAGTTCCGCCCTCCTTTTCTCTAGGGAGTGAGCTGGAATATTCCAGAGAGTTCTGGTTCTGCCTCAGACCAGAGAACAGTGCACAGCTCTCCTGTGTACCTCAGCCATCCACTCAGGCCAGAGGCCTAGTTATTCAGCCATTATGATCACCAGCACAGTTAACCCAGACTGCATCCAGACGGCTGTAAGGATCATCACAGGTTCTTCCAAGTGTTCAGTAGGACTACCTATATAAAGTTCCACAACCTACTGTCTGACCTCTGAGGAGTTCAGGGTCACCCACTCAGGATCACTTCTACCCCGGCTTACATGTCCAGAAGGTTCATGCGTCTTCCACCTGTTCGCCAGAGTGCGAGGGCAGCGTCATTCTCTAAGTATTTCAAGTGCTCAAAGTTCTTTAGTCACCCGTGCCTTACTCAGCTGAAAAGACTAACCTATTGGATCAGGTCTATACTTACTTATTATACTACTACTACTACTCCTATCATCTCAAGTCAGCCTACAGTTAAGCTCTTAAAGCTACAGCGCATTGTCAAGCCACTCTACTCTACCGCTGTATCCATACCATCTAAACCTGGCTGTGTACCAGAGAGACTGTAACCTGTATAACATATTGGTTCCTGCATTAAAGCAAACGTTATCCTTGACCCCTGGCATTGGTTTAATTATTGGTGCCTTGTGCGAGGAGGGTAACGGGAACAATCTTGCAGCCGGGCAACCCTGGCCGCCATAGTAACCCTCGTGCCCGTGATATCACCCATGACAACCTTAAAGGTCCCCTGTCCCAGGATAGTACCCGTGTGCTGCACAAGGAGAACACACAGCGGGCACAGGGAGCACAAAGGGGAGCGTGCACAGGAAGGACACACACAGCAGACACAGGGAGCACACACAGGGGACACAGGGAGGGGACACAGAGAGCGCACGCAGCGGGCACAGGGAGTGCACACAGCAGGCACAGGGAGCGAACACAGCAGGCACAGGGAGCGCACACAGCGGGCACAGGGAGCGCACACAGCGGGCACAGGGAGTGCACACAAGGGGCACAGGGAGCGCACACAAGGGGCACAGGGGGCGCACACAGGAGGCACCGGAAGCGCACACAGGGGAAAGGGACACACAGCGGCACAGGAGCGCACACAGCGGGCACAGGGAGCGCACA
>ONZH01013900.1:0-76130 GCA_900303285.1 Rhinella marina
CACATTATAGGGGCATCGTTGGGAGCACTTCTTACTGACACATTGCTGGGAGGCACAATGGGGCACTTCTTACTGGCACATTATTGGGGGCACTATGGGGGCATCTACTGATGCCACAAAGAAGGGTATTTTATATGGGGGCTCTGTATAGGGACACTTTATACTGGGACACATTAAGGTGGGCACTATGGGGAAGGGGGAGAGGAGTACTATGGGGTCATCTATGGGGGCACTAAGGTTTTATACTTGCAAATTATGGGGGACACTGAGGGCATCTACTGGGGCATTTTTTACTGGTACATCATAGGGGGCACTATGAGGAAGGGGGAGAGGAGCACTATGCATTTACTGGGGGCACTATATAGGGGTATTTTATACTGGCACATTATGGGGGCACTGAGGACATTAGCTCAACTGGGTGCAATAAAAGGGGGTATTTTTTTTTGCACTGGCACATAATAAGGAGAATTATTACTACTGGGGAGCATTATGGTAGGCTTTATTACTACTGGGGGTCAATGGGGAACATGATTACTCGTATGGGCACTATGGGAACATTATTACTTCTGGGGCATAGTGGGGACATGTTGGGGGCACTGTAGGAGAATTATTACTACCAAGTGTGCTCTAGCAGAGAATTATTACTATTGGTGGACTTTGAGGAGCACTATTACTGTGGGGGGGCACTCTGGCACAGTATCAGCTTGGCACAGTTATTTTTGGGGGACATTATGGTTACACTGTTGGTGTCAGGGACACGTTTTGCTGGGTGCAGTTATTTTAGGACACTGTATGCCAATAATTATTGAAGGGCACTATCTGTGTGGTACTAGTTTCTGTAGTATAGTATTGGGGAGCACAGCGGCACAGTATTGGGGGTGGTAGGGTGATTTGTCCAGAAGATGGGCGGATGATGGAAAAGTAGTAACTAAATTTTTTTTTTGTCAAATTGCAGAGACGAGAAATGGCTGAAAATGGCGGTCTGGTCTTAAAGGAGATGAGGAAAGAAAACATCTACATGAAAGGAGACGTCACTGGATGTAAGAGGTATGAGGCGCTGTATGACCCTGTATGTTCTGTATTGATATATGTAATGTTAGGAGGGAAGGGGTTAGGTTGAGAATTTATACATAGATTTATATGGGGCCCCAGAAATGCCATGCTCAACCCTGGCCAATGTCTTATTTAGTACGCTAGATTCGATATTTGACCGATTATCTCATGTTTGATTTTCATATTGCCCACCTTCGACTAAGCATTGCCCAACTCTAAGCCAACCCCGCTCGGCAAGTGCCAAGGCTTAGAGGGAACACTGGTTACGACCACTTGTAATCCATCAGTGGTGGTCGTGCTTGCACACTATAGGAAAAAGCACCAGCCTATGTGCGTTCCCACAGTCCCAGCCACCAGAAAGGCCAGCACTTTTTCCTATAATGTGCAAGCACGACCACCAGTGATGGACTGCAGGGTGGTCGTAACCATGGAGACGAGCAGTGTATCGTGATGGAAAAATGAATCCAGCCAGCAAAAGAAGCAATATGGACGATCACAATACATTAGTAAGTGCCTTGTAATAACTTTCTCTACATGATAAATGTTATTTGCTGAAGTGAGACAACCCCTTTAACTATTTCTTTAAGAAATACAGTCACCCACAGAGTGGGTTAACAATGGGTTGCTGAACTGCAGTACAATGGGTTACTGCACAGCACTACACACTATATGACGATTTTCTTTTTCTATGGCCACTGACGCTGCAAATAGTTATTTAAAACTAACAACCCCACAAACACGGATTCACAGTTTTTTTGGCAAGTCAACTTCACTGACTACGTTAGCACAATATCACGCTTTTCTGTTTGGCTGGCGAATAACGCCACAAATAGCTATTTAAAACTAACAACCCCACAAACACAGATTCACAGTTTTTTTGGCAAGTCAACTTCACTGACTACGTTAGCACAGTATCACGCTTTTCTGTTTGGATGGCGAATAACGCCGCAAATAGTTATTTAAAACTAACAACCCCACAAGCACAGATTCACAGTTTTTTTGGCAAGTCAACTTCACTGACTACGTTAGCACAATATCACGCTTTTCTGTTTGGATGGCGAATAACGCCGCAAATAGTTATTTAAAACTAACAACCCCACAAGCACAGATTCACAGTTTTTTTGGCAAGTCAACTTCACTGACTACGTTAGCACAATATCACGCTTTTCTGTTTGGATGGCGAATAACGACGCAAATAGTTATTTAAAACTAACAACCCCACAAACACGGATTCACAGTTTTTTTGGCATGTCAACTTCACTGACTAAGTTAGCACAATATCACGCTTTTCTGTTTGGATGGCGAATAGCGCCGCAAATATTTAAAACTAACAATCCCACAAACACAGATTCACAATTTTTTTGGCAATTCAACTTCACTGACTACGTTAGCACAATATCACGCTTTTCTGTTTGGATGGCGATTAACACCGCAAATAGTTATTTAAAATGAACAAACCTACAAACACGGATTCACAGTTTTTTTTGGCAAGTCAACTTCACTGACTACGTTAGCACAATATCACGCTTTTCTGTTTGGATGGCGAATAACGCCGCAAATAGTTATTTAAGACTAACAACCACACAAACACGGATTCACAGTTTTTTGGCAATTCAACTTCACTGACTATGTTAGCACAATATCACGCTTTTCTGTTTGGATGGCGATTAACACCGCAAATAGTTATTTAAAATGAACAAACCTACAAACACGGATTCACAGTTTTTTTTGGCAAGTCAACTTCACTGACTACGTTAGCACAATATCACGCTTTTCTGTTTGAATGGCGAATAAAGCCGCAAATAGTTATTTAAGACTAACAACCACACAAACACGGATTCACAGTTTTTTTGGCAATTCAACTTCACTGACTACGTTAGCACAATATCACGCTTTTCTGTTTGGATGGCGAATAACGCCGCAAATAGTTATTTAAAATGAACAAACCTACAAACATGGATTCAAAGATTTTTTGGCAAGTCAACTTCACTGACTACGTTAGCACAATATCACACTTTTCTGTTTGGATGGCGAATAACGCCACAAATAGTTATTTAAAACTAACAAACCCAAAAACACGGATTCACAGTTTTTTTGGCAAGTCAACTTCACTGACTACGTTAGCACAATATCACGCTTTTCTGTTTGGATGGTGAATAACGCCGCAAATAGTTATTTAAAACTAACAACCCCACAAACACAGATTCACTGTTTATTTGTCAATTCAACTTCACTGACTACGTTAGCACAATATCACGCTTTTCTGTTTGGATGGCGATTAACGCCGCAAATAGTTATTTAAAACTAACAACCCCACAAACACAGATTCACAGTTTTTTTGGCAAGTCAACTTCATTGTTTACGTTAGCACTATATCACGCTTTTCTGTTTGGATGGCGAATAACGCCGCAAATAGTTATTTAAAATGAACAACCCCACAAACACGGATTCACAGTTTTTTTTGGCAAGTCAACTTCACTGACTACGTTAGCACAATATCACACTTTTCTGTTTGGATGGCGAATAATGCAGCAAATAGTTATTTAAAAGAACAACCCCACAAACACGGATTCACAGTTTTTTTGGCAATTCAACTTCACTGACTACGTTAGCACAATATCACGCTTTTCTGTTTGGATGGTGAATAACGCCGCAAATAGTTATTTAAAACTAACAACCCCACAAACACAGATTCAAAGTTTTTTTGGCAAGTCAACTTCATTGTCTACATTAGCACTATATAACGCTTTTCTGTTTGGATGGCGAATAACGCCGCAAATAGTTATTTAAAATGAACAACCCCACAAACATGGATTCACAGTTTTTTTGGCAAGTCAACTTCACTGACTACTTTAGCACAGTATCACACTTTTCTGTTTGGATGGCGAATAATGCAGCAAATAGTTATTTAAAAGAACAACCCCACAAACACGGATTCACAGTTTTTTTGGCTATTCAACTACGCTGAAGAATTTTGTACTATATGGCGCTTGTCTATTTGTATGGTGAATAATGCTGCAACTATTTCTTTCACATTTACAAGCTGCCAATCACGGATTATATATGTGTTTCCCCAAACACAACCCAAAAGATTTTTTTTTTAATGTTTTTTTAATATTATTTTTTATTATTTTTTAATTTTATTTTTTTTTATGTTCCCCAAACAAGGTTCTGACCCTCTTACTGCACTGCAAAAAGCGACACTAGTGGTGGTTCTTTGAATATAGCACCCCAAAACAGCCTTTAGAACAGAGTGTAGTGCTGTATAACAGGCTAGCCCCTATGCCCATTCACTACTGCTCAGCCCCTATGCCCATTCACTACTGTCCAGAATAGCGATTTCACTGGCTGATTTTCTGTCTAGAAATCGTCCCTCTCCTATCCCTGCAATTCAGATTATCTATCCCTGATCTCCTCATTTACTTTCTTTAGTTTTTCTTTCACTTGCCCTATCTCTCCTGACGTCTGTCTCTGGTCTAAAATCGATAGCAAATGGCGGATTCCAGCTCTGCAGAGCTATTTATAGGGCTGTGACATCACAGGACCTGGCTGGCTGCTAATTGGCTTCATGTCTGCATGTGATCGCATTGTGGGTGTTTACTTCTTTGTCCCAGAAATCCTTCCCCATGTCATGCCATGTGCTTGCGGCCATTTTAGGGAAAAAAAAAAAAGATTTCGCTTTCGTTGTGAATCGAATTTTCCATGAAATTTAGAATAAACTCAATGATCTCCCAATACAGTGAAACCTGGGAAGTTAAATATGTGTATACGATGAGTCTCAGCTCATAATCATTTCCCTTTTAAAGGTATCACTGTGTATATAATATAAAATGTAACTTTTATTTATTATTCAATAAAAAGGAGGATTTTGCTCCCTATTATTTACATCAACACACAAGAAAAACCGATTAAAAATATCAGCTTATTGGCAGGTGGAGTTTCTCCAATATAAACGGTAGTAGTATCAGAGATAGCAATACGATTATAAGTCATACATCAGGTCTACACCCTGAGTTATTTTAGTAATGCAAGGTTCTTTGTGTGGAGGTTTCACTGCACCTATCCTTTATTTGTAGGACCTGAGTATGTGGTCACTTATTTGTTGAGATAGGAGTTGCAGTCCTTTAGAATGGTGGCCAGCAACTACCTCTCTTGTTAGAGTCTGCACACCATTCACACTGTATCATGCATGTCATCTAACCCTATGCAGGCCTTGAAGTGGCTGCATTACATCTAGTCTGCATATCCAGGCAAACCTCACGCACACACCTCAGACACCTTTGCTATTACTGATAGCACCAATTCCTATTACATAAATTGCTTCGGAGACCCTGTCAAAGCTGGCTAAAAACTGAATAGCACACCGCCCCTCCCGACATGTTTCGCCGCCATTCGGCTTCGTCAGGGGAAGTAGGGGTATTGGCGTGCTGCTGCATCAATTTCCTCCTTAAGTCACCTTATTAGTCCCTCCCCCATTAGGAGTCCTCCTATCCAGGTACCTCTGCTCATCAACCAGTGCCCCCTTGCTACCTATAACCAATCCTGTTCCGTATACCTGCTCGTGTACTCCCTCGCGTGATCTCGCGATACCCGCTATTTCGGGAGTTTGGAGCTTGTCTGCGTGATCTCATGAGACACGCACTGTCGGAGGTTTCGGAGGCGGTACCCGGCACTGCCTACCTCCGGATAGTAGGAGGGTTGAGGGCGGGATGTGTTATTACAAGGGGCGAGACTACTCGCTGTCCGGCTCCTTTGTATGGGTGGAGTTGGAGGCGGACATATCTGGTGTTATGTAAACATTGGCACATGTTCATCTTTTCTTCTTATTGATGTACCGGGGAATATGTTATAAATAGATAGATCATGAATCTTGTGCTATATATCTTGTAAAAATAGAATTAGAATTATTAAATATCCCCTTCAACATTATATCCCGATTTCCTGCTTCCCTATATTCTTATAGGGTAAGATTGTTTTTGCTTGTCTAACATATATTATAATCACATGAGTTTTGTTCTGGAGGGAGGGCTAAAATAGGGGGACAATATACAGTTTACCTAATCTGCAATTATATAGTCATGGTGACTTTTCCCAGGAGTGTCATGTGTTTATGATGCTTTTACTATTTGTGCTATTAAATGAAGGCTGTATAGGAAAATCCCTCATTTAACCCATTCGGGTTGAGGGATTTTAACCTATATATCCACCTAGCTTCTTCGCGCAATAGTAGGCGGTCTAGATTGCCACTTCTTGAGCCTAAATCTACCCGTGATAAGCCCCAGAATTTCAGGACTTCAATGTTCCCATTATGTACATAGGTGATGTGTCTGAATAGAGACGTATCCTTCTTTGTATTAATGGCACTGATGTGGCCAGATATACGTCTTCTCAGCTCCTGAGTTGTTTTTCCCACATATAGCTTGGGACAGGAGCGTGATGCAATGTACACTATCCCCGTACTGCGACAATTAAAGAAATCCCAGATTTCATATTCTCTTTTGTCTATTGGATTTGTGAATCTTTTTATCCTAGGGAGGAATTTGCAAAAACTGCAATGACCACATGGGAACGAGCCCATCACCCTCGGCTGTATTCTCATGGTCTCATTCCCTCTTTTTGATAGGTAACTATGGACTAATTTGTCTCGTAGGTTTCTCCCTCTCCTATATGTACCGTATTTTTCGCCCTATAAGACGCACCGGCACCTAGGTTTTAGAGTAGGAAAATAAGAAAAAAATATTTTTCAGCAGATCCTGATCTGCCCATAAATTTCAGGACATCACATCAAACCCCATTATTAGCCCTCCATGTCAGAACTCCATCAGCCCTCCATGTCAGACCCCCAACAGACCTCAGATCAGCCCACTATGGCCCCATATCAGCCCCCTGTGCCCCCATACCATCTCACTGTGTGCCCACCAGACCTCAGATCAGCCCACTGTGCCCCCATCAGACCTCAGATCAGCAGAATGTGCCCCCATCAGATCTCAGATCAGCAGAATGTGCCCCCATCAGACCTCAGATCAACAGTATGTGCCCCCATCAGACCTCAGATCAGCAGAATGTGCCCCCATCAGACCTCAGATCAGCATATTGTGCCCCCATCAGACCTCAGATCAGCATATTGTGCCCCCATCAGACCTCAGATCAGCAGAATGTGCCCCCATCAGACCTCAGATCAGCAGAATGTGCCCCCATCAGACCTCAGATCAGCAGAATGTGCCCTCACCAGACCTCAGATCAGCAGAATGTGCCCCCATCAGACCTCAGATCAGCAGAATGTGCCCCCATCAGACCTCAGATCAGCAGAATGTGCGCCCATCAGACCTCAGATCAGCATATTGTGCCCCCATCAGACCTCAGATCAGCATATTGTGCCCCCATCAGACCTCAGATCAGCATATTGTGCCCCCATCAGACCTCAGAGCAGCATCTTGTGCCCCCATCAGACCTGAGAGCAGCGTCTTGTGCCCCCATCAGACCTGAGAGCAGCGTCTTGTGCCCCCATCAGACCTCAGAGCAGCGTCTTGTGCCCCATCAGACCTCAGATCAGCCCACCCAGCCACTTATAATAATCTTACTTACCTGTCCTGCCGCTGCCCTCCTATCCACGCTCCGCTCTGTTCCCTGCCGGCGCGCACTATGACCTGACGCTGACGCTGCAGCGTCAGGTCATAGTGCGCGCCGGGAGGGAAGAGAGCGGAGCGCGGACCAGAGGGCAGCGGCAGCGGCAGGACAGGTAAGTAAGATTATTATAAGTGGCTGGGTGGGCTGATCTGAGGTCTGATGGGGGTCCCTATGTACAAGTGAGCGCTTCCTTATGGAAGCGCTCACTTGTATTCGCCCTATAAGACGCACCGCATTTTCCCCCCTTCTTTTGGGGGAAAAAAAGTGCGTCTTATAGGGCGAAAAATACGGTAATACTTGGTGATGTAGTTATTACGGGTCTCAGGTCAGGGTCACTACTTAGAACCTTCCAATGCTTTCTCAAAATGGTTTTTATTCTATGGTGACAATTGTCAAACGTTCCAATGCATCTAATTGTTTTTTCTTTTATGTTTGTAGAAAACTCTTTGTCATTTTTTAGTAATTTTTCACGTTTCTGCATCTTTGCTCTATTGTATGCTTTCTTCAAGGGTCTAGATGGATATCCCCTGGCTTTGAAACGTTTGAACAACTCACCTGCCTCACTCTCAAATTCTTGTTCTGTACTACAATTTCTACGAGCCCGTAAATATTGCCCAATTGGTATTCCATTCTTGAGAGGGACTGGATGCCAACTTGTCCAGTATAGAAAACTGTTTGTGGACGTCGGTTTGCGAAATATTTTTGTTTCCAAACCACCACTTTGATTTTTTCGTATACAGAGGTCCAAGAAGGAAATTTCCTCCTGATGGATCTCAAAAGTGAAGTGCATGCCTATTTCATTATTATTGAGTTGTCTTACAAATTCCACAAATTCCTCCTTATCACCTTCCCAAAACAAATGAATGGTGTGCAGACTCTAACAAGAGAGGTAGTTGCTAGCCGCCATTCTAAAGGACTGCAACTCCTATCTCAACAAATAAGTGACCGCATACTCAGGTCCTACAAATAAAGGATAGGTGCAGTGAAACCTCCACACAAAGAACCTTGCATTACTAAAATAACTCAGGCTGTAGACCTGATGTATGACTTATAATCGTATTGCTATCTCTGATACTACTACCCTTTATATTGGAGAAACTCCACCTGCCAATAAGCTGATATTTTTAATCGGTTTTTCTTGTGTGTTGATGTAAATAATAGGGAGCAAAATCCTCCTTTTTATTGAATAATAAATAAAAGTTACATTTTATATTATATACACAGTGATACCTTTAAAAGGGAAATGATTATGAGCTGAGACTCATCGTATACACATATTTAACTTCCCAGGTTTCACTGTATTGGGAGATCATTGAGTTTATTCTATTGAACTGGGATTACACACCTGTTAAATTTTCCCAGAGTAAGGTTACTCATTTCAAATGGCGGGATTCCTATCACAGGGATTGAATAATGATAGACTATCACTAGAGGCAACCCAGGTTTTTTCCAATCAGTCCTTACCACTAACCTGTACAGATATTAACACAGCCTTTAAAAATCTAAATAAAACATACAGCCAATACTATAGGTCCTGGTGGGAAATAGCGAGTTTGGAGACTTATTTGTCCCAAAACCTAGTATATAGAGGCCTAAGGAGCCCATTGAGACCTAACTGGCATACTGAAGATTCTGACTTCATAAAAGGATGGGATGATATTCTGACTGAAAATTCCCTCAACCTTATGAGATATATGGTTGAGTATGAAAAAAAGTACCTCAAAATTACATCAGAAAAACTAGAAAGGGAGGTAAAGGAGATACTGACATTTAATCAACAACCTGAGTTTAATGGTTTAGAACAAAAATTGAAAAAAAAACCTGGATACCCTGATTGGAGAAATAAAAGAAAGAAAGCATAGAAAATATCTCCGTGATAAGCAGGACTTTGAAACAAATAGAGTGTACACGTGGAAAAGGGGCCAAAATAATCAGTACAGATCTAACAGATACACTGATTTCTCAGAGTCTGAAACTTCTGGTAATGAGACTACCAGTATAGGTAGTTATAATAAAAATAAAAATACAGGAACAAAGAGAAAAGTGAGGTATAATAGGAACCGAAACACTAAAAGAGCGACCAGCACAACATCATGCACATCCCAAAACCAAGTGGGAGAGACTGGTTCACTCGGTACCTCCTCACTTTCCAATGTATCATTTTTAGGTCCTCAGATATCAAATCATTCCATGAATACGATTCAAACAGGTACAAGAGAAACCCCCAATTCCCAGAATTTAGGGCTTGGAGGGACACAAATACAAGCAATGGGTTCAACTATTACCCGTTGAATTGTGCCTCACAGATACAACAAGGGGCGATCCCAAAACAAAACACAAATATGACAAATATGACTCAGACAGGGACCTTGGTGAATCCCTCAATTCCTGTCGCCCCCCTTTTTTTAGGGCAGAGCAATGTACAGCTAAGGGACAGGGAACGATGGGGATACAACCCAAAATAAAAATAATATAATTTGAAAAGGAGATTGAGATTCCTGAAGTTACCACTGTAAACCTGCTGGGTCAGAATAAAGTAATCCCAGATATCAATCAGGATTGTACACAAGTGATCAACCTCTCTAGTGTCATCTTGACAAATGTGCAGATACAATTATTTAAAAAGGGCCTCACATTCCCACCAGTTCCACGTTTTGATAAATTCACTTGGGTAAAGGACATAAATCTATTCGCACGTAAATTGGCACTTCAAAACAACATTTGAATACGGACAAAGATATTAATAAATTAATGCAGAAAGAGGAATTGACTTTAAAGACATTGGAGACATTAGTCCAAGAAAATGAAGGAAATATTTCAGATATTGAACCGCCCCTAACGGACTACAAACCTAGATCCAAATGGACTCCAGCTTTCTCTCAGTACAAAAATATTGAGACGTTTGTAGAACTAGTTACAGAAGATATTGATAAGATTTACACCCCCAAGGAACATATACCTGAAAATTTATCCCCAGATATCATTATAAAATCAAGTGATAAAGGGGGAAATATTGTAATACAGGATCGCAATGATTATGAGGACATGGTAAAGAGGTTATTGTCCGACAAAAAGACCTATAAGGTACTCTCTGAAAATCCAACTGAAAAATACCTCAAAGAATTATATACCATCTTAAAGGAGGCGAAAGAACAAAATCTGATCTCTAAAGAAGAATTCCAATTTCTATATAATAAGAGTCCAACAACTGCAACGTTTTATGCCCTACCAAAGGTCCACAAAAACAAAATACCGATACCAGGATGTCCAATAGTGTCAGGGAATGACTCCTTAATTCAACCAGCCAGTCAATATGTAGACCCAATATTAAGACCATTTGTCACGTCACTACCTTCTTATATAAAAGACACAACAGATGCCCTGGCAAGAATCAATAACATCACACTTACTGAGACAACATTCCTAGCAAGCCTCGATGTAGAGGCTCTTTATAGTAATATTGACCATAGGTTGGGCATCTCAGCAGTTAAGCATTTCTTGGACACCAAGAGTATTGTCTTCCAAAAACATAATAAATTCACTTTGAATCTTTTAGAATTCGTACTCACTCATAATTATTTCATATGGAAGGACACGTACTATAATCAGGCCACCGGAACCGCGATGGGGACACCATGCGCACCGACTTTTGCAAACCTTTTCCTTGGGTGGTGGGAAGATAAAATAGTTTTCACAGAGTCCATGGCACAATATACACAACATGTCACATTTTGGGGTCGTTTTATTGATGACGTGTTATTGTTTTGGGAAGGTGATAGGGAGGAATTTGTGGAATTTGTAAGACAACTCAATAATAATGAAATAGGTATGCACTTCACTTTTGAGATCCATCAGGAGGAAATTTCCTTCTTGGACCTCTGTATACGAAAAAATCAAAGTGGTGGTTTGGAAACAAAAATATTTCGCAAACCGACGTCCACAAACAGTTTTCTATACTGGACAAGTTGGCATCCAGTCCCTCTCAAGAATGGAATACCAATTGGGCAATATTTACGGGCTCGTAGAAATTGTAGTACGGAACAAGAATTTGAGAGTGAGGCAGGTGAGTTGTTCAAACGTTTCAAAGCCAGGGGATATCCATCTAGACCCTTGAAGAAAGCATACAATAGAGCAAAGATGCAGACACGTGAAAAATTACTAAAAAATGACAAAGAGTTTTCTACAAACATAAAAGAAAAAACAATTAGATGCATTGGAACGTTTGACAATTGTCACCATAGAATAAAAACCATTTTGAGAAAGCATTGGAAGGTTCTAAGTAGTGACCCTGACCTGAGACCCGTAATAACTACATCACCAAGTATTACATATAGGAGAGGGAGAAACCTACGAGACGAATTAGTCCATAGTTACCTATCAAAAAGAAGGAATGAGACCATGAGAATACAGCCGAGGGTGATGGGCTCGTTCCCATGTGGTCATTGCAGTTTTTGCAAATTCCTCCCTAGGATAAAAAGATTCACAAATCCAATAGACAAAAGAGAATATGAAATCTGGGATTTCTTTAATTGTCGCAGTACGGGGATAGTGTACATTGCATCACGCTCCTGTCCCAAGCTATATGTGGGAAAAACAACTCAGGAGCTGAGAAGACGTATATCTGGCCACATCAGTGCCATTAATACAAAGAAGGATACGTCTCTATTCAGACACATCACCTATGTACATAATGGAAACATTGAAGTCCTGAAATTCTGGGGCTTATCACGGGTAGATTTAGGCTCAAGAAGTGGCAATCTAGACCGCCTACTATTGTGCGAAGAAGCTAGGTGGATATATAGGTTAAAATCCCTCAACCCGAATGGGTTAAATGAGGGATTTTCCTATACAGCCTTCATTTAATAGCACAAATAGTAAAAGCATCATCAACACATGACACTCCTGGGAAAAGTCACCATGACTATATAATTGCAGATTAGGTAAACTGTATATTGTCCCCCTATTTTAGCCCTCCCTCCAGAACAAAACTCATGTGATTATAATATATGTTATACAAGCAAAAACAATCTTACCCTATAAGAATATAGGGAAGCAGGAAATCGGGATATAATGTTGAAGGGGATATTTAATAATTCTAATTCTATTTTTACAAGATATATAGCACAAGATTCATGATCTATCTATTTATAACATATTCCCCGGTACATCAATAAGAAGAAAAGATGAACATGTGCCAATGTTTACATAACACCAGATATGTCCGCCTCCAACTCCACCCATACAAAGGAGCCGGACAGCGAGTAGTCTCGCCCCTTGTAATAACACATCCCGCCCTCAACCCTCCTACTATCCGGAGGTAGGCAGTGCCGGGTACCGCCTCCGAAACCTCCGACAGTGCGTGTCTCATGAGATCACGCAGACAAGCTCCAAACTCCCGAAATAGCGGGTATCGCGAGATCACGCGAGGGAGTACACGAGCAGGTATACGGAACAGGATTGGTTATAGGTAGCAAGGGGGCACTGGTTGATGAGCAGAGGTACCTGGATAGGAGGACTCCTAATGGGGGAGGGACTAATAAGGTGACTTAAGGAGGAAATTGATGCAGCAGCACGCCAATACCCCTACTTCCCCTGACGAAGCCGCATGGCGGCGAAACATGTCGGGAGGGGCGGTGTGCTATTCAGTTTTTAGCCAGCTTTGACAGGGTCTCCGAAGCAATTTATGTAATAGGAATTGGTGCTATCAGTAATAGCAAAGGTGTCTGAGGTGTGTGCGTGAGGTTTGCCTGGATATGCAGACTAGATGTAATGCAGCCACTTCAAGGCCTGCATAGGGTTAGATGACATGCATGATACAGTGTGAATGGTGTGCAGACTCTAACAAGAGAGGTAGTTGCTAGCCGCCATTCTAAAGGACTGCAACTCCTATCTCAACAAATAAGTGACCGCATACTCAGGTCCTACAAATAAAGGATAGGTGCAGTGAAACCTCCACACAAAGAACCTTGCATTACTAAAATAACTCAGGGTGTAGACCTGATGTATGACTTATAATCGTATTGCTATCTCTGATACTACTACCCTTTATATTGGAGAAACTCCACCTGCCAATAAGCTGATATTTTTAATCGGTTTTTCTTGTGTGTTGATGTAAATAATAGGGAGCAAAATCCTCCTTTTTATTGAATAATAAATAAAAGTTACATTTTATATTATATACACAGTGATACATTTAAAAGGGAAATGATTATGAGCTGAGACTCATCGTATACACATATTCCATGAAATTTGTAACGAATTCCACTTCATCAGCTTCGATTCGCTCATCTCTATATATAATATATAGTAAATTGTGCAATATCCATTTTTTGCGATTTGGAGCCTTTTAGTGATGTATCCCACCATATGTGCATTTAATGAAGTATGTAATAGACTCGGGTCAGAGGTGTACTGAGGATTCTCCTGATGTATTCCTCACACTTTTGTCATACGTTTAACGTATATGAAAAATTTATATGATAACTTATACATTTTTTGCAGCACTCTGCAGGATGGAAAAGCATAGTATACTGCGCTTTTCCATCCTACAAAGTCCAGAAAAAAACATATGCTCTTAATTGAATCTATGTAATTATAAATGTTAAACTTGGAAATTGGAAAAAAAATATGCGTTCCCTATACGGTAAAACTGACTAGTTACTTTCATTCTCCAGGCCAGTACAATTACAGAGCTACCACATATGTATAGTTTTTCGTGCGCTTTTATATATTAAAAAATAAATAAATAAAAGCCTTGAAAATAATATTTTTTTGTTTTCATCGCCATATTCTGACTCCTATAACTTTTTGGGATCTTGGGATTTTTGATTTTTTTTTTTTGTGGGAGAAGAAGTGATAAAAAAACATTGAATTGGGCATTTCACCAGTTTCGCCGTTTTCCCTATGCGATAAATATTTTTATATTTTACTAGTTCGGGCGTTTTTGCACGCAACAATGCCCATGGTATGTATTTTTTTTATTTGTTATGTTTTGTTTTTTTTTCACTTTGGGGAAAGGGGGTGATTTGAATTTTTATATTTTTTATTTTTTTGTTTTTAAAAACTTTTACAACAAGGAACTAAAACAAGGATTCACTAGATTGTTTCTTTCATACACTCCAATTCATTAGCATTGGAGTCTATGGGAATTATACTATGTTCCATAGGAACTAATGTGCAGCAGCCTACTGTCACACAGGAGGACAGGGACTGCCGCCCACTACATCTGGCTTCCCCAATCATTGGTGGGGAGAACCAGAGCACACCCAGAAGCACGTGCTTCCGGGTTTTAGCGCGTCCAGATGCTGTGGTCCCTCCATATAGTGGAGACTATACAGTGATAACGAGATTAAATATATATTAATATATAAAGTTCATTCCTGCTCACTGATCAGCGTGGCCAGCACTGTCAGTGAGCTATTCTCCGGTACTGCCAACATGCTGTGTAATGAACCAGCCGCCGAGAGAGAAGCCTGAGCAAGCAGAAGTATTCGCTTGCTACTGGCAATGCAGGGAGGTCTGTTTGTTCTTTATGCGCGACCAAACTACTGGACCAATTTTCACCAAATTCGGCACACAGGTACATCAGGTGTCCGGGAAGGTTTTAGACCAGGTCTCATCTATCTAGGACATACCGTTCCTGAGATATTCCCAAAATATGATCTCCATTAGCCAACATTACAACTGGGAACTTTGGTTTTAAACTCCAACTGCCATTCTCTGCAAAGACACACACAGGGAGGGCAGGTTTCCATAACAACCAGGTAATTATCAGCAGCTGAGGATCTCATCCATTTCTATTTACTGACACTGTTAAAGGTATTCCGGTTACCATAAATATAACTTATGTTTTTTTCTATTACTACAGTTCAGTAGTAATAAAAGATGTTTTCCTCCACTGCTGCCTATTGCGTGGGCTCATAAATAAGCATGGTATTGACCTTTAATTCAGGCCACCCTAAAAGAAGTACTTAAAACCTCCGCCCCAGTTCTCACTAAGCCACACCCCCAACTCTGTCAGGCCACACCCCCTTTCACTCCGCAGCCAATAGAGATTGAAAAAATAAAGGTAAAAATCAACTTCTGTCAGCTGCAGGGATGGGTGGGAGGTTGACTTTCTTTCTGCAACAACACACACAAACATTAAATAAAATAGATTAAATACACCCATGCGAAGCGTCTTGCTAATCCACGCCCCCGACTCTGTCAGGTCACGCCCCCTCCCACTCCGCAGCCAATGGGAATTGAAAAAATGAAGGTAAAAATAAACTTCTGTTTGCTGCAGGGGTGGGAGGGTGAATTTCTCTCTGCAACGACACACAAAATTTTTAGATGAAATAGACTAATTATAGACTACAACCGTTCGAAGCCTTTTGCTAAGCCACGCCCCATCTCTGTCAGGCCACGCCCCCTCTCACTCCGCAGCCATTCTGCAACGACACACAGAAACATTAAATGAAATAGATTAAATGCACCTATGCGAAGCGCTTTGCTAAGCCACGCCCCGACTCTGTAAGGCCATGCCCCCTCCCACTCCGCAGCCAACAGAGATTGAAAAAATAAAGGTAAAAATCAACTTCTGTCAGCTGCAGGGATGGGTGGGAGGTTGACTTTCTTTCTGCAACGACACACAGAAACATTAAATGAAATAGATTAAGTACACCCATGTGAAGCGTCTTGCTAATCCACGCCCCCGACTCTGTCAGGTTACGCCCCCTCCCACTCCGCAGCCAACGGGGATTGAAAAAATAAAGGTAAAAATAAACTTCTGTTTGCTGCAGGGGTGGAAGGGTGAATTTCTCTCTGCAACGACACACAAAAATTTTAGATAAAATAGACTAATTATAGACTACAACTGTTCGAATCGTCTTGCTAAGTCACGCCCCCAACTCTGTCAGACCACGCCCCCTCCCACTCTGCAGCCATTCTGCAACGACACACAGAAACATTAAATGAAATAGATTAAATCACCTATACGAAGAGCTTTTCTAAGCCACACCCCCAACTCTGTCAGTTCATGCCCCCTCCCACTCCGCAGCCAACAGGGATTGAAAGAATGAAGGTAAAAATAAACTTCTGTCAGCTGCAGGGGTGGGAGGGTGAATTTCTCTCTGCAATGACACACAAAATTTTAGATGAAATAGACTAATTTCAGACTACAACCGTTCGAAGCATCTTGATAATCCACACACCCAACTCTGCCAGGCCACGCCCCCTCCCACTCCGCAGGCAACGGGGATTGAAAAATATCAGCTGCAGGGGTGGGAGGGTGAATTTCTCTCTGCAACGACACAGAAAAATTGTATATGAAATTGACTAATTTTAGACTACGACCATTCAGTACTAATAAAAGATGTTTTTTTCCACTGCTACCCATTGCGGGTCCCCATAAATTACCATGTCATCGACCTGTAATTCATGCCACTCTGACCCCCGCCCCAGATCTCGCGAAACCACGCTCCGACTCTGTCAGGCCACGCCCCCTCCCACTCCGCAGCCAATGGAGATTGAACAATTGAAGGTAAAAATCAACATCTGTCAGCTGCAGGGATGGGAGGGAGGATGACTTTCTCTCTGCAACGACACACAGAAACATTAAATGAAATAGATTAAATATACCCGCGCAAAGCAATGTTTTCTTCCACTGCTACCCATTGTGTTTCCTCAAATTACCATGGCATTAACCTATAATTCAGGCCACCCTGAAGTGAAGGACTTAACCCCCCCCCATGTCCCATTAAACCACACCCCCTCCCACTCCGCAGCCAATAGGGATTGAAAAAATGAAGGTAAAAATAAATTTCTGTCAGCTGCATTGACTTTCTCTCTGCAACGACACACAGAAACATTAAATAAATAGATTAAATATACCCAGGCGAAGCCGGGTCTTTCTGCTAGTATACTATATATTACTGTTCTTATATACTGTATAAGAGCGTAGATAATCCTACAGAACTAGAGGCAATCAAACTTGGCCTAGGTCTGGCATGTTTTGAACCTGCGTCACAGTATCAATGGCATTACCAGTTCCTAAGTTGACCACAATAGAAGCAGATCTGGACCTGGCACTTTTTTTTATAGGTTTTGGCTGTATTTTGCCTTCACTTTTTATTGCCACCACAGCCACTACACTCCTCCATTATATCACTTGCTTCTCAACATTCTGATCTGGCTCCCAGGTCCTAGCCAATACTCAATCATTGTCATAGTCCTCATTCGCCCAAACACTTTTATCAGACTATGATTTGTCATTGTGGACTGCTTGTTCCCTACCCATCTCCTGCTCTGTATTTGCCCAGAGGGCCAATGTTGCTACCACTGTCTTTTCTGCCACCACTGTGTGTACAGGTGCCACTACTAGCACCAACACAGCTATGCATGATGTCCCCCACCTCTCTCTCAACCTCCTCCACATGGCAGTCCAAACACTGACTGCTCTCACACAAGTCATCAACAGCAATACTCTATTGACTATCTGCTTTAATGACATGTTGGTGGAGTTTTGTTGCCTCTTCTTAGGATAAAATAAGGCTTTCCACTAGGAGGGGGCAGTGAAGACAAAGATGATGCAACTCAAAGGCTTCTCTGGGGCTACAAGGAGGAGAAGCAGGAGGAATTCCATGACCCCTGGCCCAAAGGCATGATGTTAGAGGTGACATTGACATCATCCTGCAGTGACAAAGAGGATGAGTGAACCATTCAGTCCACAATCTCATCCTCCTTAATAAAAATCTGCGAAGAAGAATTGTGGCCTGATACTGCTACTACTATTGTCTGGATGTGTGGTGCCAACTGTGCTGCTACTGCTGTTTGCACTTCTACAGCCATCCACATTCTGACTTTTGGATGACAAGGCATGGGTCTTTTAGTTTTCTCTGTCATTTACCATTTTATCATGAGGTCTATAAATGAAAAATCACAGGTTTGGTACATAGATAATTATTAACGGTAGCAAAATTGGAAGTGGTTTTTTTTCTATAATTTACAAGGAAACGTCCCTCCCCATCTACTAACACTCTGCACACTGGTATTGACAATTTACAATGGTATATTAATGCAGTACCATGGATTGAATGAAACTGGTATATTGATGCAGAAATTGCATGGTATAATAATGTAATACAATGTGTTGAATTAAACTGCATATTCATGGAGTACAATGCATTGAGTACAGTGACAAAAACTGCATGGTATATTGACACAGTACAGTGGGCTAACGAAAACTGCCACACAACTTTATGCATTGTGGTGGTAGACTTTTAGCTGTAACCCGATGTAGAAAAGCATTGGGTTACATTGTGATCTGCCGCCACCCCGTGACGCTGCAGATTGCTCAAAAACCATTCCAGTAAAATATGGTCCAAAAACCATATGGTGTTCCTTCCTTTCTCAACCCAGTCGTGTACCCATACAGCAGTTTACGACCACATATAGGGTGTTGTACACTGCAAAATCATGGTAATAAGTATTGAGGTTTCTTTGGCTATTAATTGTTGCCGTGGTAGTGGAAAAATTGATTAAAATGGAAAATCTGACAAGAACAAAAAAGTTCAATTTGGAAATTTCACCTCCAATTGTATACTGATTTTGTAATGTCTTTTTGCAGAAAAGTGTAAAAGAAGGAATTCTGCTGAAACAGACCAGTTCATTTCAGAGATGGAAGAGACGCTATTTCAAGCTCAGAGGACGAACATTGTACTACGCCAAGGATTCAAAGGTGGCAAACTCTACAATAGTAAAATAATTTCTTAGGAGTCTTTAAAAGGGTGTTCCAAGATTTTAATACTAATCCTGAGGATAGGTCATTAGTATTTGATTAGTGTGGGACTCACACTCGGGATCCTCACCAATCAGCTGTTTGAGAAGGCACTGGCACTCCTGTGAGCACCTTGGCTTGCTCACAGCTCACCAAGCAAAGCACCATACATATTTTAGCAGATGTACCTTGTATCGTGCTCAGCCCCATTTACGTCTTTGGGGCTGAGCTGCGCCTAGGCCACATGACGGATGAATGTGTCATCACTGTCTTAGGTTACACTGTGAGAAGGCCACGGTGCTCAGAGGAGCCTGTGCTTTCTCAAACAGCTGATTGGCAGGGGCCCCGTTGTTGGACACTCCCCACCTCCCCAATCAGACACTGATGACCTTAAAGTCAACATTGGGTCTTGGCCTATAATGTTATTGGGAGAAAAGCTAGAGAGACTAAGAGGGTGATTTATCAAAACTGGTATAAAGGAAAACTGGCTTGGTAATCCATAACTACCAATCAGATTCCACCTTTCTTTTCCCAAAGAACTTCTGAAAAATGAATGGTGGAATCTAATTGGTTGCTAATGGCAACCAAACCTCTACACCAGATCTGATAAATCTCCCTCTGAGTGCTTTCTCTATATTAATGTGTCTAACATCATTGCACCCTTTCCCACTTACAATTGCATACATATTAGCCAAGCATACGTCAAACAAGATTTTTTTTTTCACAAATGTTTGTCTAGTTTACATCAGTGTCCCTTCTGTTTGACTGTATGGAAAAGTGAAGTCTGCTACACGTTTTCATATATCTGTATGTTCTATAGATTTTTTTAAAATTGAAAACCATGATATATATACGCAGTGTATCCACACACAGAGGGCCATATTTATGCAGTTGTACAGGCATACATTTGCATAGGACTGAGACATCCACTGATTGCAATGCCAGAAATATGATATTTTGCAATGGTCCTCTCAGGTTTTTTCCTTTTTCATGTTCTGCCATCGAACTATAAGCACCCAATTAGATGTAGCAATTAGTGCTTCCAATTGTGTGTAATTCTAGATATTGCTTACTTGAAAATTGATCTGTATATCCAGAATTTAGTAGTACTACATTAATAATGCAATATGGAAACAAAATCTTTCATAGAACAATAGTTGCACAGGTGTACCCGTTCATTGTACAGTTGTAACAGATTTGGGAGTAAGTTATTGCTGTTATTGCTATATCAGTGGTATAAGAAAATTGTTCTGTGTAAAAGTACCGTAACTATATATATATATTTTTTTTTTACTGCAGTCTCTGATATTTGATGAAGTTGACCTTTCAGATGCCAGTGTGGCTGAGACTAGCACTAAGAACATTAACAACAGCTTCACGGTACAGTGATACATTTTGTCTTACCATAAAATTCCAGCCCAAGCTGAAGAATTATATTATGGAATGTGACAGGCCTACCTAAAAGATGTAAATGTGAATTAGGAGACATAAAATTGTGAATGTTGGTAATTAATCAGGTTGTCAGGGGTAGCACAAGAAAAATCTTGAAGACAGTATCTGGAGGTTCGAATTATGGAGGTTACTCATAGATCAGTGACAGAATGTGGAGCGTGGGTAGAGTGGTAGACAAATGAGGGAGCAGATTAGGATGGTGCGTCACTTAAGAAAGATTTTTGGGTGACAATGATGAGTTTAATTGTATTTTATAGTGGATGGGAAGCCAGTGCAGTGACTGACACAAGCTAGATTGGACACACAGATGAGCCTGTCTGCTGTATTTAGGATATACTGGAGAGGGAACAGTTTACTGAGGGGATGACCAATTAGTAACGAGTAACAATAATCAAGACAAAAATGTATCAGGACAAAAGTAAGTTTTTGTTGTTTCTTCAGTAGGAGAAGGGCAGATAGTGGAGATGTTTTGGAGGTATGTAGTGCACTGGGGCAAGGGTACGTTAGACGACAGGCATTTTCCCTTATTGGTAGTATGCAAAGCCATCAACTCACAACATTATTGTACTTTGAAAGGTTAAAGGCTATGTACACCTTTGGGAGCAATTTTTTTAAATAATTTCTTCAATTGGTCTTAATTTACAATATGGAATCCTTTTTTCTGTACAGAGCTGAGATGCTCTACTAGCTGCATGTGGATTTTTTGTCTTTTCTGTCATCTGGGGAGCATATGGACTCCTTATCTCCGATCTCTGACATTATAAACAATCATTAAAGCTCAATCCTAATCTTACTGATAAGAATGTGGCTTAAATAAGTGTTTATGACCTCTCAGTAGAGAGATAAGGCTTACTAGATGACTGACATGAAAGTACCAGTCACACAGTTAGAAAAACATTTAACCCTTTGTGACAGAATAAGTCAATATTTTTAATAAAGGCCAATTAAAAATATGATTTTTAGCCAAACATTTTAGTTAAATGCAATCATAAAAAATTGCCTCCAAAGGTGTACATAGCCTTTAACTAGCAATGTGATTTATGCTGTTTTGTGCTTTTATACTGTTGCATACTGTTGAACTGCATTTATATGTTTATTGTAATATAGCCTGTTCATTTGCACTGTTATTACACTATAGCACAATGCATCATGGAAAGGGTTAATGCACAGCCAGCTAATACTGAGAGAATTCTACCTATGCAAAGATTTGGAGGATAAAAACCAGATATCTTTTGACTGTTTTGGCTCTGTTGTTTACATCTGAAGACTTGTTTATGTCTGGAAAAGCTGCTTAGAAATTCCCATATACTTGCATTGAAACTCTTAACAAGTCTATGGTAGACAGAACTTGTAAAAACCTGGCCACTGAATGTACCGGTGGCATGAGTGGGCAAGTGATTGAACACAGGAATGAAGGAAATATTTTTAGTCAAATATAACCCCAAAAAAGGGGAGTGTCATGCCTAGAAGTTATGATAGTATCACATGGAAATGGGAATTTTAGGTTGAGGTAGGTTAGCAGATGGTGGAAAGAAGATTCAGTTTCAGATAAAGAGAGGATATGATGTTAGAAACATAGGACATATATGGTATTTTGTAGTAGTGCAGGGCTGATTTTATGAGCTGAGGTATGGTGTATAATTTGGTGTCATCAGTGTAGAAAAGGTACTGAACATTAAAACTGCTGATATTGTGTCCAATAGGGTAGTGTAGATAGAAAAGAGGAGAGGACCTAGGACCAGGGGTGAGATTCAGTCCATTCTGCCTGGTTCTCTTGATCCAATTGTTAAAATTAAGCAGATCGTAGGACTGTGTGCTGGCTGAATCCCAATATGGTGCTGTGTACTGCTGTCAGTTACTGACTGCAGTATAGACCCCCTTGTCAGTCACAGACAGATGTATCGTGTGTGTATAGTGTGTTTATGTATGTGGTGTATTTACACAGTTGAGTCACTATTATGACTACTTCCTACTTTCACAGCATGTAGATCATAAAGGAAGTCATGAGATGTGTCATGAGATGGACTGGTGGGCATATGTGCTATACGCACACATATCCCTTATTGCTGTCCTGGGTGAAAGGGTTGATATGTCAGAGTGGCAAAAAGGAATGATTATTAGCATTTGGGCCGAGGGTGGCAGTATGCAGTATTTCTGAAATTGCACTGTTTGTATTGTGAGTGGACCAATGGCACCATTGCAAATATGGGATGTGGAAACTGTGGAGTACAATGCACCATTGATATGAGAGATGAATATTGGTTAAGGAATTGAGCGAGAGCGGACCGATATGGTACAGTGGAGTAGCTCACTGCCAAAATGAGCCAAGGGGCTACTAGATGTATGTCTAAAACAGTTCAGCGAACCCTACTGCACATGGGGCTCAGAAACAGATGGTTGGTCACTGCATCTCAAAGTTATGTTGGCAGAAAAGGCTTCAATTTGTGCATCAGTATCAGAATTGACCCTCCGCTGAATGGCTGAAAGGGTTGCATTCTTCAATGAGTCACATTTTCTGCTTCATTACACAGATGAACATTGGAGCGTCAGACGAGAAACAAATCAAACACCCTGCAACCATTGCTGGAAGAACACATGGTGGTGTCAGCGTTATGGTCAGGGGAATGTTTTTGTTGCATTTTCTGGGCCCACTCAACTATGTTGAAGGCACTCTCAACCAATTTGGGTTTATTTATGTTTGTGCACAATGTGTTGATGGTGTGTGTATATATGGTGTATGTGTGTAGTGTATATTTGGTGAATTTATACATTTTTATAGTATATATATGGTGGATTTATATGTGTGTTGTGCATTGTATATATGGTGTATTTGCAGTTTGTGTGTAGCATGTGTATGTATAGTACAGGAATGGCCAACCTGTGGCTCTCCAGATATTGTAAAACTACAACTCCCACCATGCCCTGCTGTAGGCTGATAGCTGTACGCAGTCTGGGAACGCTGGGAGATGTGGTTTTTCAACAGCTGGAGAACCTCTGGTTGGCCATCCCTGGTATAGTATTCCTTCATATGCTTTATTTATACATGTCAGGGTCATATAACAGAAAGGTCAGCATTACAGGAGCACCAGTAGCCATGCACAAATTCCTCTGCTGGAAGCAATAGTTCCACACTTCCAGTAAATAATAAAATCTATAATGCTCACCAAAAACAGTAGCAGAAACCTTTATTTTTAGTGTTTCATTGAAGGTAATACATAGATATGTTCTGCAGGTCAGTCTCCATGTGTTTGTTTCCCTAGTATTACAATGGAAAATAAGTATTTCTGCTGTTGGTGGTGAGTGCAATGGATTTCTGTTTCTTTTAATGGTCAGTTATATTGTGTGTATAACATATATATGATGCATGGTTTTTGTTTTAAGTGTGGTGTCTTTGTAAATATGTGTCAAAATCTGGCAGTAGTTGCTGTTAGATTTAGCCATCAGGGCATCAGTAAGGACTTTAGTAAGGGTAGTTACAGTAGACTGCAGAAACCAGATTATAAGGGGTCAAAAAGGAAGGTTAGCAGAGAGATTAGGAGTTCCAGGAGTTTACAGGTGAAGGGAAGATTAAAGGAAGATGAATAGTTAGCAGGGTTGTATGGGTCAAGAGATGTTTTTAGTAATGGGGTTAGAACAGTGATGTTTAAAAAAAAGAAGTGAAGTATAACAGTGTAATTTTGGATTTTTAGATGAAGAGATGAGAGGTGAAAGAGGCATGGGAAGGGCAGATTTATAGATTTAGAGTGACGGATTTTATTTGTTGACGTTCAGCACTCTTAGAGCACCACTGAAAAAAAGAATGAGGAGCGTGCCAGAGTTGCTGCTGGCTGTGTTGGGAGGCTCCGAGTGTAGGGGGTGCTGCTTTGTCCAGGGAACCTTTGAAATTGGGGACAATACTGACTGCAGTGTATCTGTGAGCTGTTAAGCGGTAGGGCTCTTTCACACTAGTGTGTCCCTTCCGGGAATCACGCCTCGTGTGAGAGAGGGATTGTGTGGTCTGGATTATAGAAGCGCATGGAATTAGCTTGATTGATGCTGTGTGGAGTGTGACGAGAAGGATAAGAATTCTTGATAGTGAAGAAATCATGATTGTGGTCAGAGACTGGGACAGGATAGTTAATGAAGTCAGAAACTGATTAGAGAGGAAGACGGCAAGATCAAATACATTCTTTTCTTTATGTGTCAGAGAATTAGTAAGCTGCAAAAGGCCTAAGAGGAGGTTAGAGATGGAAACAGAGCGGAAGACAGAGATTGGGTTGTCAGGCCGGATGCTAAAGTAACCAATAATAAGAGCTGTTATTAGAGATATGCAAAGTTCTTCAAAATCCGATTCGGCTGCTTTGCTGAATTTTTTTTTAATTTAAATTGCTTTGTGACACATTACTTTGCCAGAAAGTGTTTTTTTTTTTTTGTAAGTAGCAGGTATAATGACAGGGAATGGTAATTGAGCTGCCCCCCGTCATTAAACCCCTCAGAAGCCGCATTCATCGCTGATTGCAGCATCTGACATTAATATTAAAGCATTTTAGGGGTTGCTCATAAAAAAAAAAAATTGTACTTACCTCAACCATTTGAGTGCGATGAGGCCGCTGCGGCCATCTTGCTTGAAGATCCAGTGTGAAATCTTGCGTGGCACATGATGACATCCCTTTGGCCAGTGAGGTGGCTTGATATGTCACTGTGCACAAGATTTCGCACAGGATCGTCAAGCAAGATGGCCGCAGCGGCCTTGTCGCACTCAATGGATGAGGTAAGTATTTTCAATCAGTTTATTACTACGAAGCATGAGGAAATTTGTCTTTGGGGCAAATCGATTTTTTCCTGAAATTGGGATCGAAGTCCACTTCATTAACTTCCATTTGCTCAACACTAGCCATTATTTCACAAGATAAAAAATAGGGAAGCCTTGCCAAAAAAGTGATCTAGTAACTGGTAGGGTTTGACAGTAAACACTGGTTTACTGCAAACACGGACTTTCTGGACTTCCCATTAGGGTGCACCACACTTTACCATCAGTGCTGGACTGGAGAGTCTAGGGCCCACCAGTAAAATTTATTTTGGGGGCCCAGCGTATGGATACATTCAAATATTACCTGCTCACACAGCGGCAAGATGCTACCAGATGATTGAATATGGGGGTCCCTGCAGCAACTTTAAGAAGGTAGGTCCTGGGGAAAAGAGCATACTGGCAGCTTTCCTCCCTGCCGAGAAGTAATCTCAGCTATCTGATGGTGTCTATAATAATAAACTGGGGAGTTTCTTTAATAATCTATCAATTTTTTTCTATATGAACAGAGGCAGGTTGAGGTGCTGTACATTGAATATAAGCATGTAGTGCAGTAAGTCTACTGTGTTATGTGCCACTTATGCAGGGGGTCGGAGACTAAGGGCCCCACCGGAGGATTCCCCTGTACCCCTGTGGGCCAGTCCAAGCCTGTTTACCATCTCCTCCAACAACACGTGGTGACACCTCAACAGTGTCCCAGCATAGCATTGAATTACTGTGGAGGTATTTGGTAACTGATTGCCATTAAAGGAAGACAGTGTGGTGGTACCTTCTTTCTATGTCTATGTCTGCATAGTACATCATCTCATTCCTGCCCAGTTGAGCAGAAGTATACTGCACATGTGCTGAAATTCTGACTCACAGCACACATACAAGATTATGAGGCAATAACAATTCTCAGAAGCCTGGCCCTATCAGTCACCAAGAGATAGTTTTATTTGTAGTTTAATGGGGACTAGTGTTGCTCGAGCACCAAAGTGCTCGAGTGCTCTGGTGCTGGAGTAGAGCACTTTGGGATGTTTTACAGAGCACCAGAGCACAATGGAAGTCAATGAGAGAACCAGAGCATTTAACCAGGTACCCCCTGCTCTGAAGAGTGGAAGTTGTCTGGTTCACAGTAAAAGGTCAGAAATGGATGGAAACACCACTGAAATGGTTTGGGAACAGCATGGGGAGGAAGCCTGGATGCGTCATGGACTCCCAGGTCGCTGCTGGAAACGATATTGTCCGAGTATTCCGCTACTTTTACAGACTGACAATAATACACACAAAACCGTACGTGCCAACAAACATGTGGGGAGGAGAGCTTCTTGCTCGAGCACACACGGTGTTCGTACGATGTGCCAAGCATCGCGATGCTTGAGACAAAATGGTGTTTGGGCGGGCATGCTCACGCAACACTAATGGGGACATCAATAGAGGTCTATATAAGCAAATGTGTTAATGGCCAAATGAGTCAAGTACCTGGTTTTTGGTGGTTAACTTACCTCTTTAGGTTCCAGTGTGTTCATCACTGGTCTACAGCTAGGCTGGCAAGCTCTAAGAGGACATTCAGTTCAAGCTGATGATATTAATTTCTGAGATTAGAATAGCTGTTTTAAGTATTGTTCAGATTTTTTTTTATTATAGTAGGAACCCAGATGAATATATAGACCCCAAAGTAAGTACAATCTTCAAAAGTAAATAGAGCCCAGACTACACCCCAAAATACAGGCTCCAGACCATCACCTGTAAATAACTATAGACCTTGGAGTAAATACATGCCTTACAGACTCCAGACCAGACTCCCTAATTAAATACCAATTTCCTAAACAAATACAGGCACCAGACATGTTAAAAAACATGTTAACAGTGACCACCACAGCAGCCTGCCCCCTTAACAGTAACATCCACAGCACCCTCCCCTTTAACTGTGACCTCCACAGTAGCCTGCCCCTAGGGTGGCCAGAGGTCCGGTTTTAGGCCGGAAAGTCCGGCTTTCAGACTCCCTGTCCTCCGTTCGGCATAGGGCCTGAATGGACACAGGGATGTCCTTTTGAACAGCTCCCTCTCTGACAGCAGCACTGTCAGTCTGAGCATGAGCTGCAGGGAGAAAGTCACCCTCCCACCCACCCCTTCAGCTGACAGAAGTTGATTTTTACCTTCATTTTTGCAATCGCCGTTGGCTAAGTAGTGGGAGGGGGCGTGACCTGGCCGAGTCTGGCGTGGCTTAGCGGAACCTGGGGGCGGGGCTTTTAAGTCCTTCATTTGAGGGTGGCCTGAACTACAGGTCAATGCCATGGTAATTAATGAGGAAACACAGTGGGTAGCAGTGGAAGAAAACATATTGTATTACTACTGAACGGTATATGTGAAATCTACATTATATTAGGTAATGATTAATGATGAATTAGTCTAAAACATAAGTTATATTTGCCATAATCATAATACCCCTTTAACAGTGTCATCCACAGCGCCCTGCCCCTTTAAATCTGACCTACAGCAGTGAAGAAAAATGGCTGGGTTGTTATGGAAACCTGGTGTGTAACTGTGTGTATGTGGAGGTTAAGGGCCTGTGAGCTTCTATTGGCTGATAAGGGTCATGTGACCAGGCTTCTATTGGCTAATGCATTTTATGGGAATATCTCAGGAACGGTGCGTCCTAGATAGCTGAGACCCGGTCTAAAACCTTCCCGGACACCTGATGTTCTCAGACATAAATGCACATATACATACACTCTTGATATATTAGATGAAGGGAGGACACACTGGGCAGGTCACCTGCTCTATAATGCAATGCAATAATACTATTGTAAGTTTTTCTTGTAGGCTATATGTACCTTACCTAACAGATTCTTTACTATATAAGGTGCCTGGCAGAAGAATGTCCTGCTTGATAGACATTCTACACTCTGGAATGTAAGTGAACAAGACCAAATAACTTGATCCCTTTTTCAGTAAGAAGACATCAAGGAAATAAATAGCAGAGTAAAAAATTATTTGTTAAAGGAACATATTAGCTTTTGTAATGTACCTCTTGTGCATTACCCCAGAATAGAGTACTTGTGCAATTGTTTTTAATGTTCTGATTAGAGATGAGCGAATCAAAGCTGACAAAGTGGAATTCGATCCGATGTATTCAATTCGCATTGAATCCGAATTTCCTGATGCTTCGTGGTAACGAATCATTTTTTTTCCTAAAATGACTGCTGCACATATTAGGACATGGAGCAAGGAACTCTGGGAACGAGGGATCACCCACAATACCATGCATGCAGCCAATCAGCAGCCAGCCAGCCCTGTGATGTCACAGCCCTATAAATAGCCTCAGCCATCTTGGATTCTGCCATTCTCCAGTGAACTTAGTGGAGGGAGAGACGTTAGCAGGCGCTAGGGAAAGTGGTAGAAAAGCCTTTCAAACTTATATATTACTCAATAGAAGTGTAGGGAAAGGATAGGAAGGGAGTATTGAAGCAGAACAGGGTTTAATAGAGGTGTTTAGAGCCTGGGTAATAGGAACAATCCTATTAAACCTTGGTGCACTGACTGGGGTTTAAAATTACCATTATACAGCTACAGCTGCTCATTTCAGGTTTGCCATAGATCATACCTCTGTAATTCCGATTATTGGAGACTTATTAGCCATTGTACACCGCAGTTACATTTAGTAAAGCCCTTTTTTGTTTTTTTAATAGTGGTGGAAAAAAAGAAAGGGCTTATTAGCCATTGTGTGGTGAAGTGGGAAAATTACAGCCCTTTGTAGCGTGTATTAGAGGCAGCGGCAGTAGCAGTCAGTCAGTGCAGAGTGTTGGGGGTAAAATCACTCACTCAGCAGTGTGGCAGTTTTTTGTTAAGCCTCCGGGGGAGGTGAACATGGCCATTTGTAGAATCTGTGGGCAGAAGGTGAACTCGTCCAACGGCGCAGAAGCTGAACGTGCTCCTGGCCAAGTTGCTGGTGCTGCAGTCCCTCTCGTTCCAAGTGGTGGACTCTGGACCTTTCAGAGAACTTTTCATTTCTTTGCGAAGCAGGCAGTACCAGCCCTCCACAAATATGCAGAACAGAAGGTAGGCCAGTCCTTGAACCTATCTGTGTCTGCCAAAGTGCACGGCAGCGCCGACGCATGGAGCTGTAACTATGGTCAGGGACAGTATATGTACTTTACGGCCCACTGGGTAAATGTGGTTCCTGCACAGCTAAACTAGCAACTTGGCCAGGTGACGCTGCTTCCACCTCTACGTTCTCATGCCGTTGGTCCTGCGACAATGTCCGCCTCTGCCTCCTCATCCTCCACCGTGTCCTCAGCCTCCACTGCAGGGACAATTCACAGTGCCCCACCAGCATACCACATGTGCAGGGGACGTCGGTGTCACGCTCTTCTACACCTCATTTTCCTGGGCGAACGGAGTCACACAGGGGAGGAGCTGCTCCGTGTCCTTCATCAAGAAATCAAATCCTGGCTTTCCCCGCAACAACTCAAAATCGGAACCATGGTGACTGACAACAGGAAGAACATGGCGTCGGCGATGTATCAAGGAGTGCTGTGTCATGCGTCCTGCATGGCACATGTGTTCAGTCTGGTTGTCAAGCGGTTCCTTAAGTCTTCTACCCATCTGCAAGACATCCTAAAATGGCCAGGAAACTTTACATGCACTTCAGCCACTCGTACACCGCCAAGCATACCCTCCTTGAGCTACAGCGGAAGAACGGCACCCCCCAACATAGGCTGATATGCAACGTTTCCACCGGTTGTAATTCCATCCTCCATATGTTGGACCGACTGTGCGAACAGAAAAATGCCATAAACGATTTCTTGATGATCCAAGTGAACAGAGGTACTCCCCTGTGTAACTTCGATGTCATGCGTGACACCTGCCATTTTCTAATGCCCTTTGAGGAGGCCACTATTGTGTCAGTCGCCAGGACTACAGGATGAACAACAGCATTCCACTGATTCATATCCTTGAAAAGATGCTGGTAAATTTGTCTGGTCAGGGGACAGGATACGGGGCGACTACATCTCACGGCCACATGAGCCCTGTGGGGGCTGAACTGGAGGAGGAGGACATTCGAGCACAAGCAATGTGTAGAGAAATGGGTGGTTTTTCTACACAGGAGAGGAGGAGCAAGAGCAGCCAGAGGAGCTACAGGGCGATGAGGAAGATGAAGCAGAAGAGTCAGACACACCGTGGCAGTATGCAGTGGCGATGGAGTCAGGGAGTCCCTCCGAGTCACTTGCGCAAATGGCCCGATGCATGCTAACTTGCTTGGGTAGTGACAGCCAAATTGTCACCATTTGGCAGAGGGATGACTACTGGCTCTCCACCATGTTAGACCCTCGCTACTGGTCCACTCGCTGTGAGAGAGGACAAACTGAACTACTATAGAGACATCCTATGTAGTCAGTTGGCCGCTGCCTACCTGCGCCATCGTCCATCAGATGTGGATCTGCTAGAATTTCCATCCACCAATGCCTGATGCATCAGATTAGATCATCCATGCTGCCTCACCTAAACCTTGACAAAAGAGACAGTTTCTTCTGGTTACCTGCCTCAGCCACTATTCTGATGCTGCCACCTGCCTGATGCCACACATCTGATGCCAAGTGCTCCTTCTTACACCCACCATCGTCAACGGGTACTGTTATTACCACCCACCTCCCCACACTGTCGTCATGCCACTCTGTGGCCTCCTGCTGCTGCTGCTGTCACCTCCACACTGTTGTTGTGCTACTCTGTGGTCTCCTGAAGCTTCTGCTGTTGCCACCTCCACACTGTCATCGGGCCACTCTCTGGTCTCCTGATGCTGCTGCTGCCTCCACACTGTGTTCGTGTCACTCTGTAGTCTCCTGATGCTGCTGCTGCCACCTCCACACTGTGGTTGTGGCACTCTGTGGTCTCCTGATGCTCTGCCGCTGCCGCCTCCACACTGTCGTCATGCTACTCTGTAGTGTCCTGGTGCTGCTGCTGCTGCCTCTATACTGTCGTCATGCCACTCTGTAGTCTCCTGATGCTGCTGCTGCCGCCACTTACACACTCAGTCATTGTGCTACTTTGCAACCTCCTGATGCTGCTGCCGCCACTTCCACACTCTGTCATTGTGCCACGGTGTAACCTCCTGATGCTGCTACTGCTGCCACTTCCACAGTTATTGTGCCACTCTGTGGCCTCCTCCTGCTGCTGCTGCCACCTCCAGAGTCTGTCATTTGGCCACTCTGTGGTCTCGTCATGCTGCTTCCATCTCACCACTATATCTTTGGGTCACTCTGTGGACTTCTCATGTTGTTCCCACCCTTCCCACTCCATGACTGGGCCACTATTTTGCCTTTCGGCCTGGCTGACATCATCATTTATTTGACCCTTCTTTTGATCTGTCAGAAGAAAGGGAAAATGAAACACACAACGGATCCTGTCTATGTAGCAGCTATAAGGCCTGTATGACATGGTCCCATCTGAATTGACTTATGATTTGGCTTATGATTTGGTAGCCGAAAGCAGGAGTGGGTACAAAACACAGAAGACATGCAAATATTCTGTTCATGTGTCATCTCTGTTTTGGATCCACTTTAGGTTTTTTTGGCATTAGCAATACTGATGGATTACTGAGCAAATGCTGACCGAGTGAAGGCGGATGCTCCACAGACATAATCCGTTTTTTGGGGGGTTATTGTTCTGATGGATCAGAGGAACGGCAAAATAATCAGTGACGTCAACACTAACTTACTGCTGACACCCACTCCACTCTGTCGGGGGGGCTCTACTTGTATAAGCGTTTAATAGAACAGGTTCTGTAGAAATCTATGTGGAATCAGTGAATTGGTGTAAAAGGAGTGTGCTCTTTCACGTTATAGTAGGATCTTGGGCCTCTGCACGGTTCTTTATAGCTGGCGCTAACATTGACCTGTAAGGCTGAGTTCATACTTAGTTATTTGGTCAGTTTTACCCCATAACTGCCCAAATTCGTAAAGTGTGCAGCAATTCTATGAGCGACACCTGTCATCTGCATGTCATACTGACTCACAGTATTGTTTAACTGCCACAGCAGACTCTTTATACCTGTTACTGCGAGGCACAGTGTTCTACACCACTATACACGCTCTCTGCAGCCAGGAAGTAGCCATTTTTTAACGTGATTCGCCACAAATTAATTCAGATCGAATCGAATCCTTTCGGAAAATTCGACGAACTGACCGAATCGAATTTTTAAAAAATTCGCTCATCTCTAGTTCTGATGTATTGTACTACCCAGTATAACTTTGTATGGATAAGTTAGGGTTAACAATGACTGTGCCCTTTGAGAAACTAAGTGATGCCCCTGGTTCAGTCCGTGTGAGTAGCGTATTAGCTGAGGAAGTGTAAAGAGCTGCATGGGCTCACTCCTTGGAGCTTTGCATCAAGAAAGTCACATCTACTTTACAGTATTCCAGAAAAGATAAAGAAAGAACTAGAAGGTCCAGAATCTGCATGGCCGAGCATTGGAATCAGTCAGTGAGGTATTCGCTGTTTAACCCCTTAATGACCAGGCCTATTTTTATTTTTACATTTTTGATTTCTACACCCCACTTTCAAATAGGTATAACTTTTATATTTTCCCATTCACATACCGATATGAGGGTTTTTTTCAGGACAAGATGCATTTTTTAATGCCACCATTTAAATGACCATGTTGTGTATTGGAAAACAGGAAAAAAAATTCTTTGTGGGTAAAATTAAAAAAACAAAACACAATTCCACCAAGGTTTTTTTGGGTTTTGACATCACAGCATTCACTATGCACTAAAAATGACATGACTTCACTTTGATTGACAAGGCCAAGCAGGTATAATGACATTTTCACTGTCTGGCTCTGTCAAAATGCAGAAAGCACAGCAGTTGCAGAGAGAGCTGAGCATCAAGGAGTAACGGCAACGCCCCCATTGCTCCTACATGCTCATTTGCATATATTAAAACATTTTTCTCAGCAAAATGTGCACATATGAATATGGGTACATAAGTACATATCTGCTGACAGATGCCCTTTAAGGTTGATAGCGACTTTGCTGCGATGAGAGGGACATTTCTAATACATCCTTATATACTAAGACACCATCTTGGACAGCCGTATCTTAACCCTGTACTCCTCAGCTGGGAATTACCTGTTCTCTATAATTTTCTTGGTTACTGACTCCAGCACCATTCGCTGGCCACAACAGCTACAACTCCAGCCGTGCAACAGTCATAACACCAAGGGCACCCCAACTACCATCAGGCAAGAGCCCCAACATCAGGATTTGTCCTGTCACTACCCAGCCCTAGGGGCCATCAGTGTGAGGATTGCCACTGAATAAGAATAACTGTAGCAGCCAGAGCCACTACCCTTCCCATCTTCCAGGACTTGCAGCACTTGGTTAAGAGTGTGTCAGCGATTTATGAGATAAGAGTCAAATTTACATAAATAATGGTAACTTACAAGAAATACCTGACTGTTTACATTATATGGTTCTTTTTGTTACTTTAAAAAATAAAGTGAGGTCGAAGGTGAGACAGGTTGTGCAGTTTCTGATGATCCAGAGGTAGAATATGCAACCTGGTATCCGGCATACATATGGCAAACCCAAAAATTGCCTTGAAGCTGTACTATAAGAGTAGTAGCAGTATATTTGGACACACTTAGGCTAGGTGGCCACGAGTAACACCCCAGCTACAGTGGCCAATGGGCACATGAATTTGAAGACCATAAACCCTCAGATGTGAAGTAGGTGTGTGGGATTTCAGACACATGTGGCAGTCACATTGGCCACTCCGTGTAAACCCAGCCTTATAGAAGGGTCATGTAGCCACATAAATATATTTGTGGGAAAAGAATCAGTAAAATCTGTAATTTGTACATTTATATATTTGCATTTTTCACGGTATATGGATGAGGTGTTATCAATTATTGACAGCTATCTCTGTGTACATACTTAAGTCTCATTCACACATCAGTCTTCAGTCAGTGAGGCTTAAAGAGTAACTAAACTTTTGTATGATGCCCTACTTACAGTTTTTGTAATATACTTTATTAATGTATTTTGTATTTTTAATAGACTTTACCCCCCTAAAGCGCACATTTCTATACACCGCTAACTTCTCAGCAGTGTACAGAGGATGGAGTTTACATTTTGTGAATGGGGCCGCAGTGCAGTGAGTACGGGCAGGAGCGCATATTGCTGCTATGATAGGATTAGCAGAGCGGGCTCCTGTCTGTGCCTGCTTCGCTAAGCTAAGAGCAAAAATGAAGTTCTCTTAGCTTAGCGAAGCAGGCACAGGCAGGAGCTCTCTCTGCTCATCTAATCCTGGCATAGCACATGGGTACAGAGTTGCCATGTGCTATGACAGGAGTTAGTAAACCTCAGGGGGGCACAGGCAGGAGCAGCAAAACTGCTGTTCAACCATTGTCTACTTAATCTGCTTATAAATATAGAGGGACATTTACAAAGGGCTTTACGCCATTATTGTGGCATAAAAAAGGTGCACATCATGGCGCAGAACAAATGTGTTGCTTAATTTGTAAACTTTTTGAGCTTCAGAAAAGTGGTGAGAAAAGGAGGTGGGATTAGCGGGAGGTGCTAATTTCTGATGTAAGTCATATAGCTGCCAGAGATGCTCCTAATTTATTAAAGGGGTTGTCTCACCTAGCAAGTTGAGCACAGCCCAGATCTTTAGCTGTGCACTTTGAGTTGAGTCTGGGGGCGGTCACACTTCTCTTGATTGATGGCACAGGCCGCGCTGGCTGATGTTATCACGCCTGCAGCTTGCCTCCTGCGTGCTCGCTCCTCTCCCCTGGCTGCAAGTGCAAGGGCACTCTATTCTACAAAGTTAATATCCAGATCGACTGTCTGAACAGCTGTCATCCATCACCAGATGGGGGATGCCTTGAGCTGCTGCTTCTTGTGTTGAACAGCTCCGAGGCTTCTGACATTGCCGGGAGCTGTTCAACACAGCATATACTGTAGGTGGCCGGGACTGGTAGGAGCTAGTGCGCATGTGCAGCTATGAGAGCTCACTCCCGGCCACCAAACAAGCCAGCGATATACATCTCAGTGAGCAGACGCGGCCACCGCTGCTAGATTACAGAGGTAGCTGTAACCCCTGACAACCAGCATGACCTAAAGGGCTACAGGATGAGGAATATCCAGGAGAGGAGCCATTTTTGAAACATAAAGTATATTAGTAAGTTGCTCATTATGGGGTTATACTGAACATATATATATATCATTGTGCCAAGTGAGACAACCCCTTTAAGGGACATCTACCTCTTAATAAATTAAATAAATTAGTCAAATCTCACTCCAACACAGGGAGATTAAGACTGGTTTATGTGAATGGCAGTCTTGATAAATGTCTCTCACAGTGTCCCTTCCATTTCAGACCACATGGACATGTTGAACAATAAACGTTTATTTTTCTGTACGTAATAGAGTGGGTAATTCTATATTTTTTCTGCTCTTCTGAATAAAAAAAATGGTGCATGCATTCAATATGTTGGGCAGTCATCCCAAGGGCAATAGCAATAGAATTAATCCGACAAAACAGTCACCCTATGTCTGCTACATGGAAACTCAGCCTAATGCCTCATTCACATGTCTTTGGCTCACAATCACTGATGGAAATCACTGACCAAAACACTGATGTGTGAATGCACACAAGCATTGTTGGCCGGTGCCCGTATTGCGGCCGGTAATCAGTGGGTCTGCAATATATGTGCTTCAACCGTTTGTGCATCGCATCACAGATGTGGACCCATTCACTGAGTACTTCAGTGGATTTTCTGTCCATGCCTCCTACAAAAATAGAATTTGTTCTATATTCTTGCAGTGTGGACGGATCACAGACCCATTCAAATTGAATGGGTCTGCATCTGTCTGCACCAACCACATGGATGGTGCCCATGCATTGGGGACTGCAATTTGTGATCCCCAATGCATGGAACAGGCCGCACATGTTCGCATGCAGGAGCATTAAGACTGAATGTGAGTGCTGTTGGCTATTGGCTCATATCTTTTTTGACATTGGATACAGTCTACATTCCTCCTTGTTAAAGGGAATCTGTCAGTTTTACACTGCCATCTCCAAGGGCAGCATAAACTGATAACAGAGACCCTGATGAAAATGCTCAGGACTTGTTCACACATCAGTTATTTGATCAGTTATTTTCATCAGTTATTGTGAGCCAAAACAAGGTGCGGGTCAAAAACACCGAACAGGTGCAGATCTTTTCATTATACCTTATGTCTGTGGAGCCTCCACTCCTGGTTTTGGCTCACAATAACTGATGGAAATAACTGATCAAATAACTGATGTGTGAACAAACCCTTACTTGTGTTGACCAGTATTGAGCAGCTCCAGAGCGATACAAGCGCTAGAGTCTACACAATACATTGCACAAGCTTTGGAGTCCACATATTCATGATGTCCTGGCTGCCTCTCCCCCCCACACACAGATGATTGTGTATAGTAAGAAAGCTTACAATCAGTGTTTGTACGGGGCAAAGCCCAAAGTTCATGCATATGAGGACTCACAAGCTAAAGTTCTGTATTGAGCAGACTCCAATGCTCAGCTTGTGCATGAGCTGATCAGTACTGATTAGGAGACTGCCTGGAGACTGGTTCAAAGGTTCAGGCGTGCCTAATTTTGCTCAAAGCAGAGAAAAAAGCTCACAATAGGGTAATATGTACTGTAC
This sequence comes from Rhinella marina, assembly GCA_900303285.1. Taxonomy (NCBI): domain Eukaryota; kingdom Metazoa; phylum Chordata; class Amphibia; order Anura; family Bufonidae; genus Rhinella; species Rhinella marina. The sequence goes on from ONZH01013900.1 coordinate 37,352, forward strand.
AATATATATTATCAGTACAGCAGATGATGGCGGCTCACCTTAGGCTACTTTCACACTAGCGGCAGGCCTGATCCGGCAGGTGAAGGGTGCTGCCGGATCAGGCCTGCCGCAGCGACATGTGTGGAGCTGGAACCGCGCTCCGGCCCCACACATGTCACACAGTACATACATACATACATACACACACACAGACACACACACATATACACAGACAAATACACATACATACATACTTACATGCTCCCGGCAGGTCTTCAGAGCGACGGAGGAACAGGATGGCTCACACAGGTGACGATTCCCCACAGCGCCCTCTGCTGGGCGCCTGGTGGAATTGTCACCTGTGCACGCCGTCCTGTCCCTCCGACGCTCTGAAGACCTGCCGGGAGCATGTAAGTATGTATGTATGTGTATTTGTCTGTGTATATGTCTGTTTATGTTTATGTGTATGTCTATGTCTGTATGTGTGTATTGTGTGTATGTGTAGCCAGATCCGTCATGAACTCCATTGAAAGTCAATGGAGGGCGGATCCGGTTACCATTGTGGTCACACCAGACGGATCCACCCCCATTGACTTGCATTGGGGGTCATTCCGGATCCGTCTTGGTGCGGATGCCTGGACCGGAGAGCAAACCGCAGCATGCTGCGGTTTGCTCTCCGGTCTGAAGATGGAACGGAATGCTTTCAGGAGCATTCCGTTGTCTTCAGTTCAGTTTTGTCCCCATTGACAATGAATGGGGACAAAACGGAAGCGTTTTATTCCGGTATTGAGCCCCTATGACGGAACTCAATACCGGAATTTTAAAACGCTAGTGTGAAAGTAGCCTTAGGGGGTTGTGCTAGAGATAGGTGCAACCCTATTGTTGACTTTTTGGTAAAAAGAGCTTCAGTCGCCAGGTATGCAGCTGCAGAAGTACAGGTAGTATGAGATGTCCAATCCCACAAAAAGGTGCATAGGTGAAGAGTAGTTTCTGCTTCAGCGCAAAGACACATAAGTGATTTCTGAGGACTCAGGAATTCTTCTTTATTTCAAATTTGGCGCATCAAGAGTGAAACAACGGGGAATCTAAGGTCACCTTCATCAGGTTGCAAAATTGTCAGTTCAACAAGTGACGCAGTATTTTTATCAGAGACTTATGGCAGCATAAAGCTGGCGATGAATTCTCTTTAAAGACAGCCTAACCTGTGGCGTAATATTATGTTATGCTTGGCTGGTTGTGCAGAGAGAACACTTATACCACCCATTTAACCCCTTAGATCCCATGATCAATAGCAATAGTGGCATCTATGAATTTGACAGGGTGGTTCTCTGTGCCAGCCAGTTAGCACCCCTGCAATGTAATTACTGGGGGACACTGGGTTACCAAAACAGCAGGGACCTAACAAGGGTGCACTCCCAAAAAAGTGCAAATAAACACTACAATTTGTCCCATAAAAATACATTTAAAAAGTCATCATCTTTTGGAATATGTAGTAACAATTTTTCCCATAAAACATGTTTTATTGTGCAAATTTACTAATGTTAACTAAAATAAACTATAAATAATTTTTTATCACCACATCATGTCATACGACATACAAACTCATGCTATTTTTTCCATTACCCACATGCATTTAATTAGTGATTAAAGTGATATGTATGTATCTCGAAAACAGCATATGGACAAAGGTTGTCTTCATTAGACAATACTTTTAAAGTATCCTTATTAAGTCAGGAAAATGATGTTTTCCTAAGATACCAAACTACAACTGCATTATATCCAAGATGCAACAATAAGTTTGAAACATATGCTTAATTTTGAAACCATTATACCTTCACTTGGAGCTGATTTTTTTAAATCTCTAAACAGGTGATTACTCCATTCCGCAAACTCATCTTGTGTGCAGAGAATAGGAAAGAGATGGAGGATTGGATTGGAGCCATTAAATCTGTCCAGAAGTGGGATCTTAATGAGGTATTGTATATCAGTGCACAATCAGTCTTGAATGCTGGATTTAGTTTTGAGCTTCATATTTAACAGAAGCATCTGTGTATCACTTTAAGGCCTAATTCACACGTCCGTATAATGTGTCCGAATCCTTTCCGCATCCGTTTCCGCAATTGCGGACAATTATGCGGATAGGATGCGGATCCATTCATTTCAATGGGTCCCGAAAAAATGCGGACAGTACACCGCGTGGTGTCCGCATCCGTGTGTCCGTTCTGACTGTCTGCATAAAGAAATCCTTCTGTCCTACTTTTCTCCCGAATTGCGGTCCGTAGCACAATGAAAATCTATGGATCCGCAAAAAATGCGGAAGACATGCGGAAAGGCATCCGCATGTCATCCGTATTTGCGGATTCCGTTCCAGGAGGGGAGAAAAAAAAAGAAAAGGTACAGATGTTATCCATCCTTCCGTTTTTTGCGGATCCGCAAAAAACGGATGACATCTGGATACATCCTTTCCGTTTTTTACGGAAAAACTGAACGGATGTCCTGAAAAAAACTGAGTTTTTTGCGGAACAACGGATCCGCAAAAAACTGACCGTTTTCCAGGATGTGCACAAATACGGACGTGTGAATGAAGCCTAAGTCTTTCCCAAACCTAGCTGTTTCAAACAAGGTCCATAAGACAAATGTAGGCAATTTTGCTGTAAGCCCCACATAGCACTGAATAATTTTTATGGTAATTTACACTAAAGTGTTAAAATTGTGAAACGTATTTTGCTTTCAGACAACCCAATTTAATATGGAACATTTTTCTGGAATGCACAACTGGTATGCCTGTTCACATGCAAGACCCACATTCTGCAATGTGTGCAGAGAGGCGCTATCTGGTGTCACTTCTCATGGACTCTCCTGTGAAGGTATTCTATGGATACATGTCAGAATGGAACAAAATACTTTGGTGTAATGATAGGATGCACAGCAAAAAAATCTAATACCATGTTAGGTAGAAAAAATATGCAATATGATGTTACATATAGCGTATTTTTGTCTCAAATTCAAGCTGAACCACCCAGTCAAAAAATTGACTTATACCCCTAGGTCAGTTGTAGGAGAAAATCATGAGATTTGTGAGTATTTCACATTCCAGGCACAATAATTCACATTAAATGGAATCAATATAAAATATAAAAATCTTTAATATAAAAATATAAGATAACAAATAATATAAAAACAAACAATGCATAAAAATGTGCAATTCGTAAAAGTACACAAATCAAGATTTGTAAGAATTGTATTTAATTATAAAATACTTATATCCGTTACTTTCATATTAAATTTCTATATTGATCCCTGTTTATGTGAATTATTCCAGTCTACCCTACTGTATATTGCATTTATATTGCATTTGCAATGCAATTTTTGTGGGTGTTGTATTAAAAAGCATAGTTAAAGGGGTTGTCCGGGTTCAGAGCTGAACGCGCACATACCCCAAATTTCACCCAGGTAGCCTGCCTGACAAGAGCTCCGCCCGGCAGTGTGTTGTTTGTAAATAAGAAGGCCCTTGCGATATAGCGCAGGGCAAGGGAGCGCATTGGAGCATGAAATGCTCTTGTCAGGCATACCGCCTGGGTGAAAATGTGGGTATGTCCAGGTGAGCACCCAGGAATTTTTGATAGGGGGGGTCCGAAAAGTAAAAAATGCGACACACATAGCTTGCTGTGCCGATTTTTTTCACCCTGCCCACTCCCTAAAGCTCCTCCTAGAAGAGTAAATGCGGTGCGCGTAGCGCGCCGCGGAAAAAAATAGGCCCTGCCTATTATTATAAGCCCCTCCCAAATATAATAGGCCACTCCCAACAAACACTGTACAGCTGAAATGATATTGTTGAGGCCCGCCTCTACACATCATAGAAGGACGTGTCCTGGATGCACGGACTGCTTCACATTATATAATAAACAACAGCAGGCTACAGCCAGAAAGCTCCTCCACTCTCCTACCTCCCCAGATCCTGCTCAAGGCCTGTGGTTCCCCCCACCATCTGCCACCCGCCTATGGCCTGCTGCCCCCTTTGGTTATCCTCACCCAGCTCTGAATCCTCCTTCTGCAAATGGCAGGAGGAGGAGCCAGAGCATCTCCTCTCCTACACAGGACCCCATACCTCTTACATCCAGTGATGTCTGATGTAGACATTTCTCTTTCCTCATCTTCTCCATTCGGACCAGACCACCATGATGATTTTTCAGCCATCTCTCGTCTCTGCAGAGATTGACAAACAGACATTTTCCCACATTTCCACCATCTTCACATATTCTGAACACCTCATCCTGCCACTCCCAATACTGTGCCCCCCCCCCATACTATACTGCAGAAACTGTCCCCTGAAAAATACTACTACCACACAGATAGTGCCCCTTCAATAATTATTGGCACACATTGCTCTAAAAAATAACTGCGCCCAGACACTAATAGTATAAAGATAATGTCCCCCAAAAATAATTGTGCGAAGCTGATACTATGCCAGGGTGCCCCCCCCCCCCCCCAAAGTAACAGACCTCCACAAAATCCCACCAATAGAAATAATTCTCTGCCAGAGCACACTTAGTAGTAATAATGTCCCCATAGTGCCCATACTGGTAATCATGTTCCCCATAGCCCCCCAGTAGTAGGAAAGCTCACAATAATACCCCCGCTTAGTGCCCGCAGTTGAGCTAATGTCCCCATAATGTATACCAGTATAAAATACCCTTATATAGTGCCCTAGTAAATGCCCCCATAGTGCTCCTCTCTCCCATAGTGTCCCCTATAATATGCCCCTTCTCACTGCCCCCATCACATGCCCCTATAGTGCTCTTCTCCCCCATAATGTGCCAGTAAAAATTGCCCGTCCTGAGGACAGCGATACAGATGAATGTTGAGATGAGCGCTTCCACAATCGAAGCGGTCATCTCCAACCCACTGCCACCACTGCCCACAATAAGAACCAGGACCGCATCGCCAGTGGCGATCGGCGGTGCAGCCCTGAGGAATAAAAAAAAAAAAAAAAAGATGGTTCTAGGGGGGGTCCAAACCCACTGGACCCCCCCCCCTTCTGTGCGCTCATGGGTATGTCCATGTTTAGCTCTGAACCCGGACAACCCCTTTAACTGCGTATTTCAGTGAGATCTTGCAAAAATAGTAACATAACATAGTACCATAGTTTATAAGGCTGAAAAAAAGACATCTGTCCATCCAGTCCAGTCTGTTATCCTGCAAGTTGATTCAGAGGAAGACCCACTTTAGGGAAAAAAATTCCTTCCCGACTCCAATCAAGCAATCAGAATTACTCCCTGGATCAACGACACATCTCTAGTAGCTATAACCTGTAATATTGTTACACTCCAGAAATACATCCAGTCCCCTCTTGAACTCTTTTAGTGAACTTACCATCACCACCTACACAGGCCGAGAGTACCATAGTCTCACTGCTCTTACCATAAAGAATCCTCTTCTTTTATGTTTGTGTACAAACCTTCTTTCCTCCAGACGCTGAGGATGTCCCCTCGTCACAGTCACAGTCCTGGGGATAAATAGATGATGGGAGAGATCTCTGTTCTGACCCCTGATATATTTATACATACCGTATTTTTCTCCCTATAAGACGCATTTTTTTCCCCAAAAAAGTGGGGGGAAAATGTCTCTGCGTCTTATGGGGCGAATGCTAATGAGCACTTCCATTAAGGAAGCGCTCATTAGCACTGGAGGACAAGGAAGCGGTGAAGACTCTGTACTTACCACTTCCTGGTCCTCGTTTGGCTGTGCTGTGCAGGGCTGCGCACAGCATGAGGGGCTCTGTGACCTCACGCTGTGCGCGCCAATTCACAGCACAGCTGACAGCAGGAGGAAGCAGAGCGTGGGCGGTGAGGAGCGGCGGCATCGAGGAGCAGGGGAGCAGTGTCTTTTTTATTTTATGTGTTCTGCTGCTGCTGGCTGACAAAGGAGGCATGGGGGCTAACACAGGAGGCATGGGGGCTGACAAAGTAGGCATGGGGGCTGACAAAGTAGGCATGGGGGCTGACAAAGGAGGCACTGAGGGCTGACATAAGAGGCACTGAGGGCTGACATAAAAGGCACTGGGGCTGAAATTGAAGGCACTGGGGACTGAAATTGGAGGCACTGGGGGCTGATATTGGAGGCATGGGGCTTTTATCTGAGATCTGATTGGGGGTATTCTTATTGGGGTCTAATCTGAGGTCTGATCTAAAGTCTTATTGGGGTCTTATTAACATTGGGGGTCTGATTGGGGCTGATGAAAAATATTTTTTTCTTATTGTCCTCCTCTAAAACCTAGGTACGTCTTATAGGGCGAAAAATACGGTAGTTATTAAATCTCCCCTCTGATGTCTTTTTTCTAAAGTAAATAACCCTAATTTTGATAATCTTTCTGGGTACTGTGGTCCACCCATTCCAGTTATTACTTTAGTTGCCCTCCTCTGAACCCTCTCCAGCTCTGCTATGTCTGCCTTGTTCACAGGAGCCCAGAAGTGTACACAGTACTCCATGTGTGGTCTGACTAGTGATTTGTAAAGTGGCAGGACTATGTTCTCATCACGGGCATCTATGCCCCTTTTGATGCAACCCATTATCTTATTGGCCTTGGCAGCAGCTGTCTGACACTAATTGCTGCAGCTTAGGCTACTTTCACACTTGCGTTTGCAGGATCCGTTTGTGAGATCCGTCACAGGCTCTCACAAGCGGTATTGAACTGATCAGTTTTGTCCTAATGCATTCTGAATGGAAAAGGATCCATTCAGAATGCATCAGTTTTGCTTCAGTTTGCTTCAGTTCAGTCAGCATTCCGTTTTGGAGGCGGACACTAAAACACTGCTTGCTGCGTTTTGGTGTCCGCATGAAGAAACTGATGCAAACAGATCCGTCATGACTCACAATGTAAGTCAATGGGGACGGATCCGTTTTGTCTGACACATGAGAAAACGGATCCGTCCTCCATTGACTTTCAATGGAGTTCAAGACGGATCCGTCTTGATATGTAAAAGACAATACAAAAGGATCCGTTGAGAACGGATGCAGACTGTTGTATTACCATGATGGATCCATTAGTGAGAGCCTGGACGGATCTCACAAACGGATCCTGCAAACGTAAGTGTGCTAGTAGCCTTAGTTTGCTGTTTATTAAAATTCCTAGGTCCTTTTCCATGTCAGTGTTACCCAATGTTTTACCATTTAGTATGTACTGGTGACTTGCATTATTCCTTCCCATATGCATAACCTTACATTTGTCAGTGTTAAACCTCATCTGCCACTTCTCTGCCCAAGCCTACAATCTATCCAGATCCATCTGTAGCAGTGTACTGTCCTCTTCTGTGTTCATTACTTTACACAGTTTAGTGTCATCTGCAAAAATTGATATTTTACTGTGCAAGCCTTCTACCAGATCATTAATAAATATATTGAAGAGAATAGGGCCTAATACTGACCCCTGTGGTACCCCACTATTGACAGTGACCCAATCTGAGTATGTACCGTTAATAACCACCCTCTGTTTTCTATCACTGAGCCAGTTACTTACCCACATACAGACATTTTCTCCCAGGCCAAGCATTCTCATTTTATATACTAACCTTTTATGTGGTACCATGTCAAATGCTTTGGAGAAGTCCAGATATACAACATCCATTGATTCGCCGTGGTCAAGTCTAGAACTTACCTCCTCATAGAAACTGATTAAATTAGTTTGATATGACCGATCCCTCGTGAAGCCATGCTGATATGGAGTTATTTGCTTATTTTCATTGAGGAACTCCAAGATAGCATCTCTTAGAAAACCCTCAAACAGTTTACCCACGACAGATGTTAAACTTACCGGCCTATAGTTTCCGGGCTCTGTGTTTGGACTATTTTTGAATATTGGCACCACATTTGCTATGCGCCAATACTGTGGAACACTCCCAGTCAGTATACAGTGCTTTATACATTTGGGAGTTGGCAGAGGACTTATGTAGTGCATATGATATATAGGTATATATGTCTGAAACTGTATGCCATATTTTGTCTGCCATTTTTTATGGAATCTGCTACAGCTGAGCCTTTAACTGTGCCTTTAATTTGAGATGTCAGCATGTTTACACTGAGATTACACTTGATATATTTTATGTTAAAGTTATCACAAACACGTCTGTTTAAGCTAAATATCAGTCCAAATATGATGAATATGCAGTGGAGATTTAAAGGGGTTTTCACATAGAGAATTTAAAAAGAGACAAAAAGGGCCAGAAATAGATAAAAAATTGAGGTCTTGTATGTTGATTGTTCTCATCTCTAGGCTAATGAGTAGCGGATATCAAATGACATCACCATAGCCACACACTGAGCAGCCTTTCCTAGCATTATAGTATGTCGAGCCTGTACAGGAGGACCCCTTTAAATCTGTAATATACTTCTTCTATCTAGATTTTTACCACAGATTTCACTTCTTGCAATGCATAGAGGGGGGTCTGCAGAAAATCCCCAACAGAATCATAATGTAAAACATTGCTTTTGCCGCACCTCAGAATTGGGGTGAAATTTGTAAACGATTTTTTCTGCTCATATATTCTGCCTTAAACTATTTCTAATCAGTGCTCTATTCTCCTGTATAGTCTGCAGGTTGATAATACTCTGCAGAACAGTGTGTAGACCTAGTACCGGACAGCTGTATGGCCACTGTATGGTAGTATTATTGGTTACATTGCTGCATGTACAGTGGTGGTGTACATTTGTCCCAGACTAAAAAAGTGAGTGCACATCTACTTACGTGCATATTCTTTATACATGAACACACTAGTATTCAGAGTTTCAGGAGTAAATCCATCCAACATAAGCACACAAGTGTATTACCGCTCTGTACAACCACTAAGTTGGATGGAGCCCTGTTGTACTTCCGTATGCCTTTGATTTCATACAGAAGCACAGAAAGGTGGCTTACTCCATTGATGTGTAAAACAGATCTAGTCTCCCCAAGAAGAATATTTCCATAATACAGTACTGTGCGCTCTGTAATGCATTACAGCAGGGACTCCATGTGACTCTCCATGTACACGACTCTTTGGACACTCTAATAGCTTAAATGAAATGTTGTCATAGAAAATGGAAAATCCAAGTCAGTATATGCTTTCTTTTTTCTAGTTTGCAAGTTTAAAGCTCACAAACGTTGTGCTGTAAGAGCCACAAATAACTGCAAATGGACAACTCTAGCATCTGTGGCAAATGACATTATAGAAGACGAAGATGGCGTAAGTTCATACAACATACAACAGTGCCTTGTAGTTCATTCTAAAATGATGCTTAAAACATTAGGGTGCCCATATCAGTGGGTGAAGTCACAGAACCACTTAAATGTAGGGCATTATTGACAGACCACCAAAATCAGCATGCCTGATTTTGGTGGCCTGGTGTCAGAGAGGACAGCATAATGTTGATGACAGGATCCCTTTAAATTGCATCTCTCTGGTGCCTTGAATCTGTGGTGTTGTACAATAAGTCATTACAGTTGCAGTAAAAGCTGCTGTTTTATTATAATCTCTGTATTGTTATTATGAAATATTACTAGGCTTTAATCTCTACCATATCCTCTCATTTTCTGGAAGTAATTAGCTATAGTTCTATCTTACAGTTGGTGACATTAGTAGTGACCTAAATTGACTTTTGTTGTATAGAATATTTTTATGTAGCACACTAATTAAGGCTAGTTGCACATCTGGGCATAGATCTCCGGCAGTTTTCTGGATCCGGCATTGCTGGATACTTCCTCCTGCCTGTCGGACCCCATTGACTATAACGCGGCAAGTATGCAGAGAATCGGCCGGGCAGATTATAGTCAGATTAACACATTATAGTCAATGGGTCCAGCGGGCAGACGGCAGTGTCCGGCAGTGCCGGATCCAGACATTCTCTGCCAAAACAGCCATCCAGAACAGCTGGATGCAGATGTGAAAGTAGCTTAAGGCCTCCTGCACTCCACAAACCACAGATCTACAAAATTTGGATACCTGCTGTGTACATCCCGCAATTTACAGTATGTGAGCCCCGTTGTCTAAATGCCTATTCTTGTCCACAAAACTGACATGTTCTATATATATATAGTTACATATAGTTACATAGTTGTTATGGTTGGAAAAAGACAAAAGTCCATCAAGTCCAACCTGTAATCCTGCTATATCGATCCCTGGATCAATGTCTATCTTCCTTTTAAAAAGGGGTTGGTCCAAAGGGAAGGGTGTGTAGAACAAGATTTCTATTCATTGTCATAAGCCTCAATGTTATTTTGAATTAAAAAGTCATCTAAACGCTTTTTGAAGCCTTCTACTGTATTTGCTGTGACCAGCTCCTGTGGCTATTCCAGAGATTCACAGACCTTACTGTAAAGAATGCTTGTCGCCTCTTATGACCGAATCTTTTTTTCTCCAGTCGTAGGGAGTGGCCTCTTATTTTTTGGGGGGGGTTTAACACAGAATAGCTTCCCTTGATATATTTTGTATGGCCCGTTTATATATTTGTACATGTTAATCATGTCCCCCTTTAGACGTCTTTTTTCAAGGCTAAACAAATTCAGTTCATTTAAAGGGGTTGTCCGGGTTCAGAGCTGAACCCGGACATACCCATAATTTCACCCAGGCAGCCTGCCTGACAAGAGCATCGGAGCATTTCATGCTCTGATGCTTTCCTTTGCCCTGCGCTGAATCGCGCAGGGCAAAGGTATTTTGAGCAGATCCAGTGACGAACCGGACTCTGCCAGGCAGAGGCCTCCGCCCAGCAGTCAGCCTGGTGACATCACCGAACACACTGCTGGGCGGAAGCCGGCAGTCTGTTGTTTGTAAACAAAAGAGCCCTTGCCCTGTGCGATCCAGCGCAGGGTAAGGGAGTGCATCGGTGCATGAAATGCTCCGAAGCTAACATCAGGCAGGCTGCCTGGGTGAAATTATGGGTATGTCCGGGTTCAGCTCTGAACCCGGACAACCCCTTTTATCTTTGCTCATAACTAAGATCTTCCAGGCCCTTTCTGAGTTTAGTGGTTCTCCTCTGTACTTTTTTTTTAACTCCAGGGCATCCTTTTTATGGACTGGTGCCCAGAACTGAACTGCGTATTCCAGTTGAGGCCGCACCAACACTTTGTATAGTGGCAATATTACATCCCTGTCCCGTGAGTCCTCTTTTAATACAAGACAAAATTCTTTTGGCAGCTTAGAGGCAGCTGACTGGCATTGCTGTTATTTAGTCTATGATCTACTAATACACCCAGATCCTTCTCAACAAGTGACTCTCCCACAGTTTTACTCTGCTAAGACATATGCTGCATGCAAATTATACGCCCCCAAGTGCATAACTTTACATTTATCTATATTGAACCTCATTTGCCAAGTGAAGGCCCAAACAGTAAGTTTGTCCAAGTCAGCTTGTAACTTATTAACATCTTCCATAGACTGGACTGTATTACAAAGTTTATTTTGAAAAAATAGATATAGCACTATTAATCCTATCCTCTATGTCATTAATGAATAAATTAAATAATAGCGGACCCAGCACAGAGCCTTGGGGAACACCACTTCAGAGTAGGAATCATTGACCACAACTGTTTGGATACGATCATGAAGCCAATTTTCAAACCAATTACAAATTATATTTTCTAAACCATTAAACCTCAATTTACCTATTAGTCGGCTGTGCAGGACAGTATCAAAGGCCTTTACAAAGTCCAGAAACACAATCAACAGCCTTCCCTTTGTCTAAGCTTCTACTCACCTCCTCATAAAAACAAATCAGGTTAGCCAACCATGTTGGCTATCACTTATTATATTATAGACAGTTACATAATGCTGTATGTAGTCCCGTAGAAGGTCCTCAAAGATTTTTCCCACTATGGATGTAAGTTTACTGGTATATAATTTCCTGGTGAAGACCTAGCACCCTTTTTGAAAATGGGCACCACATTCGCCTTAAGCCAGTCTCTTGGTACAATGCCTGTCATTAAAGAATCTGTAAGTATTATGAACAGAGGCAAAGCAATAACTGAACTGAGCTCCTTTAGAACTCTAGGGTATAATCCATCTGGACCTGGGGCCTTGTTCACCTTTCATTTTTTTAGCATATTAAGGACCATATCTACAGTCAGCCAGGTAAGTATATTATTTGAGGTATTTCCACCAGTGGCACCACCCTCATGAGATGCCCTCTCTTCTTTTGTACAGGGTGGGCCATTTATATGGATACACCTAAATAAAATGGGAATGGTTGGTGATATTAACTTCCTGTTTGTGGCACATTAGTATATGGGAGGGGGAAAACTTTTCAAGATGGGTGGTGACCATGGCGGCCATTTTGAAGTCGGCGATTTTGGATCCAACTTTAGTTTTTTCAATGGGAAGAGGGTCATGTGACACTTCAGACTTATTGAGAATTTCACAAGAAAAACAATGATGTGCTTGGTTTTAATGTAACTTTATTCTTTCATAAGTTATTTACAAGTTTCTGACCACTTATAAAATGTGTTCAAAGTGCTGCCCATTGTGTTGGATTGTCAATGCAACCCTCTTCTCCCACTCTTCACACAATGATAGCAACACCGCAGAAGAAATGCTAGCACAGGCTTCCAGTATCTGTAGTTTGAGGTGCTGAACATCTCGTATCTTCACAGCATAGACAATTGCCTTCATATGACCCCAAAGATAAAATTCTAAGGAGGTCAGATCGGGAGACCGGGCACAGCCGTCCAAAGGCCGTGTGAATAAGCCCTTAGGTGTTTATTTTTGCAGGAAATAGAACTTTTTTCTGTCTAAAAAAACAGATCTCAGATGGAAATGGCTAAAACAGATGCCAAATGGACGCTTAAAATACAGGATCAGTTTTTTCTTTATTTTTATGTTTTTCTTATGGATTAGGAGAACGAAGAAATAATCGATGATGTGAACTCGGCCTTATTGTGTCTTGCATTTTAGGTAACAATGCCTCATCAGTGGCTGGAAGGAAACTTGCCAGTCAGTGCTAAATGTGCGGTTTGTGATAAAACATGCGGGAGTGTGCGGAGACTACAAGATTGGAGGTGCTTGTGGTGCAAAGCTATAGTAAGTTAGTATTTATCCTACATTTGTTATTATAATCATACGGCATATCCAGGATTGGATTGGGAACTCAGAGTGGCCCTGATTTTTTTTTTCCATTATGGAGTTCACCATACGGAATAAATGTGTTTATATTTTAATAGTGCGTGCATTTTTGTGAGCAACAAGGACACTGATCTTTATTTTTTATTGTTTATTTTTGTTATTAATATGTGGAAAGGGGATGATTTGAATTTTTTTTATACTTTTTTGTTTCTTTTCGCTTATTTTAAGTCACCCTAGGGAATTTTAACATGCTACCAAACCTCGGGAAAGAGTTAAAATAAAATTCATTCCCCCATATGACTAGGGCCTTGAGCATTATAATATTGATTTAGAACACTGTGTATTTAAAAACTTTTATTCCCCTTTTATCCAATTTGTCACTGGTGTATCAGAGGCAAAAGCCTTACTAGCTGAACCACAGGCTTGACAGTTTTGGGAGGCTTGAATTTCTATAACTAAAAATTGTTACTAGTATTCTTGTACAATGCACTGGTACGTACAGATACATCTCTGCATACTAGAACACTGGGATAGCAAAAGTCAAATTCATTTCGCAAAAACAAAAATGTAATGGAGCAAAATAATTAACAATTAACACATTTTAGCTCTCTACATACATAAATAGATATCAGCGCACTGTACATTCATACTAATATAGGTTTTTAGCTACTTGTAGACAACAAGCTACTTGTGTGCTTTGTAGCACAACTGGTAATTCGTCTGTCCCTTAAGAAGGAGGTTCCCGGTAATGTACTTTGCCAATCTACCCCTGGGTATATCTGATTTTTATTGCCATCCTCTATGACATCTGAAACACTGTTAAGTCTGCTTGTGCATATTAACTACCCGTTTCTCCATGATATGATGTATCCTAATAATGAAAAATGGGCAATAAGTTGGAGTACTGTGTGTATTATACCGTCTCTTAATAGAACTTTATAGAAGTAAACAACTGTTGTGTTACTGTTGCACTATGTTTCTCTATTAACTCCTGTTGGAGCAGAAAAAAATTGCGTTACTTGAGTTGCATAACACTTACAACATCTAATTTCAGTTATGCAACTTGACTGTAACTAGTGCTGTGCAGCTGAAGTCATTGAGTAATTTAGGCGGAAGTGACATTGGCAAAACACACACATTACGCTGCAAATAATGCCACTTTTTTTTAAATATTAAAAAAATAACCCTACAGTTTCTAAATTTATTGACTTTAGGAAAATGGCAAGAAAATAAACCAGGGGTTAGGCGGATGGTGCCAGCAAGTTTATGACAAATGTATGAAGTAAAGATTAAAGACATGAAATAGCACATATTGTAGACAAAATCTATACCTGATTATAAGCATGGATTTCATTTATTATCTTTAGGACACGCCAAGATGTGGAACATTTATTAAGAAGCCTGTACATTTTAATAAATTTGGAACAGCATACTCCTCTGTAATTTAAGAGTTAAGAGTTGTGTATAAAACTCTAGTCTTATTAAAGAGCATCTGTCAGCGTGATCAACCCTATTAAACTAGGCATACTGCTTGGTAGGGTTGATCATGCTGATTAAAATGATACCTTCCTTTTGTCTGTATGTTGAACTGCTGCAGAGATATCTGTGATTTTGTTTATGTGCAAATGAGCAAGCTCGAACACCAGGGGCTGGACAGAGCCCTTGGAGCACTGGTTTTGTAACACTCCTAGTTCAACACACAGACTAATGGCATGATCAACCCTACCAGGCAATATGCCTGGTTTAACCACCTAACAGTTTTGCCAGAGCTGAGGTCTGGCTTTAGGAAAAGCACTTAAAGGGGTTGTCCAGGTTCAGAGCTCAACCCGGACATAAGCTCCCTTTCACTTATTTAGCATGTATGAGTGGAGCATTGTTGCATTTCTAGCTCCAATACTCCCCTTGCCCTGTTTTTACTGATGGTGACGTACCCAGCTTTTTCTCTTTATGGCAAGGACTTTTTCTTCATTACCGATGACGTACCGGGCTTCTTATGGGTGTTCTAGGCAGAGGCTTCCGCCTAGCATTGATCCCGGTGACATCACCAACACTAATGGGTGGTCTTTTGCATTGCCCTAGCCTGTAAAGCAGACCAGGGCAGTGCTAAAGACCACCCATTTGTGCCAGTGATGTCACCAGGGTCACTGCTAGGTGGAAGTATCCTCCTAGCATACCCATGAGTAGCCCAGTACTTCATTGGTAGTGAGGAAAAAGCTATTGCCCTGCACAAAGCAGCGCAGGGCAAGGGGGAGCATCAGTGGAAGAAATGCTCCGATGCTCTATTCATACAGGGAGTGAAGGGGAGCTTATGTCCAGGCTCAGCTCCGAATGCGGACAACCCCTTTAACTGTTCAACCGAGCACAGCTCAGGCAGAAGGGGAAGGGGACGGGGGTCTATTTTAGCTGCTCATATCTCCATATTGGTAGCAGATAGCTGGAATTCCAAGCTTTCAATTCAGCACAACACAACATCAGCAGTAGATATCACTGTTAGAAATCGAGCCGGGAATAAATGCTTAAAATCTTTTACTTTAAGATTTTACTTTATGCTGCATTCACTGCCATCCCTGTTTCTAACAACGATATGTTCCAATGTAGTGAAGATTCTGGTATTGTTTGAAAGCTTCTACCTAACCAAGATACCAGCAGCTAAAGTAGCTGTCCCCTTCAGTCTGGAGGAGGACAGGGAGCAGTTGGAGAGCTGACAGCCTGCAGGAGGAAAGAAAATACTGTAATAAAAAACATTATCATCATTATAGTGATCACATAATAAAGTTATGTTATTTATACCAAACAGTGAATGCCATAAATAAATTCCACAAAATAATGTTAAAATCGCAGTTTAAAATAATTGAAGTTATTTAATACCTTAAATATACCCCAAAATGGTTACTAAAAAATCAGCATCTAATCCTCCAAAATAAAATAAAAAAATTAGAGGAAAACATTAATATGTTATGACTGCTGGAACACAAAGGGGGAAAGTGGTCCTTAAGGCTAAAATTAGTTATGTCAATAAGGGGGTAAAAATGCAATTGTGTCCCCTAACAAGATTTACTTCCGATCCATATTTTGGGAGGGTTTTTTAATTTTAATGTGACTGTTATGAGATACTAAGGTTGATCATGCTGACAGATGCTCTTAAAGGGGTTGTCCGGGCTGAACCCAGACATATTCCCTTCTTCACTAAGGCAGCCCCCCTGAGTGGAACTTTTGATCCTGCATCATAGGTGGGCTTTAGCATTGCCCTAGCCACAGGATAGGGCATAGTTAAAACCTGCCCTTTAGTGTCGGTGACATCACCGGGCTCACTGCTTCCGCTTAGCATTCCCATGCTGAGACCCAATATGTCACTGTGTCTGCTGAAAAAACCTTTGGCCTGTGCGATTCCACTAAGAGGTGCTGCCTGGGTGAAGAAGGGGTTATGTCCGGGTTCAGCTCTGAAGTCTGTCCCTTAGTGTAGAACTTCTCTTAACAGTACTCTCCTAGGTACATACTTGAAGATTTTTACAACTGTTGAAGGAGTTGTCACATGAAGACAATCCCATTTCAAATGGAAACCAACTTTTCTTACCCTTGTCAATCAGCTGTTGATGCTAGGGTAAGCCAGTTCTGGCCAGTAGTATTACATGTAAAGAAATAAAATACATAGCAGGCCATGTTCAACAGCAACATACATTTACTGTGTTGAGGTAAATTGTGCCCCCCTAGCAGTTTACATGGAGCCAAAACTTAGTTTTCTCCCACATTGAACAAATAATTCAGCCAGGGTAGCATACCGCCAATTTAGAGCCTTGTGCACTAAAACCTCACATACATTACATTACAATGTACGTGCAAGTGTATTTTCTGCCAGTGTCCTGCAAAAAGGAAACATAGGTGACAGATTAGTAATAGAGTCTCTCTTACACTATCTTAATTACAGCCATATACCTTAGAACAAGGACAGGAATTGTCTTTCTAAAAACATGAGTGATATGTTTTCTTTAAATGGGTATTCCCACACAAACAATGGGGGCATATTGTTAGGGTATGCCCCTATTGTCTGCTGCTCCCATACAAGTGAATTGGAGTGCACCGCGCACGGGTCACCCCTGCTCCCATTAATTTCTATGGGGCTCGGCTATTTTCGACAGCCCCATTGAAATGAATGGAGGGTGGCTCCGCTTGCACAGTGCGCCCTCCATTAATGTCCCCACTCCGTTCTGGTCTACCAGACAATGTGGGCATATCTAAATGATATGTCCCCATTGTATGTGATGGCAAAACCCCTTTAATGTTTACATGTCTTATTCACTAAACTTTTGGAGTATGACACTTAGAATGTTCTCTGTTTTAATTAATTAAATAATTAAAATATTTCAGCTTCATTTTATGTCTTCATATGTTTTAGGTGCATAGCTCTTGTAAGGAGCAACTAGGCAAAGTGTGCCCACTTGGAGCTTGCAGAGTCTCAATTATCCCTCCTACGGCACTAAACAGCATTGACTCAGATGGTAAGTGCATAGTACAAAACTCATGCATATACCACAGGTGGCTAATTAGTGTTACTAGTTACTAGTGGCTTACCACAGGAGCTCATCTTTTAAATATATTTATTGGCTAGAAAAAATACCCAGCGCTGCTAGAGTATGAAATGCTTTTGTGTTTATTGGACTTGTTCCAGGGTTTTTTTTTTTTTTTATCTTTTATTTTACATATATCAAACATACAATTTTATTTCATCCAAATAAATTATTACATTCCCCCCCCCCCCCCCCGGTCTGCAAAAAAAAAAAAAAAATTATTTCCTTCTCTACCCCTTTTTTTCTTTTTTCTTCATATTTTCCCTTAAGACTAACCATTGATTGTATTCTGGAGGGATTTCATCCTTCCATTTTCTCAAAATTAATAACTTAGTAAGTTTTTATCTCTATTGACAACATGGAGTGGTCGGATAAGTTCCTAGGCCAATACTTTATTTTGCCTATGTACTTTACTGCGGGTTCATTTACAAGGGCCATATCTATCCTCGATAAAGTATTACTAGTTTTATTAAAACAAGAAAACACCCTACTTTCCGGAAACCTATTTCGCCAGATATCATACAACCCCAACTCTCTACTTACCCTATCAATTTGTGTGATTCCTTCCTTCCTCCTTTCTATTTTCCCTCCATATCTGTCTATCTTTTCACTGAATACGCAATTAAAGTCTCCCAAGCAAAATATAGGACACAAATCTTTCTTATCCCAAAATTGCGCTATTTCAGTTAATATGCTTAAAGAAAAGGGGGGAGGAATATATACAAAAACAATAATACACGTCAGTGTCCCTAAACTCCCGTATAAAACTATAAATCTTCCCATTTTATCTACTAAAGTGTCCCTCGTATTCCAGCTTAAATTTCTATTGATTAGAATAGATACTCCTCGTGAATAAGCTGTGAAACATGAGTGGTAATACTGACTCCACCAAGGCCTCTTTAATATTCCTTTTGAATCATCTGTGAGATGTGTTTCTAACAATCCTATTATTGACAGTGAATGTTTTTTTAATATAGTGATTATAGCCTGTCTTTTAACCTTATCACCTAATCCCCTTACATTCCAAACAAGAATTTTTATTGATCCCATCATTTCCTTTTATCACAACGTGTCATATACATACAAAGGAAGAAGTAAAAAAAAAAAAAAAAACCCTTTGCAGACCGGATACCCCATTCCCTCTCAGCCCCGCCTATACAACGGCGAATCTCTCAACTTGCGGAACTTAACCCCTCCCCCATCCCCGACCTCCCACCACCTAACCCCCTCCCCGGGCATATTTTATAATTCACTCTTTTAACCCTTTCAAGTCCATCCATTTAATAACTTCTTGAGGAGTATCAAAAAACCAGGTCTTCCCTTCATATACAACTCTTAATTTCACTGGGAACATCATTGAGAACTTCACTTGATTATGATACAGTCTTTTCTTCACCACGAAAAAAGACGCTCTCTCCCTCTGTGTATCCTCAGCGAAATCCGGGAAAACACGGATCTTAGCACTCCCATATTGTATGGACCCTAAAGTTCTGGCTTTCCGTAAAATCCCATCACGATCTCTGGAGAGTGTCATCTTAATGATCATAGTTCGGGGGTTTCCCCCTACCACCGGAGGTTTTGCTGCCACTCTATGGGCTCGCTCTACCTCAAAATGAGGAGACAATATTTCCTCAAAATTTTCTTTAAGCCAAGTTTTCGTAAATTGTACTGCATCATTTTTTTCCGCCCCCTCCGGGAGCCCTAGAATTCTTACGTTTGCTCTCCTTGATCTATTTTCCAGATCCGTTATTTTCCTCCTAAGATATTCATTGCTACTAAGCAAGTCCTGTACCTTCTTATTTATATCTGGAACCACATCTTCTAATTCACTGACTCTATTTTCTACCTCAGTACACCTGGAGCGGATTTTATTCAAATCGTCACGAATAAAGGAAATATCGGCTGAGATTGTCCCCACCTTATGTGCCAACTCCTCTAAGGACGTATTGCATTTTTGCACGGCCTTCAGTATTTCTGCCAGACCTGGTTCTCTGTCATCTAAGAGGTTACCCTTACCCCCTCCTGTACCCACCTCTCCCCCTTGTGTTTTAGCATTTCTGGTTTTCCCTCCTACATTTGGGGAAGTGAGATATTTATCCATTTTTGTCACATTTTTACTCTCCTTCCCTTCTTTGCTTGGACTGACTGAATTTCTAACTTTTGGCGCCATATTTTCAAGTCCTATACGGGGAAGATCTAAACCACTTCACTAGCAAAATATATATTTACAGTCCACTTCGCCATACGACACCACTAAAAAATCAATACTTTTCCCCTGGACTATCCATATATACACATGAGATTATAGAAAAGTTCCATTAATTCTGGCCCAGAGAATTCCAGACTCTGTCCGTTCTTTTTTCTTTTCTTGCGTCGTAGCCCGTTCCCCTTATCAGCCCTACAAGACCGGACCCTCGTACTCAATATTATATTAAATCTGGAACGCCACTCTCATATCATGATAGGCTTTAAGGCGAAGTCCCAACAGTTTGAAACAGATTTCAAATTTTTTTTTTTCTTTTCCCTCCCCTTTCCTTCCAACTCCCAACTCAAGTTTATCAGGGGATTAGATAGCAGGAAAAGGTTAAGTCTTAACTCCAAACAAACACCAGCTGGAGGTGGGGGGGAGAAAACAATACAGCTGCCAGGGAAAATAGTCTCCCTCCAAGGAGGGACCTCACCCGGGGTTGCCCGGTATCTTCAGGCACTCTGCACCAACATCCACTGGCTCTGGGTTCTCCCAGCGTCCGGCTTCCAAGCTGCCCCCTCTTTCCTCCTCCACAGCCAGCCAGCCCCCAGATACCCGATGGTCCGGTATGATGCCCAGGCGTGTCACTCAGCAAGTCTTGACCTGGGGGCCGGGAGAGATCCTCACCCCCGTCCCCGTCTCGCACTCTGCCGGCGTCCCACGTGACCCTCCTTCTCGCGATACTTCGCACAGACCGCTCCGTTCCGGCCGACCAGCAGCCTCCAGCATGGACGCGACCACCCCGCTTGTCTCCCAGCGCCTGCTACTCCTCTAACACTCCGACCAGGTTCGGGAATGGGGTTAGATCCTTGGCTGAATCTCCATGCCCCGTCGGGGATACAGGTCAGTCGGGAGAATCGAGTACGGGGGACACGCGGGAGCTCATCTTAGCTCCTCCTCTTCCGCCATCCCTGCCACTCTTGTTCCAGGGTTGTTATTTTTTTTTTAGGGGGAAACCGCTGGTAGGTAGCTCTATACCCCAGAAGTTACAGACTGTCTTATTAACTGTCCCCTATAACGGTGACTCAAAGTGCATTTTACACATTTTGAGCTAAAAATATTTTTTTTCAATTGGTCTTTATAAAAAAATTTAACAGTTTGGTTCTGCAGGCTTAAGTTTCATCTGCAGACTATGTCACAGTTTCACACTGAACCCATCAGGTTGCTGCTCTGACGGCTCTTTTTACACTTAAGCATTAAACATTTAAGCCATATTCTTGTCATGAGTTCAGAGATAAGGGCTACACATCAAGCCATCAGAACAGCAACCAGATGGGTTCAGTGTAAAACTGAAAGCAATATAGTCTGCAGGTAGACTGTAACTTAAACCTGTGGAACTAAAGCTATTGAATATTTTAAGTACCAATTGAAAAAATATTTTTTAGGTCAAAAAGAGTAATGTGCAATAATAAAAAATAAATTGCCCCAAAGATGTTCATAACTTTTAACTCATTATTATTTCTTCCATGGGCCAAATAGTGCCTAGCAGTTACTGCTGTTGTGCAGGAAGAATTCTGGCTTGATTTGCAGCAATAAAACCTGGTGTACATGATTGCACTCCTTTTATTAAGCACTTTAGATACCTTTTGCACACTGTTGAATAAGGGGCATGGTGTAAGAGGAAGGAGCACCAAATTATTGGCCCAATGTAAGCCATCCTATAGGTATTGTAAAGTTAGGAAGACGTGTCTAAACATGCACCAAATGTATTATCCATTGTGAATCACTTTGAGCATGTAGTCTACGTTTACACTGTCTAAATATTAGACAGAAGAGCATTCATAACACGTCTGTTTCAGGTTTTTGGAAAGCTACATCTCCTGTCTCCTGTGCAAGTCCACTGCTTGTGTTTGTAAATTCTAAAAGCGGAGATAACCAAGGAGTAAAGTTTCTACGGAAATTCAAGCAATTTTTAAACCCAGCACAGGTGTTTGACCTTATGAATGGGGGCCCACAACTGGGGTGAGTATAAAATGATTGCTTTTTCTTTATTATTTTCATAAGCATTAATGTCATTTACTTTTAAGAATTCATCTAAGCCCTTTTTAAAACTGTCCACTGTTCCTGTTGTGACCACGTTCTGAGGTAGACTCTTCCACAGATTCACAGTTCTTACCGTAAAGAATCCTTGACGCCTCAGGAGACTGAACTTTTTCTTCTCTAGACAGAGGCAGTACTTGGAACAGTTTTTCTCCCTGTTTTTTTATACGGTCCATTTATATATTTGTATAGGTTAATCATGTCCCCCATCAGATGTCTATTCTGAAGACTAAATAAACTAAATTCTTTTAATCTTTCTTCAAAACTAAGACCCTCCATGCCCCTTATCAGTTTAGTCACTTTCCTCTGTACTTTTTCCAGCTACTGAACTGTATATTCCAGATGAGGCCACACCAACTCTTTGTAAAGTGGTAATATTACATCCCTGCTCCGCGAGTCCATGGCTCATTTAATACATGACAATATCCTTAGCCTTAGATTGCCTGATTGACATTGTATGCTGTTATTTAATCTATGATCTACAAGGACACCCAAATCCTTCTCTACAAGTGTCTCTCTTAGGACATGATGCACAGAGATTATTTCTACCAAGATGCATAACTTTATATTTATCCACATTGAACCTCATTTTCCAAGTTGATGCCCAATCACTCAGAGTGTTCAAATCAGCTTGTAGATTATAAACATCTTCCATAGACTGCACAGTACTACATAGCTTACTGTCATCTGTAAAATTAGAAACAGCACTATTAATCCCATCCTCAATATCATTAATAAATAAATTAAATAATAGGGGACCCAGCACTGAACCTTGGGGTACACCACTTATGACCCGAGACCATTCTGAGGCGATCACCTCAGGCAGCACCAAGTAGGGACAAGAGGGGGGGAGCCGAAGGGCCATGGGCTGAAGGAAAGGGTTAGGTTAAGAAATTGGCATTGGGGAAGTAGGGGCATTGTTTCAGTTTTTGCATTAGGCCGCAGAAAGGCTACGTGCACCCCTGAATCCAAGAACACTACATCCACAGCTGCCCCTCTGTCCAGGCTTTTACCTCCTCATCCAAACAAATCAAATTAGTCAGACAATTTATGTCCTTGGTAAACCCACACTGGTTATGATAGTATTTACAGTCACATACTGAAACATTTTTCCCACAACAGAATTTAGGCTTATTGGTCTATAATTATCTGTAACCTGACGTACAGTGGGGGAAAAAAAGTAGTCCGCCACCAGTTGTGCAAGTTCTCCCACTTAAAAAGATGAAAGATCCAGAGGAAGGCAAAAAAAACCCTGTGAGGTAGAAGCCAATTTTCCACACTTTAGGGGAAAAAAATTCCTTCCCGACTGCAATCAGGCAATCAGAATAACTCCCTCTCTCATCTTTTTAAGTGGGAGAACTTGCATAATTGGTGGCTGACTAAATACTTTTTTCCCCACTGTATAAAAGCGATGGGTTACATTTCAATCTGCCAGCGGCCGATGCCGCCTCAGATCGCTGTGACCGCGCTGTCATTAGACAGCTGGAGTGGTCAGGAAGTAATACATGCTTGTAGCACTCTGCTTCGAGCATGTATTACATTGAAGAAGTTGAAAGCCGGGAGTTCTTTTTCTTATGTTACAGTGCCACCTGGCTTTAAAATGAAATGTCAGCCTGCAGGCTGGGAATTAACCTCTTCCTGCCTTGACTTGTGTGTGTAAATAAAAAATAAATGAATAAATTATAACAAAATTAAAAAAATGAATAAAAATTTATATAGCAATAGTTACTAGTATTAGCAATAATAATTAGACTTTTTTATTTAAAAAAATATAAAATATATATTTATTATATTTATATATTTTTGTTAGTTTTAGCAATAGTATGGTGGAATTTGTATGTGTAAAATATACAAACATACACACATTTGTTTATTTTAAAAATCTAGGTATTTGTTTTAGCTATATTTTGTATAGCGGGTTTTCTTTCGGCGTAAAATATACAAACGCACGCAAAAGAAAAAAAAACTTAAAATGTCCAAATTTCCCCAAGATGAATACCTTATGCTAATAACATTAAAAAAGTCACTTTGAAGGGGCTTGTAACATTTTGGTGCTGTACAAAATTTGTCTGACAGTACGATGCTATAGAACCAGCAATAGAAAAATAGGACGCCAAAATCCAAAATGCCTTTCAGTCTTTTGAAGTCTTGCTGTGAGCCCAGCCAGTAGATAAATTACATAAATAGCATCCATTTTCAGAGTACAAGCATACGGGAATAGTTTCAGAAATGTTTTGTCTTGAAACCTTTTGTAATAGAAAAAAAATTGATAAGAAAGGGGAAAAAAATAATATATATATATATATATATATATTTATATACAGTACAGACCAAAAGTTTGGACACACCTCCTCATTCAAAGAGTTTTCTGTATTTTCATGACTATGAAAACTGTAGATTCACACTGAAGGCATCAAAACTATGAATGAACACGTGGAATTATATACTTAACAAAAAAGTGTGAAACAACTGAAAATGTCTTATATTCTAGGTTCTTCAAAGTAGCCACCTTTTGCTTTGATTACTGCTTTGCACACTCTTGGCATTCTCTTGATGAGCTTCAAGAGGTAGTCACCTGAAATGGTTTTCACTTCATAGGTGTGCCCTGTCAGGTTTAATAAGTGGGATTTCTTGCCTTATAAATGGGGTTGGGACCATGAGTTGTTGGGCAGAAGTCAGGTGGATACACAGCTGATAGTCCTACTGAATAGAGTGTTAGAATTTGTATTATAGCAAGAAAAAAGCAGCTAAGTAAAGAAAAATAATAACAACTAATTAACAACTGTTAAGAGGAGACTGTGTGCAGCAGGCCTTCATGGTAAAATAGCTGCTAGAAAACCACTGCTAAGGACAGGCAACAAGCAGAAGAGACTTGTTTGGGCTAAAGAACACAAGGAATGGACATTAGACCAGTGGAAATCTGTGCTTTGATCTGATGAGTCCAAATTTGAGATCTTTGGTTCAAACCACCGTGTCTTTGTGCGATGCAGAAAATGTGAACGGATGGACTCTACATGCCTGGTTCCCACCGTGAAGAATGGAGGAGGAGGTGTGATGGTGTGGGGGTGCTTTTCTGGTGACACTGTTGGGGATTTATTCAAAATTGAAGGCATACTGAACCAGCATGGCTACCACAGCATCTTGCAGCGGCATGCTATTCCATCCGGTTTGCGTTTAGTTGGACCATCATTTATCAACAGGACAATGACCCCAAACACACCTCCAGGCTGTGTAAGGGCTATTTGACCAAGAAGGAGAGTGATGGGGTGCTACGCCAGATGACCTGGCCTCTACAGTCACCAGACCTGAACCCAATCGAGATGGTTTGGGGTGAGCTGGACCACAGAGTGAAGGCAAAAGGGCCAACAAGTGTTAAGCATCTCTGGGAACTCCTTCAAGACTGTTGGAATACCATTTCAGGTGACTACCTCTTGAAGCTCATCAAGAGAATGCCAAGAGTGTGCAAAGCAGTAATCAAAGCAAAAGGTGGCTACTTTGAAGAACCTAGAATATAAGACATATTTTCAGTTGTTTCACACTTTTTTGTTAAGTATATAATTCCACGTGGTAATTCATATTTTTGATGCCTTCAGTGTGAATCTACAATTTTCATAGTCATGAAAATACAGAAAACTCTTTGAATGAGGAGGTGTGTCCAAACTTTTGGTCTGTACTGTATATAAATATATATATATATATATATATATATATATATATATATATATACACAGTCATGGCCAACAGTTTTGAGAATGATACAAATATGAATTTTTACAAAGTCTACTGCTTCAGTTTTTATAATGGCAATTTGCATATACTCCAGAATGTTATAAAGAGTGATCAGCTTAACAGCAATTACTTGCAAAGTCAATATTTGCCTAGAAAATGAACTTTATCCCCCAAAACACATTTCAACATCATTGCAGCCCTGCCTTAAAAGGACCAGCTAACATTGTTTCAGTGATTGCTCCATTAACACAGGTGTGGGTGTTGATGAGGACAGGGCTGGAGATCAATCTGTCATGATTAAGTAAGAATGACACCACTGGACACTTTAAAAGGAGGCTGGTGCTTGGCATCATTGTTTCTCTTCTGTTAACCATGGTTATCTCTAAAGAAACACGTGCAGTCATCATTGCACTGCACAAAAATGGCCTAACAGGGAAGAGTATCGCAGCTAGAAAAATTGCACCTCAGTCAACAATCTATCGCATCATCAAGAACTTCAAGGAGAGAGGTTCCATTGTTGCCAAAAAGGCTCCAGGGCGCCCAAGAAAGACCAGCAAGCACCAGGACCGTCTCTTAAAAGTGTTTCAGCTGCGGGATCGGGCTACCAGCAGTGCAGAGCTTGCTCAGGAATGGCATCAGGCAGGTGTGAGTGCATCTGCACGCACTGTGAGGCGGAGACTCTTGGAGCAAGGCCTGGTCTCAAGGAGGGCAGCAAAGAAGCCACTTCTCTCCAGAAAAAACATCAGGGACAGACTGATATTCTGCAAAAGGTACAGGGAGTGGACTGCTGAGGACTGGGTTAAAGTCATTTTCTCTGATGAATCACCTTTTCGATTGTTTGGGACATCTGGAAAACAGCTTATTCGGAGAAGACGAGGTGAGCGCTACCACCAGTCTTGTCTCATGCCAACTGTAAAGCATCCTGAAACCATTCATGTGTGGGGTTGCTTCTCAACCAAGGGAATCGGCTCTCTCACAGTCTTGCCTAAAAACACAGCCATGAATAAAGAATGGTACCAGAATGTCCTCCGAGAGCAACTTCTCCCAACCGTCCAAGAGCAGTTTGGCGATCAACAATGCCTTTTCCAGCATGATGGAGCACCTTGCCATAAAGCAAAGGTGATAACTAAATGGCTCAGGGAACAAAACATAGAGATTTTGGGTCCATGGCCTGGAAACTCCCCAGATCTTAATCCCATTGAGAACTTGTGGTCAATCATCAAAAGACGGGTGGACAAACAAAAACCTACAAATTCTGACAAAATGCAAGCATTGATTGTGCAAGAATGGACTGCTATCAGTCAGGATTTGGTCCAGTTGATTGAGAGCATGCCAGGGAGAATTGCAGAGGTCCTGAAGAAGAAGGGTCAACACTGCAAATATTGACTTGCTGCATTAACTCATTCTAACTGTCAATATAAGCTTTTGTTACTCATAATATGATTGCAATTATATTTATGTATGTGATAAAAACATCTGACAAACACACATAAAAACCAGAGGGCAGCAGATCATGTGAAAATATAATATTTGTGTCATTCTCAAAACTTTTGGCCATGACTATATATATATTAAATCCATCATCTAATGGCACAAAAGAAAGGTCTAAGCTGTCCCAAGAAAAATAATATCAAATGCATGTAGGTTTGCTTAGAAATTAATCAGTTATTTGTAGTTAGATAGACGGATTGCTACAACTTAAAAACAGGCCTGGTAAGGAAGGGGGATAAACACTCCAATAATGAAGTGGTTAAGAACTCTTTAGTATAATCCATCTGGACCGAGAGCCTTGTTCACATTTACCTTATTTAACTTATCTTGGGCCATAAATTTTTAAAGGTTACAGCTGACATCTCTGATTTGTTTTTTTTTAATGCTCTTTTTTGTAATTTATGGCCCGTTTTACAGTAGCTGTAAGCTATATGGGGTTTATTTTAGCCATTTATACTTGTTATCTACAGGAATACATTTTTTGTGCAATTACCCAATGTAGATTTAAAGCTCTCTCATTTATCTTCAGTATTATTATGTGACAGTAGTTGCTCTCCGTCTATGCCCTGAAATGCTGCCCTCACCCCGGGGGAAATGGGCCCTTTCAAAATTCAGCTAAAGTTTCTTTTTTATAGTTCAGGGGGAATATAATTGTGATCACTCTATTACTTAGTGTTTCAGGAGCAGTAACATTTCCCACAAGCTCTGCATTGTTAGAAGTTAACAGATCCAACAGAGCATTCCCCCTAGCGTGATCTTCTGCAAACTGGCCTATAAAGTGGTCCTGCAGCAAGTTGAGGAATAATCTTAGGAATAGAATCTTCTGACAGTAATCCCAGCATTCAGTGTACTAGCTCATGCAGAACCACTTTCACTAGTCTATTTGGTACAAATATGGTTAGATCATTTTACAAAACAATCATTTTTAACTTTTGTGTCACCCCCATTTTCTCTTAGATTGTAAGCTCTTGCAAGCAGAGCCTTCACTCTTAGTGTTTCCATTATATATTAGCCTGTAATCCTGTAATGGCTATTTTGATTTGTACATGCACCCCCAGAATTGTCAAGCACTGTGGAATATGGCAGTGCTATATTTTTAAGGAGTTTTGAGGTAAATGGTAATAGTGAATAGGCCGATAGCTGGACAAAGATGACTATTCAAGGGAAGACTTTTTAAGGATGGGTGTGATGGTTGTATGTATAAAAGAGGATAGGAAGACACCAGTGTTTAGTGATAGTTTGAAGAGTTAGGTTAGGTACTGTATGAGATAAACACTTTGGTGAGGTTGGGGATGAGGTGGAATGGGATTGGGTGAGGCGCACAGGTGAGATGCAATCTGGAGAGCAGGGTGGAAACATCTTTGAAAATGTTGGAAGGGGCACTAGGGGGACAAAGTAGAGAACTGAAAGTGTTAAATTGTTGTTCATGGTTGTGACTTATTTTATAGAAGTGAGCGTAGACTTAAAATTGAGAAGGCATTCTTTATATGTATTAAAGTGTTCTTTGGAGTGAGTTTTCTTCCATTGCTGCTCTCCAACCCTAGAAGTTTGCCTCAGTTCTTTAGACAACATGGTGTGGCAAAGTTGCCTGTTGTTTCAACGAGTTCTGTTGTGTGTGAGGAAGAGACTGAGTTAAAAGCCAACGTTATTGTGGTGTTCTACAAAATGGTGGCTGCATCTGCATCATGAAGTGAGCACATGGTAGAGAGTGGCAGAATAGTCAGGAAGTGGGTACAAGTCAAGACATGTAAGATTCCTACGAGGGTATGCTAGATTGTGGACTATGGTCAGTCAAATGTGGTCAAATATAAAGAGAGGAGAGTTGGAAAGGTTAGATAGGGAACAGATAAAAATATGATCCAGTATGTGACACTCTTTGTAAATGTCAATGGAGGGCCACTATGAGAGGCCAAAGGAGGTGAGTGTTAGAAGTTTGGAGGCAGCTGTATTTCATGTGTCAAGGGGGATGCTGAAGCCATGGCAGTAGAAAGGATGTGTAGGACAGGTGTTAAAGTGTTTGATAAATGTGGTGGCAGAACCTGGGGGTTGGCTTATTGCAGTCACTTAGAGTTGGAAGGAAAGTAGATGCCAACAGTATTCTTCTTAAAGAAATCTATTGCCATGAAATGCTAGTGGGACGGCCATACTGGACTTAGTATTAACCAATAGACCTGACAGAACAACAGATGTGTAGGTTGGGGGACACCTGGGAAATAGTGACCATAATATAATAACCTTCCAACTGTCATTCAAAAAAGCGTTTCTTCAGGGAGGAACAAAAATACCAAACTTCAAAAAAGCTAAATTTAGTCAACTAAGAGAGGCCATAGGCCTAACTAACTGGGACACAGTCCTCAAAAATAAAAATACAGCCACAAAATGGGATATTTTTAAAAGCATCCTAATATCTAATTGTGAGAGGTACATACGTTATGGGAAAAAAAGGTTAAGGAACAAGAAAAAAACAATGTGGATAAATAGAACTGTAAAGAAAGCAATAAATGACAAACAGAAAGCATTTAAATCACTAAAACAGGAGGGGAGTGAGGAAGCATTGAAAAACTATAAGGAAAACAATAGAATATGTAAGACAAATAAAAACAGCCAAACTAGAGATCGAGAGATTAATCGCCAAAGAGAGTAAAACCAACCCTAAAATGTTCTTTAATTATATATTAAGATATATATAATTACTAGCAGAAAGACCCGGCTTCGCCTGGGTATATTTCATCTATTTATTTAATGTTTCTGTGTGTCGTTGCAGACCTATTGGCTGCGGAGTGGGAGGGGGCGTGGTTTAATGGGACGGGGGGGTTAAGTCCTTCATTTCAGGGTGGCCTGAATTATAGGTTAATGCCATGGTAATTTGAGGAAACACAATGGGTAGCAGTGGAAGAAAACATTGCTTTGCGCGGGTATATTTAATCTATTTCATTTAATGTTTCTGTGTGTCGTTGCAGAGAGAAAGTCACGCTCCCTCCCATCCCTGCAGCTGACAGATGTTGATTTTTACCTTCAATTGTTCAATCTCCATTGGCTGCGGAGTGGGAGGGGTCATGGCCTGACTGAGTCGGGGGCGTGATGTTGCAAGACCTGGGGCGGGGTTTTAAGTCCTTCTTTTGAAGGTGGCCAGAATTACAGGTCGATGCCATGGTAATTTATGAGGACACGCCATGGGTAACAGTGGAAGAAAACATTGCTTTGCACGGGTATATTTAATCTACTTCATTTAATGTTTCTGCATGTTGTTGCAGAAAGAAATCCAACTTCCCTCCCACCCCTGCAGCTGACAGAAGTTGATTTTTACCTTCATTTTTTCAATCCCCGTTGGCTGCGGAGTGGGAGGGGGCGTGGCCTGACAGAGTCGGAGCGTGGTTTCCCGAGATCTGGGGCGGGGGTCAGAGTGGCATGAATTACAGGTCGATGACATGGTAATTTATGGGGACCCGCAATGGGTAGCAGTGGAAAAAAAACATCTTTTATTAGTACTGAATGGTCGTGGTCTAAAATTAGTCAATTTCATCTACGATTTTTGTGTGTCGTTGCAGAGAGAAATTCACCCTCCCACCCCTGCAGCTGATTTTTTTCAATCCCCGTTGCCTGCGGAGTGGGAGGGGGCGTGGCCTGGCAGAGTTGGGGGTGTGGATTATCAAGATGCTTCGAACGGTTGTAGTCTAAAATTAGTCTATTTCATCTAAAATTTTGTGTGTCATTGCAGAGAGAAATTCACCCTCCCACCCCTGCAGCTGACAGAAGTTTATTTTTCCCTTCATTCTTTCAATCCCTGTTGGCTGCGGAGTGGGAGGGGGCATGACCTGACAGAGTTGGGGGTGTGGCTTAGCAAAGCGCTTCGCATAGGTGATTTAATCTATTTCATTTAATGTTTCTGTGTGTCGTTGCAGAATGGCTGCAGAGTGGGAGGGGGCGTGGTCTGACAGAGTTGGGGGCATGACTTAGCAAGACGATTCGAACAGTTGTAGTCTATAATTAGTCTATTTTATCTAAAATTTTTGTGTGTCGTTGCAGAGAAAAATTCACCCTCCCACCCCTGCAGCAAACAGAAGTTTATTTTTACCTTTATTTTTTCAATCCCCGTTGGCTGCGGAGTGGGAGGGGGCGTAACCTGACAGAGTCAGGGGCGTGGATTAGCAAGACGCTTCGCATGGGTGTATTTAATCTATTTTATTTAATGTTTGTGTGTGTTGTTGCAGAAAGAAAGTCAACCTCCCACCCATGCCTGCAGCTGACAGAAGTTGATTTTTACCTTTATTTTTTCAATCTCTGTTGGCTGCGAAGTGAAAGGGGGTGTGGCCTGACATAGTTGGGGGTGTGGCTTAGTGAGACCTGGGGCGGGGGTTTTAAGTACTTCTTTTAGGGTGGCCTGAATTAAAGGTCAATACCATGCTTATTTATGAGCCCACGCAATAGGCAGCAGTGGAGGAAAACATCTTTTATTACTACTGAACTGTAGTAATAGAAAAACACATAAGTTATATTTATGGTAACCGGAATACCTTTAACAGTGTCAGTAAATAGAAATGGATGAGATCCTCAGCTGCTGATAATTACCTGGTTGTTATGGAAACCTGCCCTCCCTGTGTGCCTTTGCAGAGAATGGCAGTTGGAGTTTAAAACCAAAGTTCCCAGTTGTAATGTTGGCTAATGGAGATCATATTTTGGGAATATCTCAGGAACGGTATGTCCTAGAGAGATGAGACCTGGTCTAAAACCTTCCCGGACACCTGATATACCTGTGTGCCGAATTTGGTGAAAATCGGTCCAGTAGTTTGGTCGCGCATAGAGAACAGACAGACAGACAGACAGAAACTCATTTTTATATTATTAAGAGATATAAATGGTAAAAAGTATAAACCTGAAGGTGTCGGCACTTACAGAGTAATGAGGGGGGAGTTGCAGAGAGTGATGAGGAGAAAGCAAAGCTACTAAATATCTTTTTCTCCACTGTATTCACTGAGGAAAATAAACTGTCAGATGAAATGCAGAATATAAAAGTAAATTCCCCATTAAAAGTGCCCTGTCTGACCCAGGAAGAAGTAGAGCTGCGTCTTAAAAAGATTAAAATAGACAAATCGCCAGGACCGGATGGCATACACCCCCGTATCCTAAGAGAATTAGGTAATGTCATTGCCAGACCCTTATTTCTGATATTTAAGGACTCTATACTGACAGGGAGTGTTCCACAGGATTGGCGCATAGCAAATGTGGTGCCAATATTCAAAAAGGGTCCAAAAATATAGCCAGGGAACTATAGGCCGGTAAGTTTAACATCTGTC
The DNA here is from genome assembly GCA_900303285.1 of Rhinella marina. Taxonomy (NCBI): domain Eukaryota; kingdom Metazoa; phylum Chordata; class Amphibia; order Anura; family Bufonidae; genus Rhinella; species Rhinella marina. The sequence goes on from ONZH01013900.1 coordinate 69,783, forward strand.
GTGGGTAAACTGTTTGAGGGATTTCTAAGAGATGCTATCTTGGAGTACCTCAATGAACATATGCAAATAACTCCATATCAGCATGGCTTCATGAGGGATCGGTCATGTCAAACCAATTTAATCGGTTTCTATGAGGAGGTAAGTTCTAGACTGGACCGTGGCAAATCAATGGATGTTGTATATCTGGACTTCCCCAAAGCATTTGACACGGTACCACATAAAAGGTTAGTATATAAAATGAGAATGCTTGGCCTGAGAGAAAATGTCTGTATGTGGGTAAGTAACTGGCTCAGTGATAGAAAACAGAGGGTGGTTATTAACCGCACATATTCAGATTGGGTCACTGTCACTAGTAGGGTACCACAGGAGTCAGTATTGGGCCCTATTCTCTTCAATATATTTATTAATGATCTTGTAGAAGGCTTGCACAGTAAAATATACATTTTTGCAGATGACACTAAACTGTGTAAAGTAATTAACACAGAAGAGGACAGTACACTGCTACAGATGGATCTGGATAGACTGGAGGCTTGGGCAGAGCAGTGGCAGATGAGGTTTAACACTGACAAATGTAAGGTTATGCATATGGGAAGGAATAATACAAGTCACCAGTACATACTAAATGGTAAAATATTGGGTAACTCTGACATGGAAAAGGACCTAGGAATTTTAGTGAACAGCAAACTAAGCTGTAGAAACCAGTGTCAGACAGCTGCTGCCAAGGCTAATAAGAAAATGGGTTGCATCAAAAGAGGCATAGATGCCCGTGATGAGAACATAGTCCTGACACTTTACAAATCACTAGTCAGACCACACATGGAGTACTATATACAGTTCTGGGCTCCTGTGAACAAGGCAGACATAGCAAAGCTGGAGAGGGTTCAGAGGAGGGCAACTAAAGTAATAACTGGAATGGGTGGACTACAGTACCCAGAAAGATTATCAAAATTAGGCTTATTCACTTTAGAAAAAAGACGACTGAGTGGAGATCTAATAACTATGTATAAATATATCAGAGGTCAGTACAGAGATCTCTCCCATGATCTATTTATCCCCAGGACTGTGACTGTGACGAGGGGACATCCTCTGCATCTGGAGGAAAGAAGGTTTGTACACAAACATAGAAGAGGATTCTTTACGGTAAGAGCAGTGAGACTATGGAACTCTCTGCCTGAGGAGGTGGTGATGGTAAGCTCACTAAAAGAGTTCAAGAGGGGCATGGATGTATTTCTGGAGTGTAATAATATTACAGGTTATAGTTACTAGAGATGTGTCGTTGATCCAGGGAGTAATTCTGATTGCCTGATTGGAGTCGGGAAGGAATTTTTTTCCCTAATGTGGGGCTTCTACCTCACAGAGTTTTTTTTACCTTTCTCTGGATCAACTTGTAGGAAAACAGGCCGAACTGGATGGACAGATGTCTTTTTTCGGCCTTATAAACTATGTTACTTTGTTACTATGTTACTACGTTACAATCTGCAGGCAGCATGTTATATAGCATGGAAGAGTTTACTATGAGGGTGTGCTAGTTTGTGCTCCAGAGGAGCAGTTGAAGAAAAGAGAGAAGAGAGTGTAAGTAGATTGTGGTCAGATAGAAGGAGAGGTACGTTGGAGAGGTAAGATAGGGAACAGAGTCGGGTAAAGATAAGTATGTGCCCTCTTTGTGAGTGGCAGTAGAGGACCCCTAAGAGACAGCATTCCCCTTAAAGAGAACCTATCACCATGAAATACAATCTGCAGACAGTATGGTATAGAGCAGGAGGAGCTGAGCAGATTGATATATAGTTTTGTGGATTGAGTAAATTCAGTAAAACTTGGAATTTAAGTGCGTTTTTCTGAGTTCAGTTGTACAAAGAGCTGTCTTATCAGTGACTGACAAATATCTCTGTATACATACTTACACAAGGAATGCTATTAGTCACTGATAATAGCCGAATGAGGCCTGTTTCACATCTCCATTTATACATATCCGACAGGCTGTTCCCGGTCTTCATTCCACCACTTCTCTGCATATTTGCTGGGTTTCAGCCAGATCGCGACTGGTACCCATTATAGTAAATGGTGCCAGTGGCGGATCTGGCAGGCGGTTCCCAGCCGGAACAGCCTGCTAGATCTGCATAAATGTAGATGTGAAACAGGCCTGAGCTGCCTTCAGCTTAGGAAGAGCAGAGATTTAAATGTATAGAATTACTAGTTTAGTAACATAATAACATAGTATACATGGTTTATAAGACCGAAAAAAGACATCTGTCCATCCAGTTTGGCCTGTTATCCTGCAGGTCGATCCAGAGGAAGGCAAAAAAAAACAAAAAAACGCTGTGAGGTAGAAGACAATTTTCTTCACTTTAGGGGGAAAAAAATTCCTTCCCGACTCCAATATGGCAATCAGAATTGCTCCCTGGATCAACGACCCCTCTCTAGTAACTATAGCCTGTAATATTATTACACTCCAGAAATACATCTAGGCCCCTCTTGAACTCTTTTAGTGAACTCACCATCACCACCTCCTTAGGCAGAGAGTTCCATAGTCGTACTGCTCTTACCGTAAAGAATCCTCTTCTATGTTTGTGTACAAACCTTCTTTCCTCCAGACACAGAGGATGTCCCCTCGTCACAGTAACAGTCCTGGGGATAAATAGATGATGGGAAAGATCTCTGTACTGACCCCTAATATATTTATACATAGTTATTAGCTCTCCCCTCTGTTGTTGTTTTTCTAAAGTGAATAAGCCTAATTTTGATAATCTTTCTGGGTACTGCAGTCCACCCATTCCAGTTATTACTTTAGTTGCCCTCCTCTGAACCCTTTTCAGCTCTGTTATGTCTGCATTGTTCACAGGAGCCCAGAACTAGTATTACTTTATATAGTACTCGATATGTGGTCTGACTAGTGATTTGTAAGTGGCAGGACTATGTTCTCATCACGGACATCTATGCCCCTTTTGATACAACCCATTATTTTATTGGCCTTAGCAGCAGTTGACTGACACTGTTTTCTGCAGCTTAGTTTGCTGTTCACTAAAATTCCTCGGTCCTTTTCCATGTCAGTGTTACCCAGTGTTTTACCATTTAGTATGTACTGGTGACTTGCATTATTCCTTCCCATATGCATAACCTTACATTTGTCAGTGTTAAACTCATCTGCCACTTCTCTGCCCAAGCCTCCAATCTATTCAGACCCATCTGTAGCAATATACTGTCCTCTTCTCTGTTAATTACTTTACACATTTTAGTATCATCTGCAAAAATTGATATTTTACTGTTCAAGCCTTCTACAAGATCATTGATAAATATATTCAAGAGAATAGGGCCCAGTACTGACCCCTGTGGTACCCCACTAGTGACAGTGACCCAATCTGAGTATGTGCCGTTAATAACCACCCTCTGTTTTCTGTCACTGAGCCAGCTACTTACCCACATACAGACATTTTCTTCCAGGCCAAGCATTCTCATTTTATATACTAACCTTTTATGTGGTACTGTGTCAAATGCTTTGGAGAAGTCCAGAAATACAACATTCATTGATTCGCCACAGTCAAGTCTAGAACTTACCTCCTCATAGAAACTGATTAAATTAGTTTGACAAGACCGATCCCTCATGAAGCCATGCTGATATAGAGTTATCTGCTTATTTTCATTGAGGTACTCCAAGATAGTATCTCTTAGAAAACCTTCAAACAGTTTACACACGACAGATGTTAACCTATAGTTTCCAGGCTCTGTTTTTGGACCTTTTTGAATATTGGCACCACATTTGCTATGTGCCAATCCTGTGGAACACTCCCTGTCAGCATAGAGTCCTTAATTATCAGAAATAAGGGTCTGGCGATGACATTACTTAATTATATTAGGTTTGTCCCGCTATACTTCTTCCTGGGTCAGACAGGGCACTTTTAATGGGGAATTTACTTTTATATTCTGCATTTCATCTGACAGTTTATTTTCCTCAGTGAATACAGTGGAGAAAAAAATATTTAGTAGCTTTGCTTTCTCCTCATTGCTCTCTGCAACTCCCCCCTCATTACTCTGTAAGGGGCCGACTCCTTCAGATTTATACTTTTAACCATTTATATAATTGAAGAACATTTTAGGGTTAGTTTTACTCTCTTTGGCAATTTTTTTTTTAATTGAAATTTTTGAAAAACATACAATATAGAAATAACCCATATATTCAATTTCATATCAAATAACAATATCCAATACCATTTTCATAATTTCCCTTATACAAACCCCCCTGGCAGAGCAAGAAGAAGGAGAAGAAGAAAAAAAAAAAACTCAACTGGATTACCAAAAGGACCATATTCTAGACTATACTTCGATCTTATTCTGAGAGTTATACCTAATTTTTTCATAAGACTTAACTTTGTTATCCAGACTTATCCAATTGTTAACATCTGGGGGAGTCCTAGCCATCCACCCTCGAGCTATAATAACTCTGGCCAACATAAACACTATAATAACTAAAGTATATTTATAAGCAAACCCCTGCAGCTTTTCTATATATCCAATAATAGCAACTTGCGGATTGAACGACAACTGAACCTCAATTTTTTTTATCAATTCCACACTAAAAATTCTGAACATAGCGACAGTTCCAACATAAAGGCATAAAGTCAGCAAGCTCACGATCTCCTTGGGGACAACTGAAGTTCGACCTCTCTCAGTCTCTAGTTTGGCTGCTTTTATATATTTTTTTTTCTTATAGGTTTTCAATGATTCCTCGCTTCGCTCCTGTTTTAGTGATTTTAATGCTTTCTTTTTGTCATTTATTGCTTTCTTTACAGTTCTATTTATCCACAATGTTTTTTTCTTGTTCCTTAACCTTTTATTCCCATAAGCTATGTAACTCTCACAATAAAATAGGAATGAAATAATAAGAAACAAGAAAAAACCAATGTGGATAAATAGAACTGTAAAGAAAGCAATAAATGACAAAAAGAAAGCATTTAAATCACTAAAACAGGAGGGGAGTGAGGAAGCATTGAAAAACTATAAGGAAAAAAATAGAATATGTAAAAGACACATAAAACAGGCAAACTAGAAATCGAGAGATTAATCGCCAAAGAGAGTAAAACTAACCCTAAAATGTTCTTCAATTATATAAATACTAAAAAGTATAAACCTGAAGGTGTCTGCCCCTTACAGAGTAATGAGGGGTGAGTAGCAGAGAGCGATGAGGAGAAAGCGAAGCTACTAAATAACTTTTTCTCCACTGTATTCACTGAGGAAAATAAACTGTCAGATGAAATGCAGAGTATAAAAGTAAATTCCCCTTTAAAAGTGTCCTCTCTGACCCAGGAAGAGGTGCAGCAACATCTTAAAAATATTAAAATAGACAAATCACCAGGACCGGATGGCATACACCCCCGTATCCTAAGATAATCAAGTAATGTAATCGACAGACCCTTATTTCTGATATTTAAGGACTCTATACTGACAGGGAGTGTTCCACAGGATTGGCGCATAGCAAATGTGGTGCCAATATTCAAAAAGGGTCCAAAAACAGAGCCCGGAAACTATAGGCCGGTAAGTTTAACTTCTGTTGTGGGTAAACTGTTTGAAGGTTTTCTGAGAGATGCTATCTTGGAGTACCTCAATGAAAATAAGCAAATAACTCCATATCAGCATGGCTTCATGAAGGATCGGTCATGTCAAACCAATTTAATCAGTTTCTATGAGGAGGTAAGTTCTAGACTTGACCGCGGCGACTCAATGGATGTCGTATATTTGGACTTCTCCAAAGCGTCTGACACGGTACCACATAAAAGGTTAGTATACAAAATGAGAATGCTTGGCCTGGGAGAAAATGTCTGTATGTGGGTAAGTAACTGGCTCAGTGATAGAAAACAGAGGGTGGTTATTAACGGTACATACTCAGATTGGGTCACTGTCACTAGTGGGGTACCACAGGGATCTGTATTGGGTCCTATTCTCTTCAATATATTTATTAATGATCTTGTAGAAAGCTTGCACAGTAAAATATCAATTTTTGCAGATGACACTAAATTGTGTAAAGTAATTAACACAGAGGAGGACAGTGCACTGCTACAGCAGGATCTGGACAGACTGGAGGCTTGGGCAGAAAAGTGGCAGATGAGGTTTAACACTGACAAATGTAAGGTTATGCATATGGGAAGGAATAATGCAAGTCACCAGTACATACTAAATGGTAAAGCATTGGGTAACTCTGACATGGAAAAGGACCTAGGAATTTTAGTGAACAGCAAACTAAGCTGCAGAAACCAGTGTCAGACAGCTGCTGCCAAGGCCAATAAGATAATGGGTTGCATCAAAAGAGGCATAGATGCCCGTGATGAGAACATAGTCCTGCCACTTTACAAATCACTA
>ONZH01013901.1:0-29426 GCA_900303285.1 Rhinella marina
CAAGGGATAAAAAAGATGCTAATCAGGTAATTGTTATGCTATACTGAGACAAATAATCCTTAACAACTTAATAAAAAAAAGTAATATTTTTTAAATGATTCATAGATGTCACTATAAAGAGAAAAGTGCAGGGATCCCATAGGAAAATTTATGCATTGACACCAATTTGGCATACGTATGACTGTTAAAGGGGTTGTCTCACTTCAGTAAGTGGCATTTATCATGTAGAGAAAGTTAATACAAGGCACTTACTAATGTATTGTGATTGTCCATATTGCTTCCTTCGTTGGCTGGTTTCATTTTTCCATCACATTATACACTGTTTGTTTCCATGCTTACGACCACCCTGCAATCCATCAGTGGTGGTCGTGCTTGTACAATATAGGAAAAAGCACCAGCCTATATGAGCTCCCATGGTCCCGGCCACCAGAGAGGCTGATGTTTTTTCCTATAGTGTGCAAGCACGACCACCTCTGATGGATTGCAGGGTGGTCGTAACCATGGAAACAAGCAGTGTATAATGCGATGGAAAAATGAATCCAGCCAGCAAAGGAAGCAATATGGATAATCACAATACATTAGTAAGTGCCTTGTATTAACTTTCTCTACATGATCAATGCCATTTGCCAAAGTGAGACAACCCCTTTAAAGGCTGTGGGTATGTAAGAGTATAGAGAGATTTCCAAAGATACATGCTGCCATCGTCGAATGGTGTGTTCCCTTCTTGGCGCGCGAGTTCGGCACATTGCGGATCGGGTTGACAGATTACTGGGAGGGGCTGGAGAAGATCCAGCAGTCATGGTCCATATCGGAACCAATGACAACTTTAGAGGTAGGTGGAGCGTCCTTAAAAATGATTTTAGGGATCTAGGGCACAAGCTTAGGGCAAGGACGTCAAAGGTAGTGTTTTCCGAAATACTGCCTGTACCACGAACCACACAAGATAGGCAGCGGGAGATTAGGGAGGTAAACAAGTGGCTCAAGAACTGGTGTAGGAAGGAGGGATTTGGGTTCTTGGAGAACTGGGCCGACTTCTTTGTTGGCTACAGGCTCTACCGTAGGGATGGGCTGCACCTCAATGGGGAAGGGGCAGCTGTTTTGGGGGAGAAGATGGCTAGAAGGCTGGAGGAGTGTTTAAACTAGGGACTGGGGGGAGGGTAACTACATTATAGATGGGGAAGATAGTGCAGATAGAGACCTGGGGCAAGGTAATGGAACTGGGGGAGGAATGGAAGGAGGAACTAGAACAGTGCAGAAGGAAAGGTGTAGGGGAAAAAATATATATAAACCTTTTAACTGTATGTACACTAATGCCAGAAGCCTGACTAATAAAACTGGTGAACTGGAATTAGTGATGTGTGAGGAGGACTATGACATAGTGGGAGTAACTGAGACATGGCTGGATGATACCTATGACTGGGCAGTCAACGTACAGGGTTACAGTCTGTTTAGAAAGGATCGCCAAAACCGGAGAGGGGGAGGGGTCTGCCTTTATGTAAAGTCCTGTCTAAAGCCCACACTGTGGGAAGATATAAGTGAGGAACATGAACATGTGGAGTCACTTTGGGTAGAAATAAATGGAGCCAAAAACAATAATAAAATACTAATAGGACTTTATTATAAACCACCTAATATACCAGAAAATCTACTTCTAAATGAAATAGACGAGGCGGCAAAACATAATGAGGTCGTTATTATGGGGGATTTCAACTACCCAGGTATAGACTGGGAAACTGAAACCTGTATATCTCATAAAGGAAACAGGTTCTTGGAAATAACCAAAGACAATTACCTTTCTCAACTGGTTCAGGACCCGACTAGAGGGACGGCCATACTGGACTTAGTATTAACCAATAGACCTGACAGAACAACAGATGTGCAGGTCGGGGGACACCTGGAAAATAGTGACCATAATATAATAAACTTCCAACTGTCATTCAAAAGAGCGTTTCTTCAGGGAGGAACAAAAATACCAAACTTCAAAAAAGCTAAATTTAGTCAACTAAGAGAGGCCATAGGCCTAACTAACTGGGACAAAGTCCTCAAAAATAAAAATACAGCCACAAAATGGGAGATTTTTAAAAGCGTCCTAATATCTAATTGTGAGAGGTACATACCTTATAGGAATAAAAGGTTAAGGAACAAGAAAAAACCAATGTGGATAAATAGAGCTGTAAAGAAAGCAATAAATGAAAAACAGAAAGCATTTAAATCACTAAAACAGGAGGGGAATGAGGAAGCATTGAAAAACTATAAGGAAAAAAATAGAATATGTAAAAGACAAATAAAAACAGCCAAACTAGAGACCGAGAGATTAATCGCCAAAGAGAGTAAAACTAACCCTAAAATGTTCTTTAATTATATAAATGGTAAAAAGTATAAACCTGAAGGTGTCGGCCCCTTACAGAGTAATGAGGGGGGAGTAGCAGAGAGCGATGAGGAGAAGCAAAGCTACTAAATATCTTTTTCTCCACTGTATTCACTGAGGAAAATAAACTGTCAGAAGAAATGCAGAATATAAAAGTAAATTCCCCATTAAAAATGCCCTGTCTGACCCAGGAAGAAGTAGAGTTGCGTCTTAAAAAGATTAAAATAGACAGGATTGGCGCATAACAAATATGGTGCCAATATTCATAAAGGGTCCAAAAACAGAGCCCGGGAACTATAGGCCGGTAAGTTTAACATCTGTCGTGTGTAAACTGTTTGAAGGTTTTCTAAGAGATGCTATCTTGGAGTACCTCAATGAAAATAAGCAAATAACTCCATATCAGCATGACTTCATGAGGGATCGGTCATGTCAAACCAATTTAATCAGTTTCTATGAGGAGGTAAGTTCTAGACTGGACCGCGGCGAATCAATGGATGTCCTATATCTGGACTTCTCCAAAGCATTTGACACAGTACCACATAAAAGGTTAGTATATAAAATAAGAATGCTTGGCCTGGGAGAAAATGTCTGTTTGTGGGTAAGTTACTGAAAACAGAGGGTGGTTATTAACGGCACATATTCAGATTGGGTCACTGTCACTAGTGGGGTACCACAGGGGTCAGTATTGGGCCCTATTCTCTTCAATATATTTATTAATGATCTTGTAGAAAGCTTGCACAGTAAAATATCAATTTTTGCAGATAACACTAAACTGTGTAAAGTAATTAACACAGAAGAGGACAGTACACTGCTACAGATGGATCTGGATAGACTGGAGGCTTGGGCTGAGAAGTGGCAGATGAGGTTTAACACTGACAAATGTAAGGTTATGCATATGGAAGGAATAATGCAAGTCGCCAGTACATACTAAATGGTAAAATATTAGGTAACTCTGACATGGAAAAGGACCTAGGAATTTTAGTGAACAGCAAACTAAGCTGTAGAAACCAGTGTCAGACAGCTGCTGCCAAGGCAATAAGATAAAGGGTTGCATCAAAAGAGGCATAGATGCCCGTGATGAGAACATAGTCCTGCCACTTTACAAATCACTAGTCAGACCACACATGGAGTACTGTGTACAGTTCTGGGCTCCTGTGAACAAGGCAGACATAGCAGAGCTGGAGAGGGTTCAGATGAGGGCAACTAAAGTCATAACTGGAATGGGTGGACTACAGTACCCAGAAAGATTATCAAAATTATGCTCATTCACTTTAGAAAAAAGACGACTAAGGGGAGATCTAATAACTTTGCATAAATATATCAGAGGTCAGTACAGAGATCTCTCCCGTGATCTATTTATCCCCAGGACTGTGACGAGGGGACATCCTTTGCGTCTGGAGGAAAGAAGGTTTGTACACAAACATAGAAGAGGATTCTTTACGGTAAGAGCAGTGAGACTATGGAACTCTCTGCCTGAGGAGGTGGTGATGGTAAGTTCACTAAAAGAGTTCAAGAGGGGCCTGGATGCATTTCTGGAGGGTAATAATATTACAGGTTATAGTTACTAGACATGGGTCGTTGATCCAGGGAGTAATTCTGATTGCCTGATTGGAGTTGGGAAGGAATTTTTTTTCCCCTAAAGTGGGGAAAATTGGCTTCTACCTCACAGGGTTTTTTTGCCTTCCTCTGGATCAACTTGTAGGAAAACAGGCCGAACTGGATGGACAGATGTCTTTTTTCGGCCTTATAAACTATGTTACTATGTAAAGCAACTCTCTGGTTCAAGAAAACAAATTCGCATTAACTGGGGAATGAACAGAAGCCTTACATAGTGCCCTCCTTTAAAAATGTTTGTTATAAATCTGCTCATTTTTGGGCTTCTCTTCTGGTATCCAAGATGGCGACACTGCTTCTCAGACTGTTGCACGGTAGTCCAAATCACGTCTTACTTGTCCAGCCCTGCTCTTGGATTTGCCAGAAATGTTCAGATGGGCAGCAGGAAGTGCCCATTATTCATCAGGCAATCTGAGAAGTAGTGAATGGAGTGTAGCCTAAGAACTGTCAGATCTGCAGGAAAAAGATGAAAAGGAGTGTTCTGTTTGTTCCCCGGTTAATGTAATTTTTTTTTGAACCGGTAGTCACTTTAGGCGTAAGAGAATACCTGAGCAGCATTACTCTGGATACTCTAAAATATCCATATGCCAGGCAGAAACATAAAATGCATTATGACCCCATTGAGCAAAAAATAAATAAATCAAAAGACACGATCCCATCCATTCTAAAGCTGTAAGGTGAATGACTTTGATTCTCAAACCCATATTTAAAAGCTTTACCATAAACCTTATGTAACTCCCAGTATCAATTATAAATAGTTTTCTTTGGGAAAAGATTAAGGTTAGTGATCCTGAAATTCATGACTGACAATACAGCTGTAACCACTCAATTTTCCAAGAAAATCTTCAGCTGGATTAAAGTGCTGGACAAAATTTGAGTCAGGAAGATATATTTTACAATGTTTGTACTTTTTAACCATTCAATGACTAAGTCTTTTTGATTTAGCAAGTTTCAGTAGATATTGATTAAAGGGGTTGTGCAGTGCAAACATATTAATGACCTATCCTCACTGTACAACCCCTTTAAGCATCTGTAAGGATTGGTTCACACAAAGCAGTCAGGTGTAGATTTTTGTTTCCTCAAAAGCCTGGAATCAATGCAAAAGGAAGAAAAGTACAAATACAAATATATTTCTCTTCAATTTTTGGCTTCTCTTGTATTTGGCGAAAGCATCATCAAAATCGACACAAAAAACTGCTTAAAGAGGTTGTCCCACTTCAGCAAATAACATTTATCATGTAGAGCAGGGATGCTCAACCTGTGGCCCTCCAGCTGTTGCAAAACTATAATTCCCAACTACAACTCCCAGTATGTTGTATTTTATGCAGCATGTGGATGAGATTTCATAGAAAATCAGCCACTTTCTTGCTGCTGTAAATGCTGAAAGTTTTCTACGAACAATTCAGCAGTGGAAAATCCATAGTGTATCCAATGTGGACTTATCCTAAGACAATGAGGGACATTTATTAAAGAGCTTAAGCCACAATTGTAGTGTTAAAAAGTCACAAATTATGGTGCATGCCATGTGCGCGCCATAATTTGTGACTTTCTAGGCTTCATGACACTTTTCAAAAGTGTCAAGGAAAGTTGCGGGGTTTAGCAGGAGGGGGCTGTGCCTCAAATGGCCTGCCAGATTTACTCTAACTTTTAGCAGAAAGTGACAGAAGTTATAGCTAAAGTCTGCGCCTGGCGAAGACTTCAGTTTTTGGCACATGGAAGGGCAGAGGTATGCCTAATTTATTAACAGGCACCTGCCTCTTTAATGGGTTGTCCAGCCATTAATATTGATAACCTAGCATCAAGATAGGTCATCAATATCTGATGAAACGGGGTCCGACGCCCAGCATCCCTGCCGATCAGCTGTGAGACAAGGAGGCAGTGCTCCATGCAAGTGCTGCTTCCTGGTCTTCACACTACACCTTGTTTCTTGTAGAGCAGTGACATAGTGTAATTACAAGCACTGAGAAAAAAAGGGGGGGTCAGTCAGCACATCCCAGTGTGCAGGTGCACATTGCTATGGCTAGATACACAAAGAAAAGAAAAGAAATACAATGCAACAGCAAATAAAGTACAAAAATGCCATAATAATATAAAATATTCTGATGTTAATGCTGCACTCATTTAGTAAATTTGAGATTCTTGGCAAATATATTTTGTACAAAATTATCTGGACCCGTCTGCCATACGTCAAGGCGATCTCTGTAAGATGGGAACCTAACACTATTTCCTACCTGTTATGTGCCATAATGGCCTCCGTATAATTCAGGGGGTGTTGGTTCCACATGCATGCTGTGTCCATTCTGCCTTTTGCCATTTCTGGTGCTTCAAAGGCCTCCACTAAATCCAGGGATGCAGGTACCAACATGCATGCTGAGCCCACTGTTTACCTCTATACTAAGAGCAGACTAAGGCTTTATACTTACACTGATTAAATTAAGCCTATGGGGCAGACAGGCTGGTCAGGAGTGCATGACTAAATGGAGTAGCCTCACCTCCAGTACAAACTACAAAGAAAAAAACACTGATGTTGGATGAGGGGGGTCTGGCTCACAATCATTATTCTGTTCTTCCCAAAGGTGTTTGATAGAGTTGAGGTCAGGTTTTGGGCCAGTCAAGTTCTTCTACACCAGGGGCATTGCTAGGCTAAAACATTCGGGGCCTGGGCCCCTGATGTTTTCTCCCAGGCCCGAATGTCTTGCCTGTTAGACAGATACAATTGTATTGTCGTCAGGGTTGCCAACCTTCCTTTCAAATTTTTCTGGACAACTGAACGAAAATTTACGGATGGCCCAAACTTGTTACGGACATACGACACACCCCTTTTTTAGAGGACACACCCCCCTTCCACGCCCCCAGAATAAAGAGGATTATTCAATAGTTAAAAATAAAATATAGCATATGGAAAAGAAATCAACAATTTTCAGCTGTTACATCCCTGCCATTGAGTGCTTTGTTTATATGGCTGCAGTGATGATGCCTGTGACACGCTGGACTTTCTGGCATCATTGCTGCTGCCATGTAAACAAAGACTGACAGGGACGTAACGGGCAAGTGTCACAATGTTGGTGTTCTGCACACTGATGTGCAGGTGTATGGCATGTGTCCACTGCAGCCAGTTCTCAGCATTAGATCACTGATTGGTGGTTGGCTGCAGCAGTAACATACCATATACCGGCAAATCCTTGCTGAAGAAAAAGGTGACACATATTTGGCTGGACATTACATCCACCAATACCAAACGTACAAGATGATACAGCACCACTTACTCTTACTCTTAAGTCCAGTAAGGTCTCCCTGATGTAGATGTTCACTTTTCTCATCTTCTCTATTTGGCCCACACCGACATGACACTTCTTTAAGCCCCATCTTCTCTCTGCAGAGTTTGCACAAAGACACCTTAGATTACCCACTTTTCTGTTATCCTGCTGCGGCCCAAAATACTGTGCCCACTGTTCTCCCCAATGTCCCCAAATACTATATTGTAGATATAACAGTGCCATATAGGTAGGACCCCATATAGTTACAGTGCTCCCCAAAGTCCCACTGATAGTAATAATTCTCTCCCAGAGTGCCCTCATTAGTAATAGTGCCCCAATAGTGACATGACACTTCTTTAAGCCCCATCTTCTCTCTGCAGAGTTTGCCACAAAGACACCTTAGATTACCCACTTTTCTGTTATCCTGCTGCGGCCCAAAATACTGTGCCCACTGTTCTCCCCAATGTCCCCAAATACTATATTGTAGATATAACAGTGCCATATAGGTAGGACCCCATATAGTTACAGTGCTCCCCAAAGTCCCACTGATAGTAATAATTCTCTCCCAGAGTGCCCTCATTAGTAATAGTGCCCCAATAGTGATAATGCTCCACAAGTAGCCCTTTTAGCAGTAGTGCCCTCCATATTGTACTAACAATAGTAACACCCCCAATAGTACCACTGGTAGTAGTAATAATTCCCCATAATAGAAATCATTTTTCCCACAGTGCCTCCAGTAGTGCTCCCAGTGCTCCTCAGATCAGCCCATTGTACCCCCATTAGACCTCAGATCAGCCCATTGTACCCCCATCAGACCTCAGAGCAGCCCACTGTGCCCCCATCAGACCTCAGAGCAGCCCATTGTGCCCCCATCAGACCTCAGAGCAGCCCATTGTGCCCCCATCAGACCTCAGATCAGTCCATCGTGCCCCCATCAGACCTCAGATCAGCCCATTGTCCCCCATCAGACCTTAGATCAGCCCATTGTGCCCCCATCAGACCTCAGATCATCCCATTGTGCCCCCATCAGACCTCAGATCAGCCCATTGTGCCCCCATCAGACCTCAGATCAGCTCATTGTGCCCCCATCAGACCTCAGAGCAGCCCACTGTGCCCCCATCAGACCTCAGATCAGCCCACTGTGCCCCCATCAGAACTCAGAGCAGTCCACTGTGCCCCCATCAGACCTCAGAGCAGCCCACTGTGCCCCCATCAGACCTCAGAGCAGCCCACTGTGCCCCCATCAGACCTCAGAGCAACCCACTGTGCCCCCATCAGACCTCAGAACAGCCCACTGTGCCTCCATCAAACCTCAGATCAGCCCATTGTGCCCCCATCAGACCTCAGATCGGTCCATTGTGCCCCCATCAGACCTCAGATCAGCCCATTGTGCACCCATCAGACCTTAGATCAGCCCATTGTGCCCCCATCAGACCTCAGAGCAGCCCATTGTGCCCCCATCAGACCTCAGAGCAGCCCATTGTGCCCCCATCAGACCTCAGATCAGCCCATTGTGCCACCATCAGACCTCAGAGCAGCCCATTGTGCCCCCATCAGACCTCAGAGCAGCCCATTGTGCCCCCATCAGACCTCAGATCAGCCCATTGTGCCCCCATCAGACCTCAGATCAGCCCATTGTGCCCCCATCAGACCTCAGATCAGCCCATTGTGCCCCCATCAGACCTTAGATCAGCCCATTGTGCCCCCATCAGACCTCAGATCATCCCATTGTGCCCCCATCAGACCTCAGAGCAGCCCACTGTGCCCCTATCAGACCTCAGAGCAGCCCACTGTGCCCCCATCAGACCTCAGAGCAGCCCACTGTGCCCCCATCAGACCTCAGAGCAGCCCACTGTGCCTCCATCAGACCTCAGAGCAGCCCACTGTGCCCCCATCAGACCTCAGAGCAGCCCACTGTTCCCCCATCAGACCTCAGAGCAGCCCACTGTGCCTCCATCAGACCTCAGAGCAGACCTCAGGGCACCTCAGATCAGCCCACTGTGCCCCCATCAGACCTCAGAGCAGCCCACTGTGCCCCCATCGGACCTCAGATCAGCCCACTGTGCCCCCATCAGACCTCAGATCAGCCCACTGTGCCCCATCAGACCTCAGAGCAGCCCACTGTTCCCCCATCAGACCTCAGAGCAGCCCACTGTGCCTCCATCAGACCTCAGAGCAGACCTCAGGGCACCTCAGATCAGCCCACTGTGCCCCCATCAGACCTCAGAGCAGCCCACTGTGCCCCCATCGGACCTCAGATCAGCCCACTGTGCCCCCATCAGACCTCAGATCAGCCCACTGTGCCCCCTCAGACCTCAGAGCAGCCCACTGTGCCCCCATCAGACCTCAGAGCAACCCACTGTGCCCCCATCAGACCTCAGAGCAGCCCGCTGTGCCCCCATCAGACCTCAGAGCAGCCCCCATCAGACCTCAGGGCAGCCCACTGTGCCTCCATCAGACCTCAGAGCAGCCCACTGTGCCCCCATCAGACCTCAGAGCAGCCCACTGTGCCCCCATCAGACCTCAGAGCAGCCCACTGTGCCTCCATCAGACCTCAGAGCAGACCTCAGGGCACCTCAGATCAGCCCACTGTGGCCCCATCAGACCTCAGAGCAGCCCACTGTGCCCCCATCGGACCACAGATCAGCCCACTGTGCCCCCATCAGACCTCAGATCAGCCCACTGTGCCCCCATTAGACCTCAGAGCAGCCCACTGTGCCCCCATCAGACCTCAGAGCAACCCACTGTACCCCCATCAGACCTCAGAGCAGCCCGCTGTGCCCCCATCAGACCTCAGAGCAGCCCACTGTGCCTCCATCAGACCTCAGAGCAGCCCACTGTGCCCCATCAGACCTCAGAGCAGCCCACTGTGCCCCCATCAGACCTCAGAGCAGCCCACTGTGCCCCCATCAGACCTCAGAGCAGCCCACTGTGCCTCCATCAGACCTCAGAGCAGCCCACTGTGCCCCCATCAGACCTCAGCGCAGCCAACTGTGCCCCCATCAGACCTTAGATCTGTGTTTCTGCTGCTGTGTTTCCTGGCTGGCTGGTAGTCTAAAATGGCCTCAGGTCCATCTGCAACTGCCCACGCTGGAATAAGCTGATGTTTCATTGGTGGGCAGTGGAAACATAACTGGGAAATGCCTCCTCCTTCCCTCTCATCCTCCTTCCTCCCCACTCTTGTTTGTGTGTGCGTATGCTGACGCTTGTCTTGCGTACTCTTGTCTTACCCGCGGCCGCCAGACAAGCGTACGCATGCGCAGAACAGACTTTGGGCGTTTCGGCCCAAAAATTACGGACGTTGTTTTTTTCTGCCGGACGCTCCAGACGGCAGAGAAAAGCAACCACTTTTTGCAGACTGTCCGTAAAGTTACGGACGGTTGGCAACCCTGATTGTCGTCCTCAGGACAGCAGTACAATTGAATCTAATGCAATGCAAGATATGTAGGACCTGTGATGACATTACAGGTCATGTGATCAGTGCCATCCAATCCTGCACTGGTCACATGACTGTGACATCAATGCAGGTCCTTTTCAACCCCTGTCTTCTAAACTGAAGAGGAGAATTGTGGGGAAGAAGCTGCAGTGAGCTCTGCTACATCAGAAGAGGTAAGTGAAGGGAGAAGCAGAGGGATGCTGGGAGTTGTGGTTATTTAACTGGGACTGTATGTTAGGGCAGAAGGGAGGGATGCTATCATGGGACTGTGTTTTGGAGGTGACTTGGGCAGAGTTATTTTATTTACATGGGACTATGGCGTGGAGTGATGTTATTTACATGGGACTGCATGTTGGAGGTGGCTGTGGGAAGGAAGTGATGTTATTTACATGGGACTGTACGTTGAAGGTGGCTGTCAGAGGGAGTGATATTATTTACATAGGACTGTATGTTGATGACGGCTATGGGTGGGAATGATGTTATTTACATGGGACTGTATTTGGAGGGGGCTGTAGATAGAGAGGGATGTTATTTACATGGGACTGTATATTGGAGGGGGCTGGAGAGATGGTGTGATGTTATTTACACAGGACTCTACTGCGGAGGGAGGGAAATAGCTTTATTTACATGGGACTGTATGGTGGAGGGGCTGAGAAATAATTAATAATTTCTGATAACACTACAGGGAGGAATATAACTACAGCGAGCACTTCAGGGTGAGCATTATAACAGTAGGGGAAGCGATATACAGTACAGACCAAAAGTTTGGACACAGGAACCATCACTGATTGCTTGCAAGGGATAAAAATCATCTGACCACACAAAGGATACACAGGTCCTTGGTTTGTTATAGTACATGGAATCAGGGTAAAATAGTCAATTAAAATGTATACACTGTATATATATATATATATATATATCCAGGGGACATTAGGCATTCTTATTACTATTGGGGGCTCTATAGGAAGACTTATAGATCTGCCTTATCTCTACTAAGAGCACTATGGGGGGCCTTATTACTACTGAGGGGTCTGTAGAGAGCTTTATTACCACTGGGGGAACAATAGGGAGCCTTATTTCTACCGGGGGCTCTGTGAGGGCATTATTAATACTGGAGGACTCTTCTAGTAATGGAGGCACTCTTGGGGAGCATTATCAGTGCTGGGGTCACTGTAGGGTGCAGTGTTACTAATGAGGGAATTACTATTGGTAGGACTATTACTATGGGGGGCACTATTATTTCTCCAGTATAGTATTTGGAGGTTTTGGGGGGCACAGTGAGCAGCAGGATAACACTGTGGGGACTCCAGGTTGGGGGATGATGATAGAAATGTGAGGAAGATAAGATGTCTGGGTGTCACACTCTGCAGAGACGAGAAGTGGCTGAGAGAAGGTGTCTGGGCCGAATGGAGAACATGACGACAGAGAAGATCCACATCAGAGGTGAAGTCACTTGGGAGGCCCTGGACGTGAGGTATGTGCTGCTGTATAGCAGGGTTGGGGCGAGGGTCTACATAGAGAATTGGGCCATATTCATTGGGGCTTGGACCCCGGATCTTTTGAGACCCTAGCAACGCCCCTTTTCTACACCAAACTCAACCAAACCTTCATGGATCCATTTTGCACTGGACCTTCCCCAAACTGTTCCCATAAAGTTGAATGTATACAATTTTCTAAAATGTCTTGGCATGCTGAGGCATTCAGATTTCCCATAACTGGAACCATGGGGCCTAGGCCAACCCTTGAGAATCTATCCCATAGCATTATCGCTCCCCCACCAAAATTTGAATTTGGCACAATGGACATCAGACTGCCAGTGTAACGGAAATACCTACACACACGGACGTCCCCATGACAGTGAGTGGCAGGAGACCTTTGAGACTGGAAATACATGGTTTGATCTGACATGTTTACCTTGTGGATCAATTGGTGTCTGTGTTGTTTCTGGTACTCGCCACACTCCTAACCTCCAGGTGTTGCTATTGTGATAAAATTACCTTCCCTACTTATAGTTGTTGCTCCCACAATCCTGTGTGGTTTATAGCTTCAGTTTGACCTATGGATAGCTGGTGTTCGGATCTCTGCTGAGCTCATGGTGCTGCCATAGCCACTTTGAAGTTAAGTGTCAAATTTCCTTTTGTCTTTTGTTTGGATTTTCTGTGTGTGGTATTTTCCTTGGTCTTTTGTATTTCAGTTGAGGGAGACTCCTGCTCATCCTTATTTCCTTACCCCTTCCCTCTTATGTTCGTTTTGGTGTTTCCCTCCCATACCTGAACGTGAGAGCCAGATAGGGAAGTGCCATCCATCACTCTACAGAAGACTTTTCCACTACTCCAGAGTCCAGTGGTGGCATGCTTTACACCACTCTATCTAACATTTGGCATTGGCTTAGTTACATAAGGTTTGCATGCAGCTTTTCAGCCATGGAAACCCATGCCATGAAGCTTCCAGTGCACAGTTTTTGTGGTGATGTTAATATGAGAGGAAGTTTGGAACTCCACAGTAAATCAGTCAGCAGCGCATTAATACTTTTATACACTATACATCTCAGCACTATGAAATCTTCCTCTGAAACTTTACATGGTCTGCCACTTTGTGATTGAGTTGCTGTCATTCCTAAATGCTTCTTCAACTATTCAGTAATATCACTCACATTTCGTCATGGAATATCTCGGATGGACAAAATTTCATGAACTGACCTTTTATAAAGTTAGCATCCTATTACAGTACCACACTAGAATTTAGTGAGCTCTTTAGATCCACCTATTCATTCACAAATGTTTGTAAAGGTAGACTATGTACATGGCTAGGTTGTGGATTTTATACACATGTGGCAAATGGACTGAAAGAAACATCTGAATTCAATTATTAAGAGGTGCATCCAATTATTTTGCTCATTTTGTGTATCTCAAAGAAAAGATCCTAATTTCATACAGTATCATTTTAAATGTGGAGGTAAATTAGATAAATTAGGTAAGTTTATTTTGGTTCCTTTTTGATACTAGGATAAAACCTCTCTTTCATGTCTTTTCAATTTACCTCATGTAGTGATATTGAAATGAATAATTTATAGTAAGAAACGTATTGCATGAATGATGTATGTGCTGGAATTTATTTATAGCATTCATGAATAAATGTTGTTTCACTCTAATCTAATCATAGAAAACCCAACATGAGAAATATTATTTACCGTAAGCATTAACATCCTGACATCATTATTTAAGGGATTGGAAAAATTCATTAATTTAATAAAGTCTCACCAGTGATAGTGGAGTAATATATGGTTTATATACAATTTGTTAATATTATATCTTACACTAAATTTATTTTATTTTGTTATGTTACAAATGAGCTGGCATCAGCACCCAGGGCAGAAACTGGAACCCAGAAAAGGAGGGAGGGCCCAGTGCTGCTCTTCATTCCTAATTTACATATTGTGTATTTTTGGAAAAAAATATACAGGATACAGCTACTATCTCTTACCTCCTGTGTCGATTTGCAGGTACCAGGAATATAATTCTCAGCTTCTTCTATTAAATCATCCTTGGCGAGACTCAAACTCGTGACCTATTGTAGGGGAGGCAGAAATACTAACATTGACCAACAGGTCACACTATTATCTATGGGAGGATTCACATTGCCAGGATATCTCATTAGTATTCCCTTTTTATAAGCATAATATACTAATATATGCCATGGCATTATTAGTACAAAAAAATGAAAAAAGTGAAAATTAATAGTCACAGTTTTTTTTGTTTGTTTTTAAAGATGTGTAGTTCCCAACTAGTGTTTTACTGTTTGCTTCTGGCCATAGCTACCAGCAAGGAATCATGAAAAAGGTTGGCAGGAACAAGGTTAACTACCCTGTTCCTCCCCTCTTGTTAAGTGTGGGCTGGACCTGCTCCCTGCCAAGAGGGGAAATTGCTGTGTAACCACAGAACGAACTGGAAGCAAACTTTAGTGCTCTTGCTCCTTATATAACGGATTCTTCCGGGAGGATTATGTCTCTAGTAATGTCTTGAGGACAATACAGCAGAGTGAACAGCTCTGATCAGCATCTATACACACTGCTGTAGGTGAAGAACTACAGCCAAGCAACCCATCACCAAACAACCACTAGGCCAGTATCACCTAAGTGCTGAATTGCCACCAACCAATCTACCTCCATATCCTTTGCTCTTGCCAGAGAAGAATTGCACTTAAAGCCTTCTCCTCTATTTATTTCAAGTTCTACCTTGCACTTAGTAAAAAAAGACTTTGTTACATGTAATTGGAGCCACGTTCTTCCATACATTGCACTTAATCGATCACCAAGGAGTAACAGCCTGAGGGAGTACACTGTTACACAATACTTCATCAGGGCTCCTATCCTTGAATAAACATAACAACTTAGTCAATAACAGAAACATAGCTGCATGACCTATTTCTCCAATTATCTCCAATTATCAGCCCCCCCATCCTTGATCCCTTGATCCCTGATTCCATCTTGAGAGATCAATATGGACAGTCAAGTAACAGATGGATCAAGTTACAGGTACACCTAGAAATCTATGGAAGGATGAGGGGCAGGAGGGCTGAGCTACAGGGTGAGAGGCACAGATATGCTTCAGCGGTTAGTAACATTTTTACTGTCTTGGAGCTACTGGAATCATATGTATATACTACTCATATTTTTTCTATAATGTCTTCCATAATCATCTGATTCACTGTATATGACAGACAGTGATAAGGGACCAGAATTTCCTCAACATCAGGTGTGCGGTATATGAGAGGCATTATACTGTAGCTACTAGTCTCCAATCTCTATCTCAGAGAGAACTAGAGAATTAGAGAGTCTGAAAAGAGTCTGCTGAGAGGAAAGTCATAACTAGAGATGAGCGAACGTGCTCGTAACGAGCACTGTACCGCTCAGCTCCCCTGCGCTCGCATGGGCGCAGGCAGCCGCTTCTGTCCTCCTCAGGAGCGCAGGGGAGCCGAGCACGTTCGCTCATCTCTAGTCATAACAAATGCAAGATGCAAGTCATATTATTGCCAAAAATTGTGCTATTACTTATGTACATATGGAAAAGCTTTTTTTGAAAAGTTATCTGAAAGGGAAGGTATAAGTGTTATCCACTTTTGATAAACATTTTTGTTAGATTTTCCTGAAATTATTGTTTATTGTAAAGAACCTTTTATCCCATGCTACTTTTATCTCCCTTTTATCTCCCTGCTCTGTTCTCCTTGTAGGTACGGGTCCCAGAGGTAGGACCCGCACCTATCAGTCAATGGGGGCATATCCTAGTGAAATGCCCTGATTGTATGTGATGGGAGTACCCCTTTAAACTTCAAGTTGTGGCTGCCATAGGAAACAGGGTTTAAATAGCAAAGTTTGCCAAAAGCAGACAATGAGAAAGCATGATGCTGCATAACAATTGACTTCAGTACCAGGAAAGAGTTAACACTTTCTTTGGTGTGGCTGAGAAGTTTAGGCAGAATCTAGAGAGTTTGATTGCAGCCAGAATAACAGTAGAATTCATAGATCAGACCCAGACAAGACATCTGGGTCAAAAGACATGCAGCCAGTGGAGGAGAGGTGAGTATGACATTTACAGGACAGTTTAAGCCCCAACCCTTCTCCATCCAAAAAAAAGTCTCAAAAAAGACTGGAAATGTCTCTTTGATAGCCAACTTTGCTAGGCCAACAGTACTTAGTATTGTAAAATGCTTTTAATCTTCCCATCATCTGCCTGTACCATCTGCTATAGTATTACAGGGCTGTCTGCTTCCATGGTATCTGCAGCCAGGGTGCATAGGTAAAAGTCACACCTTGGCACCAGTGCCTGAGAGGTCGCAATACTCATAAAAATGAAAAGTTCAAAATGAAAAAAAAATAAGTTTGGAGTATTTTTTTCTCTGTATTGAGTCCGTATTTTCTGTACTATGCTCTAAAATTTAAAAGTTCAACAAAGTCTGGATTTTTATCATATCAATACATTTCCTTGCATGAAAGTAATCATAGAAAATGATTTGTTCCCCGTAGAATATTATTTAGAGTTTCTTTCATTTTAATATTTATGCATTTATACGTTTTTCCGCACCTAGAAATTTTTCATTTACTCATGCTGCACTGACAACAAAATTCCTAGAACTAAATCTATCCTTCATTACAGAAAAATTCCTAAAGTATTTTATGAAAGGCAAAAGAAAATTAAGCCTCCTGTCATTTCATTTCAACTGTCTGATTTTAATCTAAATAGAAACAGGCTGTGTAAAAGGTATACTATGTCCCTTATCTCAGTATCTAACAAATCTGATGATTTTGGCATGCCACTTCATCTGTTAAAGGGTTGCTGTCTACAGTGAAGGATTTAATTATTTCCAGATGCAAATGAAAACAGAATGTGCACCAAGCAATCATCCAACTACATTTCTGTAAAATAAAACGACTAATAATTTAGAATCTGAAAAACTAAAAGATATGACCACGTGGTGAGGTTATGCGGTGCTTGTGATGTGACCGTGATGTGTTCAAGTACTACGCGGCTGTACAGGCTGCAGCAGGCTCTAATTAAATTAAAAGACCACATCATTTATTTGGACTGTATTGTTAATGGCCGTAATTGTTAATGGCGGTATCGAAGGTGCTGTGCAGCCATTAACAATGCAGACCGACTAAACAGTGTGGTCTCAATAGTTTAATTGGAGTCCACTGTACTTGAAAGCAACTGAGCAGTGTGGTCGTACCCTTATAGTTGCCTCCAATGAGAATGATTACCTTGATACTAGGTATTCATTTTAAAAAGGTATACAGACAGCTGTTATTCATCAATGTCATTATAAAAGCAAAATTGCTTCCCAACGTTGACCATTCGTTATACCAGGTTGTGAATTTATGCATTTGTGTATTTCAAGGATGTGGAATCAATATCCAATCTCTGTGTCACGAACAAGCGATTGTGAGCACACTGTGCCACGTGACCAACCTCCTCTAAGGATGTTATCTAAGTAAACTCATCGTTCTTCACAATATCCCTGATGGTGGGGATAGATTTTTTAAGGAAAACATCAGGTCACTACCTCTTGAGGAGGATTGGCACACAAAACAGCTGGTCCAGGCAGACAAGGAGGTACCAAAGGTACTGATGTCATCAACAGGTCGAGTTATAACCAGGTGCGACAGTGCAGGACCAAGGATGAGGCAGAGGCGTAGTCGTACAAGCAATGGGTCAGGGCAGGTGGCACAAAAACAGGTCAGGCAATCAGCAATAGGAGAGTCAAGACGAAGAATGCAAGGATCAAACAGGTAGAGAAATCCAAAAGACAAGCATGGGACAGGAACACAGGAACTCCAGCACAGACAAATTCACCTTTGCAGGACACAAGGACCTTTGATGCTCAGGCACCTGGGAATTAGCTGGGATTAGTCACACAGATCACATGTGCAAAACCATGAAAAAACAGGAAGTGATGCTTGCCAGTACTGGTGCTACAGGGAACATTCTGGAAGGCATGCAATGTGCAGGACTAGAAAGAAACCAGGGAATGTATTCCAGGAAGGATGCATTTTTTCATACAGTTTTTTAGCATGTGTTTCTGTAATTTTATGTGCTACAGAGAAACCTTTGGCAAAAAATGTCATGCTTAAAGGAAACTGTGTTTTGAAAAAATGCAAAGAACCCGACAACACTCCAAAAATGCCAGAAAAATAGCACAAATAAAAACAATACTATCTGGGTCTCATGGACATAATTGAGGTGTCGCCACATGTTGCTGCTCTCTGGAGAGGTTGGTCTGTGGCTAAGTGGTCAGGCAGGGTTTCCCCATCTCAGCATCTTCTTCTGGTCACTCATGCAGTCTGGCATAGTCTCTCCTACTTTTATATAGTAACTGATCCAAAATTCTCTAGTGGGAGGGGTGAAGCTGGAGAATCACAGCCTAACATAAATAATGTTGCAGTTTACAGCTGCCCTAGACTTCTTTAGTTCCTCTATAAAAGTCCATGGGAATGACTAAGTAGTTTCCAGATGTAAACAACCATCTGACTGAGCTAAACCAGACAGTCATAAGTTCACTGTTTGTTGTTTTTCCCTCCAAATCTTTGCTCTGCATAGTCCCTTATGGTAACTGTGGAAAATTGCTAGATTCTCAAAGCACAGGTTGGAATGTCCCAAAGTCTCTCAGTATTAGCTGGTGTTGCATTAACCCTTTCCACAGTGAAGTGCAAATACAATGCACATGAACAGTATTTATTACTATAAACATATATTGCAAAGGGGCAATTGTTCACAAACACCAAAACCTACTTTCCCATATACGGAAATATTAACCCATATACAAATAGCAACACAACCAATGAAAGTATATAAGGTTACATTTCTTAATGAAATCAAAAGATGTGATAGAAGAAATTTAACCTTATATACCCTCGGCAGAATTGTCCACAAACGTTCATACTCTAATGTACACTTCACCCTTGTATATATACTTTATTTAAACTGTATACACCCTTTAAGGGTCTACTTATTCTAACTGGAATGTTGGTGGGGACACTTTCCAAATTTCTAAAGACATCTAATATATTATTCTAGAAGCATTAGGATTACATTGCCATTGATTTATTTTATTTCTGTTCACTTACTTAGTTTATTAATTTTACTGAGATCAGCAAACATAGATTCGGCCAAGGGCAGAGAGATGTCAAAAAGTAATAAAAGACTCATTACTTATTTGATAAACCCTTCCCCCTCCACTATTCCAATGCCACTGCTCCATGCAGCTTGTAGTTTTCAAGTGCATTTTTTTTAAGCAGTTAGCAACTGCAGATTAACTGAATTTACACTAAGGGTGCTATTACACAGGCACCATACCAGCCACAGAGTGCACTGAAAATTCAGTGATAATCATTGACTGGACCTGGACTGCCACAGGTTTAGGTTCTAAGTCCAAGTCCAGCTTGGTAATTAGCAGTAAATTGCAGGAGCTATATGTGGCGCTAATGGCTATGTAATACCAGCCTTAGTCTTATGCAAGTCATACATAGATAATAACTAACCCTAGGTGAGGAAAAAGACCAGATGAGCAGAAAGCTAACAAACTATATATCTGGAAGACAAGTGGAGATCCCAACAAATCCACTAGAAGGTATGCTAGAGTCAGAAACCTAATGGGAACTAAATGTTTCTTACCTGTTAAACCATTATGTCAAATAATTTAAAACGATAGGCTAGAAAAGTGATATAAAAGTGAATATAAATTTTTTCCACTCCTGCAGATCTTTGCCTCGACCTCAGAATTTGCTAAATTGATACACCATGACAAGAAGGAAGAGTAAGTTTGAGGCACTTTACATGCAAAAAAAATATTACACAATATAGGGATTTGTTAGGATAGTGGAATGCTAAATGAAGAAAATAACTCTGCAGTCTTGGCTAAGCATATTACTGCATCTCATGGAAGCTGCTAAAGCA
This sequence comes from Rhinella marina, assembly GCA_900303285.1. Lineage (NCBI taxonomy): Eukaryota > Metazoa > Chordata > Amphibia > Anura > Bufonidae > Rhinella > Rhinella marina. Next base: position 20,125 of record ONZH01013901.1, read on the forward strand.
CCCAGAAGCCTATAATGAAAATGTCTTAAAAGGTTTTAAGACTCAATTTAAAACATAGTTCTCCTCAGTGGATTTAATACTTTCTGTGGTTTAGTGGATAATTTTAATACATCACTGTGATTACTTGATAATGGCATAACTTGCCCTTATTATTCTTCTGTCTTTGAAAAGCCAACTGTTTGCTTGCTATTGTGTGGGCATTGGCCAGGAACTGGCAGTCTGATTGATTTTTTTTTTCAGCATCCACTCTAGGGGACTATAAGAGTTCACAAACTTGACAGTCAGGCTAACAGGCACTTTCTAAGAAAAGGGATTACTGAGTTGTCAGGAGGCATGGCACACGTCCAGGAGAACAGGAAGCTTAGCCAAAACACATCATTTTGATTTGTTCCCGGAGGGTCAGAGCACAGTAAAGTTAAATAATACCAATGAATACCAAAATGCCAACAAATGCAGCCAACATTCATGAAGGTATTTTCTTCTTTGAATGGACTAAAACATTTTCTATGTTCTTCCATAGCATTTTTAGTAAACTTATACATGCCTAATATAAAGTCTGAGTGAAAATGGAATGAAACAACAAATTAGAAGGAAGTAAGGAATGAAATAAGGAATAGGTGGAGATGACCTGTCACAACTTCCTCTGTACTGCTCTAATTACCTCCACACACTTTTGCATAACAGACTTACCTTGTTCTTCTCCCTTATTCCTTTCAAACCTCTCCAACCCTCCAAAACTCCAAACCCTCACACAGAGCATATGTCTTTCAAGAGCCATATAACATAGCCTAAAAGTTGCCCAACAAGTATTCCAACGTTCCCTTTTTCTGACTTGTGTACAGCTGCTTACTTCTTTCCCTGACCTTCTCTATTTTTTGACTATTCATTATATTTTAAGCTCATAAGGATAGCATTAATAGTACTGTAGGAAATTATCTGCTTTGGAATTGTTCTTCCACCGTTAGAATGTATGTACATAGTCCACTCTGGTTTCCCAGTGTTTACAACACCCAGGATCAATTCTCGTAACTGGACCATCAGCCAGACCTAGATTGACTTAAAGAAGAACTCTTACATGATGTAATCTGTAGTCAATGTCATTTTCTTACCAGTAGCTGAATTTTTGAGTTATATCATCCTGAAGTTTCTTATCTGTGTCATGTGACTAGGAATTAGACCCACCAACTCACACAGTACCTTATGTGTGGACAGGAAGTCTAATTTTCTATGCATTCCTATGGGGAGCCTCACTTTCAGTCACATAGGAATGAATAGATAAGTGACTGGCTTGCTGTCCTGGGTCAGTTGGAGGTCAGGAAGTTGGTCACATGACCCAGCTACAATAAGAAGAGAGTGGAAACTCTCAAATTCAGCCTCTGATAAGAAAATGACATTCACTACAAATTATATCATGCACCTTTCTAACAGGTCAGAGAATAAAAATTTTTGCGGGAGTTCTTCTTTAATGGCTGAACACCACAACTGGCCAGGCAGTTGGGACATCTAAGCATGCTTGCCCACTCATCTTGCCAGTGTCACCACCATAACCAGAGTGGTTGTGGCAGAATAAGATGGTCATTGGGGCAGCACAGACAGGTAGGTTTAATGTACAGCGGTTTTACCTTATAAACATTGTAATCAGTTGTTTCAGTTGCATGTATTACACTGTCTTTTGTAATTTTGTGATACAATATGATACAATACTGTGCTATATAAAATTCTGTGGTAGTTTATATTGCAGCTGGGCCTGTAGAACCTGCACAATTGTAGTTTGCCAATGCTGGTGTCCAGCTGGTCCCATAAATGTTCAAGTGGTGATAAATCTGATGACCAGACAAGCCAAGACAAGGATGCATTGCAATCTGGCAGAGACATTCCTGGGAAAACATTGATGTGTGGGCAAGTATTATTTTGTTGAAAAATGCTAGTTGGAAGCCTTTCCATGAGAGGAAACATATGTGGCCTCAAGATTTCCTGCACATATCACTGAGCTTTTAGTGTCCCTACTACGGGTGACCAACTCTCAATGTGATAACTCACCAGATCATCACATCAGCAGTTGGGGTATCGTGTTGCTCCACAGCAAAGGAGGGATTGAAGCACTTTCCATGGGGCCTCCATACTGGAATCCGACCATAGTTGGATCTCAAACAGAATCAGGATTCCTTGCTAAAGATGATATGGTTCCAGTCCGTAGCAGTCCAAGTTCCTTGTTCAAAGACAGGGGTGTGTAATGAAGGTGCCAACTGTGTTTGGATGGTGAAAAACAAAACTGTGGGAGCTGCTTGTCGATGGATCAAAAAATACTTTTAACTGGTAGTCTGTTTAGAGCCTGTTGGCTGTGTATGCCCTCATATAAGTACTGCTCCCATGACCTCATGACCTAGGTTAGAGGAGCCTAGATGGTGGGCGATTAGTCAAAATGACCATCATGCTTTTCTCAATCCAATAATGCACCCCCTCTCAAAAGCTGTCAAGTGGGAAAAACATCTTCAAGTATGTCATAGAGGCATGTCTAGCAGGCAACAATATCTGACCATGAGGTACACTACCCAAAAGTAGCCTCTGTAAACCTTTTTATAGGGCTGCTGGAGAATCTGTAATCATTTACATATATGCCTGAGACAAAACTACATCCTGAGTTTTGCAGCAATCCGACATTTTTATCTGGGTGCATTATTTTTTGTCAATGAGTGTATATAATAATCAATAATGGATATAGAGTCATGAACCTGGTTATGGAAATAGAATAGAAAGGAACTATGTATGATAACAGTTCTTTTTCTGTTACCCTCTTTTATTTTCACATATGGCATAGACAATTTCCATTAATGCACTAAAACCTTTAAAAGCAAAATATTGGTAGAAAACATATCACTATACAAAGGGGTGGATGAAGGAGCATATGTGGAGAACACTGTCCACCAAATGTTATGTTTCTACTTTATATGATAGCTGTTGACCTGAAGCCAACAATGTAAATTTCTTCAATTTTAATGTAACTTCAATTTTATGATCAGTGTTTGCTATTATTTTTGCAAACTTTGCATTACACATACAAAAGAAATGTATCATTTTTTTTATCAAGCTTTATGTTACAGTATGATAATAAAGAATACTAGCCAACTAATAGTTCAGCCAAAGTTTCTATTATTTAATAGTCTGATTTTTTTTTACAAAGTGCATTAGTGACCATAAGTTTTGAAACACTATCATACCCCACCCATATTAAATGAGGACAGCTTCATGTTTGGCTGATCATTTTTGGCTGTATAATATGGATACAGGAAAATAGATATTTTTATGCCTTAGTTTTAGGCCTCTTTCACACGAACGTTGTTTTTGCGGGCTCCGATTCATGTGAAAAATGCGGACCCATTAATTTCTATGGGCCCGCAAAAATGCGGACAACACACCGTGTGCTGTCCGCATCCGTTGCTCCGTTCCGTAGCCCGCAAAAAAATAAATAGAGCATGTCCTATTCTTGTCCGTATTACGGACAAGAATAGTACTGTTCTATTAGAGGCCAGCTGTTCCGTTCCGCATGCCATCCGTTGTTTTTGCGGCTCCGCAATTTGCGGACCGCAAAACACAACGTTCGTGTGAAAGAGGCCTTATACAGTAGGTTTGACAGTAACACTAAAGTTGTATGTAACAAGATAAACAGAAAGAGATTAGTACCACAGCGCTTTGCAACAGATTTGGCTGGGTCTAAACCTGGGTGTGGATTCTAAGGGATTCCCTAGTATTCACCCTTTATCCCCCATCAAGGGATCTAGATTGCTACAGGCAACACCCAGGTCACAATCACAGGAGCAATCACTGTTAGCAGCTAACTTGACATTAGCAATAGGTACCAGGACATGCTATAAAACAGGGATCAGCAACCTCCGGCACTCTAGATGTTCTGCAACTACAACTCCCAGAATGTTCTATTAAATGCTATGGGAGTTGTGAGAACAGCCAAGCATGTTTGCATGCTGAAAGTTGTAGTTTCACAGCAGCTGGAGTGCCAAAGGTTGCTGATCCCTGCTGTAGAATAATATAGAATCAGACAAGCAGAGGTCAGGGCACCCAGAGTATGTGCACAATGGAGTCAAAGTGATCACTTACTGGCAGCAGATCTTGCTGTGTAAACATGTTCTCCTGCTGGGAAACAGACAGTTGTTATAGGGAAGTGGTCTCCTACACCAGTGATCAGCAGATTGTCAGGAAGGAACACTTCCTTCCTGACAATCTGCTGTAATATCGTCCTGTGTAAAGGGACCTGGTGCCCACCTCACCATTGTGTCTATGCCGTAAAGCAATTATTTAATGCTTTTTAAATGCTGTTAAGAACAGCTAAGGCAAGATGGCCTCCCTCATAATCATGTTCAGGAAATAGAATTTAAAAAAATCTGTAATCAGAAAACTAAAAGAGATTAGAAAAAAAGTACATGTGTTCCTATGTGTTTTTAACTGGCAGGTAAAACATTTTTGGTTTCCTTTAATTAAGGCTAGAAGCTTCAAATACATTACTTATGTATCTGGCTGGCACCTGAATTCAATTGTATCGTCATCCACAGGATGTGGCAGCTGGTGCTGACTATCAAAAAGATGCAGCTTCTGTGGAGATATTTTGTGCTGCACTATGGTATTTGGTTCTTCTGTGGTACTATTTTAATAATAATAATATAGAATCAGACAAGCAGAGGTCAGGGCACCCAGAGTATGTGCACAATGGAGTCAAAGTGATCACTTACTGGCAGCAGATCTTGCTGTGTAAACATGTTCTCCTGCTGGGAAACAGACAGTTGTTATAGGGAAGTGGTCTCCTACACCAGTGATCAGCAGATTGTCAGGAAGGAACACTTCCTTCCTGACAATCTGCTGTAATATCGTCCTGTGTAAAGGGACCTTTAGGCACCTGAGTGATGGAGAAGGTATCCCTAAATATAATATTGGGAAGGGGATTGTTGGTAGGGTTTAATTACAGTGATGCGCTGGTCCTTTAACCACATAATGATGTGATGCTTTTGGTATTAAAGGGAATGTGTCCTCAGAAAATGACCTATTGTTTAAATCATGTTTTAATGTTTAACATATTTTTAAAATAATTTTTGATGCTGTTTTTTTTATTTTGCATGTGAATATCTGTATTTAAACAAAACTCATAAAATCCAGTAGTTTTCGTACTGGCCACTTAGCCAATAATAGGTGCCACTTCTTGGTCTGTACAGATCACTTTACTGCAGTTACCTGCTTATCTGTTATTCTAATCCTGCCTGTAATGATATCACCTCTGTGTATAGATAAGACAGGATCCACCATTTACAATAGATGATTATCAAAGCTTATATTTTCTTTCCTTGTACAATGTCCCCTGCGCAGATCACAGGGCATGCCTAGAAAATGCTCCCATAGACGTCAAAGAGGTGCCCACCTGACCATTGTGTCTATGCCGTAAAGCAATTATTTAATGCTTTTTAAATGCTGTTAAGAACAGCTAAGGCAAGATGGCCTCCCTCATAATCATGTTCAGGAAATAGAAAAAAAAATCTGTAATCAGAAAACTAAAAGAGATTAGAAAAAAAGTACATGTGTTCCTTTGTGTTTTTAACTGGCAGGTAAAACATTTTTGGTTTCCTTTAATTAAGGCTAGAAGCTTCAAATACATTACTTATGTATCTGGCTGGCACCTGAATTCAATTGTATCGTCATCCACAGGATGTGGCAGCTGGTGCTGACTATCAAAAAGATGCAGCTTCTGTGGAGATATTTTGTGCTGCACTATGGTATTTGGTTCTTCTGGGGTACTATTTTGTGCTGCACTATAGTATTGCTGACCCTGCCTATTTTTTTTGCACTGCCTTCTGTCATTTGGAACTCACCTACAACATGGGGCTACTTTTAGGCTTTTTCCCTCGGTCCACTTTAAGTTCCCAGTCCAGCCCTGATTATTAGGGTTCATGCACACTAACATATTTTCTTTCCATGTGCGTTCCATTTTTTTTTTGTGTACCGTTTGCGGAACCATTCATTTCAATAGGTATGCAAAAAAAAAAACGGAAGTTACTCCATGTGCATTTCATTTCTGTATGTCCATATATCCGTTCCGCAAAATGTCCGCATTACGGACAAGGATAGGGCTGTTCTATTAGGGGCCAGCTGTTCTGTTCCGCAAAATACAAAAAGCACACAGATATCGTCCGTATTTCTTGTGGGTCTGTTTTTGCGGACCACAAAATACTTAAGGTTGTGTGCCATGAGCCCTTATAAGGAGCAAAGGTAAGGAAGTAAACAATTTCATAATTTTAAATGAAACAAAACTCAGTGGCAAGGGTGCAACAGCTCAGCCCAGCTTTGTCCAAATCTGTTATTCTTTTTTTTTTTTTTTTTTAAAGTCATTGAGTATGTGCAATCAAATCTCCAACCAAATCTTCTCTTAAAGGTGCTGTACTACTCTAAATGAAGACCAGCAATCATCTGACTGTTCCATGTCTGGCAGTGAAAACTAATGACAATCTGCTATCATTTCTTGACAAAGCTGTAGATGGCCACACAATTCTCTAGTAGCCGGTACAGGAGAGAGGCAATATTACACGCTGCCTATTCAAATGAGTTGACAATCGTTTTATACGGTGTCATTCTGAGTCTTTCATAGTGGGTATAGTTTGAAATGTTAACAAATAAATAGAATATCAAATATCATTTAATCAAATAGAATAGAATATCAAATATCATATAATCCAATAAATAGAATATGAAATATTATTTAACCAAATGAATAGGCCATCAAATATATTTTGAGCAGATAAATAGAATATCAAATAATCATGTACATACAACATAATTTAATACATAAAACATGTTTAAGTACGTTCTTAATGAGTTAAAGGCAAACTATTTAATCCCATCATGTTTTAAACCATATGGAACTCCTATTTATAAAGAAATCAGTTAATTCTTAGAAAATATACTGTTATTACCATCTGTGAATCATTTCGTTGTTAAAAATATAACTAAAAATGTTAATTGCAGATTTTGCCAAGGAAATGAAATTCAAATCTGGCTTTGTTGTTGATGAACATACTGTATCCTGTCTGAAATACTACTAAGGAATGCGTCTTTACTAGAGATGAGCGAGCACTAAAATGCTCGGGTGCTCGTTATTCGAGTCGAACTTTTCCGGATGCTCGGGTGCTCGTTTCGAATAACGAACCCCATTGAAGTCAATGGGAGACTCGAGCATTTTTTGCAGGGGACCAAGGCTCTGCCTAGGGAAGGCTGGGTGAAAACCTGGAAACCTCAGAAAATGATGGAAACACCACGGAAATGGACAGGAAACAGCAGGGGCAGCATGCATGGATGCCTCTGAGGCTGCCTAATCCCACCATTACCCCAAATTCTCCTAGTGGGGCATGTGTGGTATCGATTCTTCTCAGTTTAAAATCGTATACGTCCCCTATCTTGGGACCATATATTTCATAGATTTTTCGAACACGGAAAAGGAAAAAGAGCTTGCTCTGGCCAGGGGAGTGTCTTTTCTACTGCAGCTAAGGGGACGTGCCCATGCTCTGCCTATCACAGGTCAGGAGCCAATTAAAAGAGGAACAAACAAAAATCAGTATAATATCTAATACGTCCCCTATCCGGGTAAATTGTTTGGAGAAAGGGCCTGTAGGTGGGGGGCAGGCTGGGGGGAAGGAGGTTGAGCTGGAAGAGCCAGAGGAGTGCCCCCTGGGCTAGCGTGTGTGGTGGTGACAACAGCCGGATGTAGTTAGAATGACGACGCAGGACCCCAACTTAAAAATTTAGCATCAACCGGTACAATTGTCAATTATGAGCTCGATCAAGTGTGGCATGACTTTTTAGATGGAGATTGCATGTGGTCACGTACTCCCTGGAACCCCATAGTCACCCCTTCTCTGATGTGCTACCCCCAGAACATTCTCTGCCCCAATTCGCAAGACCTTTTGCAGTCTCAGTGTGCTGACAGTGGGGATTTACCAGTGTTGTCTGAGGAGGTGGTGGACAATGGCGAGACACAGGTGTCGGGGGGTGAGTTAGTTGTATGGGAAGCAAGTTACAGTGGGGACTCCTTGGGGGGACTTTATCATGATGGGACAGATTCAACTTGGGTGGATCAGGCACAGGAACAGATCAATTTTTTTGTGTGTTTATTTAACTTTTATTTAGCACAAATAACCACAGAGATATTTATTTGTTCTCTTCGCTGCGCAGTCTGGCTTTAGAGTTCGTCACTTTGATGGCGAGCTGTGCCGCTCTCTCCACAATCGTCTTTCGGTTCTTTGAGGAGACGTTGTGGGCGATTTCTGCACAGAAGGACTTGTTGCTCATCAACAGAACCTCGAGCTCCTTGACATTGTGGACCAGGAATTGCGGAACCCTGTGGGCAGCATGTGTTTGTTCTTCTTGTTGCTACCGTACCCAATGTTGGGCAATATAGATACGCAGGTAATATTATTTTTCCACACCTATCCCAAAAAGAAATTTACGCAGTTTGCGCAAATAAAACTGGAAACTGGAACTGGACTGGAACTGTAGGTGGACCTCCGGAAAAATTGTTTGGAGAGAGGGCCTGTAGGTGGACCTCCGGAAAAATTGTTTGGAGAGAGGGCCTGTAGGTGGACCTCCGGAAAAATTGTTTGGAGAGAGGGACTGTAGGTGGACCTCCGGAAAAATTATTTGGAGAGAGGGCCTGTAGGTGGACCTCCGGAAAAATTGTTTGAAGAGAGGGCCTGTAGGGGGCCCTCCTGAAAAATTGTGGTAAAAGAGTGCCAGTTGGACCTCTAAAAAATGGCGTTTTTTAGTCAGCGTTAGGCAAAGACGACATGGAGGAGGAGGAGTAGGAGGAGTAGAGAAGAGGAATCGGATACATAAATAATGTTAATCTTTAGCTGCTTTCCCCGGAGGAGATTTGAATTCCGGTGAAATCCAGGCTTTGTTCATTTTAATAAGCGTCAGCCTGTCAGCGCTGTCAGTTGACAGGCGTGTACGCTTATCGGTGATGACGCCACCATCTGCCACTGAATACCCGCTCTGACAGCACGCTAGCGGCCAGGGCAGGCCAGCACCTCCAAGGCGTACAGCGCCAGTTCAGGCCACGTGTCCAGCTTTGAAACCCAGTAGTTGTATGGAGCAGAGTGATCGCTACGGACGTTGGTATGGTCAGCTAGGTACTCCCTCACCATTTTTCTGTACAGCTCCCCCCTACTCTGCCTAGACTGGGGACAGGTGACAGTGTCTTGCTGGGGGTGACATTAAAAGTGGCAAAGGCCTTGGAGAGCGTTCCCCTGCCA
>ONZH01013902.1:0-92650 GCA_900303285.1 Rhinella marina
TGGCGAACATGACTGCGATGCTCAGACAAAGAGCGAGAGAAGATCAAAATGTCATCTAGATAGACAACCACGTATGAGTAGAGTACGTCCCGGAAGATTTCGTTAATGAAACTCTGGAAGACTGCAGGTGCATTACTGAGGCCAAACGGCATGACCAAATACTCGTAATGACCGTCGCGGGTGTTGAAGGCCGTCTTCCATTCGTCCCCTGGTTTAATACGAATGAGATTGTAGGCACCTCGTAAATCCAGTTTAGTAAAAACGGTAGCACCGCGGATTCTATCAAATAGCTCAGAAATCAGAGGTAACGGGTATTTATTTTTTATGGTGATCTCATTCAGCCCACGATAGTCTATGCAAGGTCGGAGAATTCCATCCTTCTTTTCCACAAAGAAGAATCCTGCGCCCGCCGGGGAGGAAGATGGTCGGATGAACCCCCGCTGGAGATTGTCCTCTATGTATTCGGACATGGCCCGTGTTTCGGGTAATGACAGGGGATAGGTCCTTCCCCGTGGAGGTGTTTTTCCCGGAAGCAAATCGATGGCACAATCCCAGGGACGATGGGGTGGTAGCTTCTCCGCCTGCGACTTGCTGAACACATCCGTGTAGGAGCGATAGGGTTGAGGAATAACTCCTCCTTTTTCGGAGAAGCAGAGAGTGGCCGGTCTAGGTGGTGTCACCTTTTTCAGACATGATGACAAACATCGAGGACTCCAAGAGAGTATTTCTCCCGTGGACCAGTTGAGGTGGGGCGCATGCTTTTGTAACCATGGTAACCCCAGAATGAGTGGACTAATCGTCTTGGGGACCACTAGAAATTCGATATGCTCCTGGTGCAGTGCCCCAACTCGCATTACCAGGGGTTTGGTTTGGTACCGGATGGACCCTTCTGGTACCCGATTCCCGTCAATGCCCACCAAAGATACAGGACAAGCGAGAGGAATAAGAGACAATCCCCATCTGGCTGCGAGAGAGCTGGAGATGAAATTCCCGGATGCTCCAGAATCTAAGAAGGCACGGGTAGATAGTGTCCCTAAAGGAGTAATCAGGGACACCCGGATGGTGGGCCGAATTGTTTCAGATTTCTTCATAGGAGAGAAACACAACGGACCTAGGACAACCTCTCCCGACTTGCCTAGGTTCTGGCGTTTCCCGGTTTGTTAGGGCAAGATCCCACTCGGTGACCGGAACCTGCACAATACAGACACAAGCGGTTCTTCATGCGGTTCTCTCTTTCCTCTGGCGAGAGTCTGGCCTGTCCCAATTGCATGGGTTCTTCCGGAGACACCACAGGAGCCTGGAAGTTGGGAGCCAGCTTGAAGGGAGAACGCTTGGACCCCCGTTTCTCAATGGCACGCTCTCGGAACCTAATGTCCACTTTGTTACAGAGGGAGATGAGGTCATCCAGAGAAGATGGAAGTTCCCGGGAGCATAATTCATCCTTGATTGGGTCGGACAACCCCTCCCAGAACACGGACACAAGAGCCTCCTCGTTCCACCTGAGTTCGGAGGCCAAGGTCCGAAATTGGACCACGTATTGAGCCACGGTTTGAGATTCCTGGCGCAGGCGTAGCAAAGACGTTGCTGCTGAAGACACCCGACCTGGTTCATCGAAGATCCTCCGGAAGGTCTCCAGGAACTCCTGACAGTTATGTAGGATTGGGGAATTTTGTTCCCATAGCGGGGAGGCCCATGCCAGAGCCTGTCCCGTCAATAAAGAAATAATAAAAGCTACCTTAGCCTTTTCTGAAGCGAAGTTTCCTGGGAGTAGTTCAAAATGAATAGAACACTGGTTCAGGAACCCGCGACAGTTCTTGGGTCCCCGTCGTACTTTGAGGGGAGCGGAACCCGGAGTTGATGAGGGGTGACCGCCACACTTACGGAAGGTGCCGGGGCGGAAGGTGTCGGGGCTTGGGTTACCGAGGGTAACTGAAGTGAGTCCAGGCGTGCAGAAAGGGATTGTAAGCACTGGAGCAGCTGCTGTTGGTTTGACTCCTGCTTATTAACCCGTTCCACCACTTGCTGCAGGAGGTCAGAAGTAGTCGGCGCACGAGCGGAATCCATGGTTTGTAGGCCAGAGTATTCTGTCGCTGCAGTAACAAACCTTGCAGGTCTGATATAGCTCCTCTTCGCCAGCTTCCGGTAGTACTTAAAAGTACCAGCGTGCGGAGACTAACAAGCCCCCCGGTCTTCACCAGATCCCGCTGCAAGGCAGGATGGATTTGGCTGCCGGGGGCTTGCAGGTCGCTTAACCTTACCGGGAAGCGGTTAGCTGGGGTAGGTGCAAGGCAAGTAGTGCAGAATCAAGCCGAAGTCAGGATACACAGGAATCAAGGCAGATGAAGACAAAACGCTGGAGTACTTGGAAAGGACCTGATACTCTGGCACCAGTTGAAGCTCAGAAAGAGGCTTATATAGGCCATCCCATTAGATCATGTCATGTGACCTCTGGGGGAAGTTCCAGCAATTACCTGTTATGCTATTGACTGGACACCAGAGGGAGTTGCAGTGCGCAACCTGCATTCTGACCACTGGAGGCCACCAGAGTGCCGGAAATGTTGGTGCTGGCAGACACGCTCTCACTGCTGGGATCGACATGAGGGCTGCTGTGGAGATTGCCGGGGGCAACGGCTTGGGGCTCGAGGCGAGTATAACGGCGCTTTGCGCTGAATCGGGACACCGAGTGAAGACAGTGCTTCTGAGGCGGAGGCGAGTGCTGCACCAGAACAGGTTGGAAGAGGCAGTGGTGTGGCCAGAGGGAGAAGCAGGGCCAGAGCTGGTGCATCAGCAGCAACTGTTTCACGTAGTGAAGCTCCCGTGGCGAGGCCTAGATGTTCGCAAGTCTGGAGATTCTTTAAAGAAATTGAGGATGACCGACGGACTGTGGTGTGCAAACTGTGCCACACCAGGATCAGCAGGGGTGCCACCACTACTAGCCTAACCACCACCAGCATGCGCAGGCATATGAGTGCTAAACACCCCACTCAATGGAACCAAGGCCGTTCACCTCCTGCGGGTCCCACCACTGCTCCTTCCCCTGTGTCACTCGCTGCCTCTGCTAGTCAACCCCCTGCCCAGGACCCCGGCACGAGTGCCTCCCGCCGGAAAACCACACCTACGCCTCCACGATCCTCCACAGTGTCCACCAATGTGTCCCTGTGCAGCGTTCAGCTGTCTTTACAGCAGACGCTGGAGTGCAAGAGGAAATACAGTTCCACCCACCCACATGCCCAAGCCCTCAACGTCCACATCTCCAAATTGCTGAGCCTGGAGATGCTGCCCTATAGGCTGGTAGAGACCGAGGCCTTTCGCAATCTCATGACGGTGGCTGCCCCTCGGTATTCGGTCCCCAGTCGCCACTATTTTTCCCGATGTGCCGTCCCAGCCCTACACCAGCACGTGTCACAGAACATCATCCGTGCCCTGACCAACGCTGTTTCTGAGAAGTTCCACCTAACCACGGACACGTGGACAAGTGCTGGCAGGCAGGGACACTATATCTCCCTGACGGCACATTGGGTTAACTTGGTGGAGGCTGGGACCGAGTCTGACCCTGGGGCCGCTCATGTACTACCCACACCGAGGATTGTGGGGCCTACCTCGTTCACGGTCTCTCAGACGTACTATGCCTCCTCCTCCAACCCCTCCTCCTCCTCCACCTCCGAATTACCATCCGTGGGCACGGCGCCTTCAGTCAGAATCTCTAGGCGCAGCAGCAGTGCCGTGGCTAAGCGCCAGCAGGCGGTGCTCAAACTGCTGAGCTTAGGTGACAAAAATCACACCACCCAAGAACTATTACAGGGCATTACGGCGCAGACCGATCTGTGGCTGGCACCGCTGAACCTCAAGCCAGGCATGGTTGTGTGTGACAACGGGCATAACCTGGTGGCGGCTCTGCAACTCGGCAGACTCACACATGTGCCATGCCTGGCCCACGTGTTCAATCTCATAGTTCAGCGGTTCCTCAAGACATACCCCAATCTGTCTGATTTGCTCACCAAGGTGCGCCGCCCGCATCTGTGCGCATTTCCGCAAGTCGACCACAGATGCTGCCACTCTCAGGGCAGCGCAGCGCCGCCTACAACTGCCCGCTCACTGACTGTTGTGCGACGTGCCCACAAGATGGAATTCGACATTAAACATGTTATCCAGAGTTTACCAGCAGCACATTGTAGACTGCCAGATGTCAACTTCCACCAGAAGTGGTAGTCAGGTCAGTCAGCTTCCTCAAGTCTACAATGAGGAGTGGACGTGGATGTCTGATATCTGTCAGGTGTTGAGCAACTTTGAGGAGTCAACACAGATGGTCAGCGGCGATGCCGCCATTATCAGCCTCACCATCCCGCTGCTTTGCCTGTTGAAAAACTCACTGCTCAGCATGAAGTCAGAAGCTTTGCACTTGTCACAGGAGATGGGGGAAGAAGATACGTCGCTTGATAGCCAGAGCACCCTCCGGTCTGTTTCTCAGCGCGTATTGGAGGAGGGGGATGAGGATGAGGAGGAAGAGGAAGAGAATGTTAGCAAGACAGAAGAGGGTACCAATGCTCAGTCCTTCTTAACTCTTGAGCGTGTATGGGCTGAAGAGGAGGAGGAGGAGGAAATGGAGAGTCAGGCCAGTGAGGAGAGGGAATTCTTGCGTGTTGGGACTCTGGCGCACATGGCAGACTTCATGTTAGGCTGCCTATCCCGTGACCCTCGTGTTAGAAGCATTTTATGAGTATGAGAGTGAATCAATATCAACAGGCCCTGGTGCACAAGCCGAAGCAATCCTTCCCATCTGACACCGCTAGCGGCAGAGGGCATGCTTCTGTGGGCCAAGTAGCGGGGGAGAGTAGGCGAGCAGGCAGCTTGTCCAGCACTGGCAGGGGAATGCTCTACAAGGCCTTTGCCAGTTTTATGTCACCCCAGCAAGACACTGTCACCTGTCCCCAGTCTCGGCAGAGTAGGGGTGAGCTTTACAGGAAGATGGTGAGGGAGTACCTAGCTGACCATAGCAACGTCCGGACCGATCTCTCTGCTCCATACAACTACTGGGTTTCAAAGCTGGACACGTGGCCTAAACTTGCGCTGTACGCCTTGGAGGTGTTGGCCTGCCCTGCCGCTAGCGTGTTGTCAGAGTGGGTATTCAGTGCAGCTGGTGGCGTCATCACCGATAAACGTACACGCCTGTCAACTGACAGCGCTGACAGGCTGACGCTTATTAAAATGAACAAAGCCTGGATTTCACCGGAATTCAAATCTCCTCCGGGGGAAAGCAGCTAAAGATTAACATTACTTATGTATCAAATTCCTCTTCTCTACTCCTCCTCCTCCTCATTGTCGTCTTTGTCTAACGCTGACCCAAGAGGGCCAACTGGCACTCTTTTACGACAATTTTTCCGGAGGGCCACCTACAGGCCCTCTCTCTAAACAATTTTTCCGCAGTGTCAACTACAGACACTGTAAAACAATGTTTCAGAAGCGTCAATCAGACAGTCCAAAACAATTTTTCAGGAGGCGCAAGTACCGACATTTAAAAAAAATGTCGGACAAAGTCATTGGTGGTGTAACCGCCATGCTGTGTCAGGCTAAATTTTTGGGTGGCTCACCTGTTACCTCATCTAACTTGGTCACTTGTTGGTGTCACCGCCATGCTGTGTCAGGCTTATGCCTGCATCGTGTGGCTGGGGATAGGAGAGCAGTGCCAGCATGGGCATGGGTGATGGATGGACCTTCGTTGCACCTAGTTGGGTGCTTCCCTAACATGTGATGGGCATGTGCCTCGCCTTTCTTTGTCTGGGTGAGCACAATTGCCATGAGGGTAACCACCAGGCTGTTGCAGGAGAATTTGGGGTAATGGTGGGATTAGGCAGCCTCAGAGGCATCCATGCATGCTGCCCCTGCTGTTTCCTGTCCATTTCCGTGGTGTTTCCATTATCTTCTCATGTTTCCAGGTTTTCACCCAGCCTTCCCTAGGCAGAGCCTTGGTCCCCTGCAAAAAATGCTCGAGTCTCCCATTGACTTCAATGGGGTTCGTTACTCGAAACGAGCACCCGAGCATCCGGAAAAGTTTGTCTCGAATGACGAGCACCCGAGCATTTTAGTGCTCGCTCATCTCTAATTGTAAGCCCATGTCTCAGTTTTTTGGGGTATATGCAAGAAGACATTGGGTGCCAGAAAGGGCAACCTAGATAAAATATTGTTGCAAGAAGATACCAAGTGGATTTACAGGCTGGATAGCCTTAGTCCAAAAGGACTTAATGAAGGTTTTACCTTCTCTTCATTTTTATAAGGTAATTTCATTATGTGAGCATAAATAATGAGGTACACACCTTATTAAATATGGTTTATTACGTATTAGTGTATTGATTGATGGTTTCTGTGCTCAAATAGACAATATTAGATTGACACAGGTATTCAATAGTGTGAGATGATGATCTATGGTAATTTATTACATCATGGGACCACTCTGTATTGACTATATATCATTGAAATCCAGGTTTGGGACATATGCATACTTGATTGGGAGATGTAATATGTGTGTACATGTGAGAAGCTTCACTTTTAAAGTAAGCTGGAGAGAAAGTATGATACTTTCTACAACTTATAGGACATTTCTGTCCTTTATATAACACAATGTATAATATTGTGGATTTAAGCCACATTAATTGAAGAATGTATGCTTCTCCATTTGGTTATTAATCCTTTGATAGTCCATTTTT
This sequence comes from Rhinella marina, assembly GCA_900303285.1. Classification (NCBI taxonomy): domain Eukaryota; kingdom Metazoa; phylum Chordata; class Amphibia; order Anura; family Bufonidae; genus Rhinella; species Rhinella marina. Next base: position 6,702 of record ONZH01013902.1, read on the forward strand.
CAAGGTTGATATAAGAATCAGGCAGCCCCAGTAATAAATGGGCAAGTTTGGCGCATCCTTGTGAGTATGGTTGGCAGATTTGAGATGCGGCATCTGTGCGGCATGTGGTGACTAGAGGCGCTCCGTTATAGAGTCTGGGCAGCGCAGGCTCTCTGGGGAGCCAGGAAGCTCCGGAACTTATACTAAGTTGGAGCGCAGTTGCTGCCTCATTGTTGCCCAAACCCCTGATAAAGCCAGCATAGGCTGGTGAAACATGTTGGGGGGCAGGTGTTAGGTTTTAAAAATCTGCTGAGCGTATTAGCTGCCAAACTATAGGAAAGCATTTAAGTGCAGAGCAAACAGATCACACTAGTCAGTGAGGTGAACTGACTTCAGTGCACATTATTGTATCAGTACCAGAGTGGGATATTGTGCACACCCCACACCGTGATACACTGGTATATTTACCTATTATATATACGTGGTGACAGCAAACGCCAAGCAGAGGTTTTTAACCTTTTGTTAGGCTCACAAAGTTTTATACTGATGGAATAAAGGTTATATTTTAGCGTAAAACAATTTGCATCTGGGAAAGAATTGGTTATTGCCCCTGTGGGCATTTGTGTAAGGATTAGTTATCTAAACTACTGGGGCACAACATGGGGCATCTAAATTCTTGGGTCACTACATGGGGGTACTATAGGAGGCTACTTAAACTAGTGGAGGCACTAGAGGGGACCATTTAAGCTACTGGGGGCACTATAAGGGGTATTATAATTACTGGGACCATTACAGCAGGAAAAATGATTTTTATTATGGAGAATTATTACTACTACCAGGGGTACTATTGGGGGTGTTACTATTATTAGTACAATATGGAGGGCACTACTGCTAAAAGGGCTACTCATGAAGCATTATCATTATTGGGGCACTATTACTAATGAGGACACTCTGGGAGAGAATTATTAGCATCAGTGGGACTTTGGGGAGCACTGTAACTATATAGGGTCCTACCTATATGGCACTGTTATATCTACAGTATAGTATTTGGGGACATTGGGGAGCACAGTGGGCACAGTAATTTAGGTAGCAGCAGGATAACGTAAAGAGGGTAATCTAAAGTGTCTTTGTGGCAAACTCTGCAGAGAGAATATGGCGCTGAAAGAACTTGTCATGGCGGTGTAGGCCAAATAGAGAAGATGAGAAAAGAGAACATCTACATCAAGGAGACGTTACTGAAATTGAGAGGTATGTGGTACCGTATCATCTTGTATGTTTGGTATTGGTGAATGTAATGTCCATCCAAATATGTGTCACCTATTTCTTCAGCAAGGACTTGCCGGTATATGGTATGTTACTGCTGCAGCCAATCCCCAATCAGTGATCTAATGCTGAGAACTGGCTGCAGTGGTCACATGCCATACACCTGCACATCAGTGTGCACATCACCAACATTGTGACAGATGTGCACACTTGCCCATTACATGCCTGTTAGTCTTTGTTTACATGGCAGCAGCAACAATGCCAGAAAGTCCAGCGTGTCACAGGCATCATCACTGCAGCCATATAAACAAAGCACTCAGGCTAGAATGGCAGGGATGTAAAAGCTGAAAATTGTTGATTTCTTTTCCATATGCCATATTTTATTTTTAACTACTGAACAATCCTCTTTATTCTGGGGCGTGGAAGAGGGCGTGTCCTCTAAAAAGGGGTGTGGTGTATGTCCGTAAAAATTTAGGGTTGTCCATAAATTTTGCTTCAGTTGTCCAGAAAAATTTGAAAGGAAGGTTGGCAACCCTGTAGTGGTGCCTGCATGAAAATGTAGTGTTTCCACACGGGCAAGAAAAGAACATGTTCCTTCCCCCCAGGCCCCATAGCAGTTGCACGGTATGCCTCTATTGCAAAGTATGCCACCGATTAGTATCCTTAGGACTGTGGTTTGATATTATAATAGCAAAGGACATTGTGTAAAATAGCTATAAAAATGTGTATCCAACACAATTTTTGTATACATTTTTTTATTATTTGATTTCCAAGAAGAGCAGAAACTAAAAGCACTGGTGCATTAACAAATTAGCCCTTGGCACAAACAGTCTGATGCTCCCATTTTTCCAAGCTAGCCTATACGGATTTCTCAATGTGACCTATTTATAAACAATTTTATTCCCTGATGTTAATTACAATGATTTCTTGGAAGCCAAGGATGCAAATTATATTCATTTGAAAACAATTTTTAAATCATAAACAAATCTTTTTAATTTTTAGTAATTAGCAGTGTGTGTCATAGTCCTATGTATTAGAGCTGTCACTAAATTCCCTAAAGAAGAAAAAATTGCATAAATTTCTGCAACTGATAAATCAATTCATTACATGTGAATTTAGCACTTTCTTGCAGCATGTGCATGGATTTCTGCGATCCTCATTCAAATAAATGGGAGAGTCACTGAAATTTCCTTATAAACAAACATAGATGACGATAGATAGGAGGTCAAAAAGGTGACTGTGCAAGTAGGTTCATTGGATATTAATTTTGCTTAATTTTTAAATAGGTATAAAATTAGATGCTCCAATTTGCCAAATTTAAAGGAGGTATCCCACAAGTAATGTAAACAAAAAACAGACATCTTATAGTACATAATACCTTTCTAACCTCATATGGATCCAAAGCTTCCCCATTCATTGCTCCGTTTACAAAAGAACAAACAGCAGATGGCATTATTCAGATTCATTTTATTGAATAACAGTGGCAATACTACATTTTTAACTACATGCAATTACAAATTTATTCAGATCCAGGTGCAGGTTTGAAAAATTTAGAATATTTTTGTTGGACAACCTCTTTAAGTGCATTTTAGGCTAGGCGCAATCACATTAGTACACATGGGCCATTATTTCTATTGGCCAAACAAGCCAAATGTGTTTTTGTACATTATGCTTTTGTGAGAAACATCAGTGATATATCTTTTTTTTCCATATTCAATATCGTAGATGTTTATACTATTTTGTACTATAAAAGAATATACCGTACTGTATGCATACCGTATTTTTCGCCCTATAAGACGCACCGGCCCATAAGACGCACCTAGGTTTTAGAGTAGAAAAATAAGAAAAAAATATTTTTCATCAGATCCTCTTATCAGGCTGCCCATAAATTTCAGGACATCACATCAGACCCCCATATCAGCCCTCCATGTCAGAACTCCATCAGCCCTCCATGTCAGACCCCAACAAACCTCAGATCAGCCCACTATGGCCCCATATCAGCCCACTGTGCCCCCATACCATCTCACTGTGCACCCACCAGACCTTAGATCAGCCCACTGTGCCCCCCATCAGACCTCAGATCAGCCTTCTGTGTCCCCATCAGACCTCAGATCAGCCCACCCAGCCACTTGCGCGCCGGCAGGGAAAAGATTGGAGAACGGGACGGGAGGGCAGCGGCAGAACAGGACAGGTGAGTAAGGTTTTTATAAGTGGGCTGATCTGAGGTCTGATGGGGGTCCCTACGTACAAGTGAGTGCTTCTAGCGCTCGCTTGTATTCGCTTTATAAGACGCACCGCATTTTCCCCCTACTTTTTTTGGGGGGGAAAGTGTGTCTTATAGGGCGAAAAATACGGTAAATCAGTGGGCTGACCTTTGCAAATCCATGAACGTATAACTACTTTGACCCCCATTAAAAGGACCTTTTCTGTTGATCTGGCTACAAACTATGGATCGTCCTTAAAGGGATTCTGTCAGCAGCATTTCACATATTGAGATATTTATACCATTGGATTGGGCCAGTTATAAGCATTTCTAAACTGTAATTGTTATAGGTCACTGAGGCAGTTTTTCAGTTAAAAAAACGATTTTTAGGAGCTGTCACTCACAGTAAATAAGGAGCCCAAGGGGAGTTCCCAACCGTTGCTGGAGCCCGGGCTCGGCGATTCCTTGGAGCCCAGGCACGCCCACCTACTTAATATTCACTTCACTTCGTTCAGTGAAGCTCCGGCTCCGGCGAAATCCAGCGCATGCGCAGTACATCCAGAGGCCGGCGCCCGTGCAGTCTGCGGGCGCCGGCCTCTGGATGTACTGCGCATGCGCTGGATTTCGCCGGAGCCGGAGCTTCACTGAACGAAGTGAAGTGAATATTAAGTAGGTGGGCGTGCCTGGGCTCCAAGGAATCGCCGAGCCCGAGCTCCAGCAACGGTTGGGAACTCCCCTTGGGCTCCTTATTTACTGTGAGTGACAGCTCCTAAAAATCGTTTTTTTAACTGAAAAACTGCCTCAGTGACCTATAACAATTACAGTTTAGAAATGCTTATAACTGGCCCAATCCAATGGTATAAATATCTCAATATGTGAAATGCTGCTGACAGAATCCCTTTAAAGGGGTATTCTCATCTTGCTATTTCAACCTTACCAGCAGCCAGCTCTGCAGTTCACTTCCTGGTTTCCTGCTTCTAAGGCTGGGCGGGCTTAGGCAGTTTGAGTGAAGGGCTGCCACGCCTCCTTATGACATCACACTGAGAACTCCGTCCTTGTGCTCGTGCATGTGAATAGTATGAGTCATCAGTCTGGCAGCCTGCAGTGTATGGAAAGCCAAATCTAAGTAGACAGTAAGATATTGCTGTCCTGTCTTATCTCTTAGTAACCAAATTTGAACTATATAAAAAATAATTCACTTTTATACATGTTACAACAAAAGTCTGTTAGCTAGTAACCAGATCTTCTCTGCTTTTGGCTCCCAGCATACATGACCATCCCCCACCCACTAGTACAGATATTTCTTTGTTACCAGTACAGCTTTACTAGTGTTGTATATACAGCTAAGATCATGTGTATGTATACATACAAATACATATCTGTTATATAATTTCTCAGTAGTTCACTAGCAGCACTCAGGTAGAACCCCCTGCAAATATGGCTCTGCTACATATGTCTTTTTCCCTCTACTGACATCCCTGTGTATCAACCCCAGGCATTTACAGCTCTGCTACTTCTTTGCTACATCTGTCTTCCCCTTTCCACAAACAGCACTCAGGTTGAACCCCCTGCAAATACAGCTCTGCTACATATGTCTTTTTCCCTCTACTGACATCCCTGTGTCCCTTCAAACCACAATTGTCTACCTGACACTCACCCCACCCCCAGACACTCCATTTCATTGTGTCCTCCATTCAACCTCATCAACCTCCTTCCACAGCATACTGTCTACCACCCCGCCCAGTGTCCCTTCACACCACAATTGTCTTGCTCCATTGTCCCATATTTCAAAAAATAAATAAATCAGTGCCTCTCCAAATACAAAATGCGCTCCCAAGTGTTTATCCATTATATATTGACCTCCCCACGGGACAGTCTATTTCATGGTGTCCTCTATTCAACCTCCTTCCACAGCATACTGTCCACCACCCCACCCAGTGTCCCTTCACACCACAATTTTCTACCCCCAGTGTAATTTATTTCTTTAAAAAAAAAAATACCAGGGCCCCTCTAAAAACAATATGTGCTCCTCTATGTCTCTGCATTATATAATGTCTTCCCCCAGAGTCACTCCATTTGATTTTGACCATCGCCCCAACCACTACATAATGTCCCCAAGTTTGCCACTTTCATAGTTATATATAACCAATATAGCATGTCCCCAATTTATATAACCAATATAGCATGTCCCCAATTTATATATAACCAATATAGAATGTCCCCAATTTATATATAACCAATATAGCATGTCCCCAATTTATATATAACCAATATAGCATGTCCCCAATTTATATATAACCAATATAGCATGTCCCCAATTTATATATAACCAATATAGAATGTCCCCAATTTATATATAACCAATATAGAATGTCCCCAATTTATATATAACCAATATAGCATGTCCCCAATTTATATATAACCAATATAGCATGTCCCCAATTTATATATAACCAATATAGAATGTCCCCAATTTATATATAACCAATATAGAATGTCCCCAATTTATATATAACCAATATAGCATGTCCCCAATTTATATATAACCAATATAGAATGTCCCCAAGGTTATGTAAAACCAATGTAGCATGTCCCTAATTTATATATAACCAATATAGCATGTCCCTAATTTATGTATAACCAATATAGCATGTCCCCAAGGTTATATATAACCAGTATAGCATATCCCCAAGTTATATATAACCAGTATAGCATGTCTTCCAGGTTATATATAACCAATATAGCATGTCCCCAAGGTTATATATAACCAGTATAGCATGTCCCCAAGGTTATATATAACCAGTATAGCATGTCCCCAAGGTTATATATAAACAGTATAGCATGTCCCCAAGTTATATATAACCAGTATAGCATGTCTTCTAGGTTATATATAACCAATATAGCATGTCCTCCAAGTTATATATAACCAATATAGCATGTCCCCAAGGTTATATATAACCAGTATAGCATGTCCCCAAGGTTATATATAACCAGTATAGCATGTCCCCAAGTTATATATAACCAATATACTGTAGCATGTTTTCCAGGTTATATATAACCAGTATAGCATGTCCCCAAGTTATATATAACCAGTATAGCATGTCTTCCAGGTTATATATAACCAATATAGCATGTCCCCAAGGTTATATATAACCAGTATAGCATGTCCCCAAGTTATATATAACCAGTATAGCATATCTTCCAGGTTATATATAACCAATATAGCATGTCCTCCAAGTTATATATAACCAGTATAGCATGTCTTCCAGGTTATATATAACCAATATAGCATGTCCTCCAGGTTATATATAACCAGTATAGCATATCTTCCAGGTTATATATAACCAATATAGCATGTCCTCCAGGTTATATATAACCAATATAGCATGTCCCCATTGGTTATATATAACCAATATATCAGGTGCCAAACTTTGCCACTTTCATAGTTATAAGCTTGATAGATATATGATTTATGATAATATAATTATCATAAATCATATAACTCATAAGTAAACCCCTTTTGCATGCCATAATTCGTTGGTGGATATACATAGTAACATAGTAACATAGTAACATAGTTTGTAAGGCCGAAAAAAGACATCTGTCCATCCAGTTCAGCCTGTTTTCCTACAAGTTGATCCAGGGGAAGGCAAAAAACCCTGTGAGGTAGAAGCCAATTTTCCTCACTTTAGGGGGAAAAATTCCTTCCCGACTCCAGTCAGGCAATCAGAATAACTCCCTGGATCAACGACCCCTCTCTAGTAACTATAACCTGTAATATTATTACCCTCCAGAAATACATCCAGGCCCTTCTTGAACTCTCTTAGTGAACTTACCATCACCACCTCCTCGGGCAGAGAGTTCCATAGTCTCACTGCTCTTACCGTAAAGAATCCTCTTCTATGTTTATGTACAAACCTTCTTTCCTCCAGATGCAGAGGATGTCCCCTCGTCATGGTCACTGTCCTCGGGATAAATAGATGATGGGAGAGATCTCTGTACTGACCTCTGATATATTTATACATAGTTATTAGATCTCCCCTCAGTCGTCTTTTTTCTAAAGTGAATAAGCCTAATTTTGATAATCTTTCTGGGTACTGTAGTCCACCCATTCCAGTTATTACTTTAGTTGCCCTCCTCTGAACCCTCTCCAGCTCTGCTATGTCTGCCTTGTTCACAGGAGCCCAGAACTGTACACAGTACTCCATATGTGGTCTGACTAGTGATTTGTAAAGTGGCAGGACTATGTTCTCATCACGGGCATCTATGCCTCTTTTGATGCAACCCATTATCTTATTGGCCTTGGCAGCAGCTGTCTGACACTGGTTTCTGCAGCTTAGTTTGCTGTTCACTAAAATTCCTAGGTCCTTTTCCATGTCAGAGTTACCCAATGCTTTACCATTTAGTATGTACTGGTGACTTGCATTATTCCTTCCCATATGCATAACCTTACATTTGTCAGTGTTAAACCTCATCTGCCACTTTTCTGCCCAAGCCTCCAGTCTATCCAGATCCTGCTGTAGCAGTGCACTGTCCTCTTCTGTGTTAATTACTTTACACAGTTTAGTGTCATCTGCAAAAATTGATATTTTACTGTGCAAGCTTTCTACAAGATCATTAATAAATATATTGAAAAGAATAGGACCCAATACAGACCCCTGTGGTACCCCACTAGTGACAGTGACCCAATCTGAGTATGTACCGTTAATAACCACCCTCTGTTTTCTATCACTAAGCCAGTTACTTACCCACATACAGACATTTTCTCCCAGGCCAAGCATTCTCATTTTGTATACTAACCTTTTATGTGGTACAGTGTCAAACGCTTTGGAGAAGTCCAAATATACGACATCCATTGAGTCGCCGCGGTCAAGTCTAGAACTTACCTCCTCATAGAAACTGATTAAATTGGTTTGACATGACAGATCCCTCATGAAGCCATGCTGATATGGAGTTATTTGCTTATTTTCATTGAGGTACTCCAAGATAGCATCTCTCAGAAAACCTTCAAACAGTTTACCCACAACAGACGTTAAACTTACCAGCCTATAGTTTCCAGGCTCTGTTTTTGGACCCTTTTTGAATATTGGCACCACATTTGCTATGCGCCAATCCTGTGGAACACTCCCCGTCAGTATAGAGTCCTTAAATATCAGAAATAAGGGTCTGTCGATTACATTACTTAATTCTCTTAGGATACGGGGGTGTATGCCATCCGCTCCTGGTGATTTGTCTATTTTAATATTTTTAAGACGTTGCTGCACCTCTTCCTGGGTCAGAGAGGACACTTTTAAAGGGGAATTTACTTTTATACTCTGCATTTCATCTGACATTTTATTTTCCTCAGTGAATACAGTGGAGAAAAAGTTATTTAGTAGCTTCGCTTTCTCCTCATCGCTCTCTGCTACTCCCCCCTCATTACTCTGTAAGGGGCCCACACCTTCAGGTTTATACTTTTTAGTATTTATATAATTGAAGAACATTTTAGGGTTAGTTTTACTCTCTTTGGCGATTAATCTCTCGGTCTCTAGTTTGGCTGTTTTTATGTGTCTTTTACATATTCTATTTTTTTCCTTATAGTTTTTCAATGCTTCCTCACTCCCCTCCTGTTTTAGTGATTTAAATGCTTTCTTTTTGTCATTTATTGCTTTCTTTACAGTTCTATTTATCCACATTGGTTTTTTCTTGTTTCTTATTATTTTATTCCTATATGGTATGTACCTCTCACAATTAGATATTAGGATGCTTTTAAAAATATCCCATTTTGTGGCTGTATTTTTATTTTTGAGGACTTTGTCCCAGTTAGTTAGGCCTATGGCCTCTCTTAGTTGGCTAAGTTTTGCTTTTTTGAAGTTTGGTATTTTTGTTCCTCCCTGAAGAAACGCTCTTTTGAATGACAATTGGAAGGTTATTATATTATGGTCACTGTTTCCCAGGTGTCCCCCGACCTGCACATCTGTTGTTCTGTCAGGTCTATTGGTTAATACTAAGTCCAGTATGGCCGTCCCTCTAGTGGGGTCCTGAACCAGTTGGGAAAGGTAATTGTCTTTGGTTATTTCCAAGAACCTGTTTCCTTTATGAGATGTACAGGTTTCAGTTTCCCAGTCTATATCTGGGTAGTTGAAGTCCCCCATAATAACGACCTCATTATGATTTGCCGCCTCGTCTATTTCATTTAGAAGTAGATTTTCTGTGGTCTCTGATATATTGGGTGGTTTATAATAAACCCCTAGTAGTATTTTATTATTGTTTTTGGCTCCATTTATTTCTACCCACAGTGACTCCACATCTTCATGTCCCTCATTTATATCTTCCCGGAGTGTGGGCTTTAGGCATGACTTTACATAAAGGCAGACCCCTCCCCCTCTCCGGTTTTGACGATCCTTTCTAAAAAGATTGTAACCCTGTACGTTAACTGCCCAGTCATAGCTATCATCCAGCCATGTCTCAGTTACTCCAACTATGTCATAGTCCTCCTCACACATCACTAATTCCAGTTCACCCGTTTTATTAGTCAGGCTTCTGGCATTAGTGTACAAACAATTAAGAGGTTGGTGTATATTTCTTACCCTACACCTTTCCTTCTGATCTGTTCTAGTTCCTCCTTCCATTCCTCCCCCAGTTCCATTACCTTGCCCCAGGTCTCTATCTGCACTATCTTCCCCTCCTATTATGTAGTTACCCTCCCCCCCAGTCCCTAGTTTAAACACTCCTCCAGCCTTCTAGCCATCTTCTCCCCCAAAACAGCTGCCCCTTCCCCATTGAGGTGCAGCCCATCCCTACGGTAGAGCCTGTAGCCGACAGAGAAGTCGGCCCAGTTCTCCAGGAACCCAAACCCCTCCTTCCTACACCAGTTCTTGAGCCACTTGTTTACCTCCCTAATCTCCCGCTGCCTTTCTTGTGTGGCTCGTGGTACAGGCAGTATTTCGGAAAACACTACCTTGGAGGTCCTTGCCCTAAGCTTATGCCCTAGATCCCTAAAATCATTTTTAAGGACACTCCCCCTACCTCTAACTTTGTCATTGGTACCGATATGGACCATGACTGCTGGATCTTCTCCAGCCCCTCCCAGTAATCTGTCAACCCGATCCACGATGTGCCGAACTCGAGCGCCTGGAAGGCAGCACACCATCCGACGATCCCGGTCTTTGTGACAGATTGCCCTCTCTGTACCCCTAATAATGGGAAATTTTTTTTTTCTATACTTACCTAGGTAGATGCGCGTCCTTCTCGCTCCCTCCCTTCTGCCTCGTATCCTCCGCGATGTCTGCGCTCTCATACAGAGTATGCGCGGCTCTGTATGAGAGCACAGTGAGGAATTGAATTGGACACTGCGCATGCGTGGCCCTTTATGCGAGTGCAGCCAGCAAAATACAGTGCGCACGCACGGCGGCTGGCGGCTTGCGCAATCCCGATGCCAATGAGCCGCCGGCCAGGGGAATGAAAGGCAGCTAGTGCGCAAGCGCGGCCCGCTGCCTTATCGGAGCGGTGGTGGCCGTAACCAAGGGATTCAAAAGGTAAACAAGGGGTCAGTGGGGGAGGTTTTTTTATACTGCAGCTAGTTTTTTGATAATAAAGACTATTTAGGATAATCAATAAAATCAACAAAGGAGCCCAAAAAAATGCATTTATTGAAATGAGAATACCCCTTTAAGGAGTTGCATTTCCCATACTACATTCTTCTTCAGCCATTCCATTTGTCCATATTTTATACCGTCATAGTGTTCAATTTTCATCTATATTTTGCAGTCTGCAATAATAAAAAAAACTGAAGGAAGAAATCATCACTATCCTGTCCTAATCTGGAATTACCAAAGGAAGGTCTCAAGTGCCATTTTCTATTGGTGTCACAGCATACAGTGCTCTTTTAGATTTTTTGGCTAGCTTTGGTTTCTAGTGAATGTTGTGGGCCTTTCTGATGCCCGTTGAACCAGAAATGGATTGATCCTGTGAACGCTGCGGCAGATTACTGGCTTCAGAGGTCATATGCAAGAACTGAATGTCATGAGCATGTGTCAGTGATTGACCACAGAAATCACAGGAACAAGTCATTTCAGGTCCAGCAGGAATGGGAAGTGGCCAGGAAGGGGGTAGCTGCATGGAAATAGACTAAAATAGCACATCTACACAATGGACACAGCTGACAGAAGAAAAATACTTCCACTGTGTTAAGTATATGATGGGTTACTTACAAAGAATGGAAGAGGCTGCAACAGCTCGTCACAGCCACATCATAACGGATGTATATAAGTGAGAGCTTGATCATTTTTTTCTGATGGTTGGTAGGTAATCAAAATCTAAAAAGAAATCTGATTGTGTTTTTTTTTAACCATTCATTATTTTCCAAAAAAAAGACTGTATTATGCCCCTTTCACACGAGCGGGAGACTTGCATGTCTCCCGCAACGCATCTAACAGGGCTGGACTCTGCACGGACAGGGAATCGCATAGCATTATATGCGATCCCAGTCAGTGCCGGAGTCCAGACCTGTAGATGCGTTGCGGGAGACATGCGAGTCTCCCGCTCGTGTGAAAAGGGCATTAGAGTATCTGATCTACCATAGTTATTTTGAAGTAAATGGATGAATAATTTTTCAAGAAATGCTCTGGACCATTTTTATCCAGCACAAGTATTAGCAAAAATCCAGGTGACCCACTAAAACATTGAGACATCCCACCAACACAACCAGCCTTGAAGCTGTCAATGATTTTAATATTAATGACTTATCCTCAGGATAGGCCATGAATATCAGTTCAGTGTTGATGCATCCCGCAATTCCAATTATTAGCTGTTCCATTGTAGCCCCTGCGCAGGAACTACTCCTGAACAGATGATCTGCTAGGGTGCTTGGTGTGGGACCAACACTATTCTGATATTGATGGCCTATCCTAAAGGTAGGTCATCAACATCAAAATCCTGGACAATGGCAATATAATGCCAAAACAAAATAATAACAATGAAAGCACACAGTATTTTTTGTTTTTAGAAAAATTGTGTTTGAAAAAAGTAAGCAATTGTATCAACATGGTGTTAAAGTAAAATTTACCATATAGAACAGACACAGTATGTGAAATAGAAAAAAAAACTTTACATGTCAAAAAGTTCAAAGATCAACAATGAAGATGCAGCAGGTGTTCTTGAGCTAACCTCTGAATACTGTGGCCTAGTTACAGCGTGTGCTTATGGGCTGGCATATGATGGGCCAGTGGCAGGAAGGCTGTAATATTCCTGCCGATAGTAGCCCACATGTACCTATTTACCCGTACCTATTTTACCAAGATATGAGCACTTAATCAAAAATTACCAAAAATAAAAAGTATGCTGTTTTTGTTGTCAAATGAGCACATATAAAGAATGCAACATATAAAATATACTTTTTAGGATACTTCTGGCAAACTTTGGCACTGTTTGTCCCTCTATGAACCTCATTTATCAAAACTGTCTAACAGACTACTTACCCTGCTGAATTTGTCCAGCTGAATTATAGAAATGACAGCTGAGTGCTGAATGTTTGCTATGGGCAATAAGGCCCCTATTGATACATTTGCATTATGAGTAATGGGAAATAGACTTAAAGGGGTTTTATCATCTTGGACAATGGGGGCATATCGCTGGCTCGGCTATTTCCGTTAGCTCCATAGAAATGAATGGAAGCGCACCGCGCATGCGCAGCCCGGCTCCCATTCATTTCTATACAGCCGACGGAAATAGCGCTCGGATATTTTCGGCGGCCCCATACAAACGAATGGAGGGCGGCCGCGCATACACGGTGCGCCCTCCTTCACTTTCGTGGCTCTGTTCTCGATATAGGTGCGGGTCCCAGCGGTGGGACCTGCACCTATAGGACAATGGGGGCATATCCTAGCGATATGCCCCCATTGTCCAAGATGGTAAAACCCCTTTAAGGCATCACGCAAGTATAGTGGATACTCATGTGTATGTGAATTTTGGTCTGTAATACAGTAGGATGCCTGAGCAACAGGTTCTAGTACCTTAGTTTCCTGCAAAGGTGTTTTGTTAGCTTGTTTGCCTGTCCGTGTACCAACTTCTGTCTGACTTCTAGATTTGACCTTTCTCTGCCTCACCTGACCTCTGCCTGAACATCATACTGACCTGAGCTGACCACCCTGACCTTGAACTGTTCTTGGATTGCAGGAAGTCTGCCTGCCCTTACCTCGGCCTGTCCCTAACTACAGTTTTGCCTGATCCTTTGATGCTCTACACCGATGTTTCTTAACCCACGTGGGTCACAAGTCACTTGAACAGAGACTACTTTAATAGGTAGTGGCCTGCTAGTTCCCCAGTAGACTCCAGATCTCTGTACAGAGTAGCCCAATGCCAATGACACATGGGATCCACATCCGGTCTGTAACATCCAGTTTATAAGAATATTAACTTGTGAGTGTATTGAAGGTTGGATGGAAATAACTTTCTTTTGTTTACAAGTTAATGTTGTTCAGTAACACTTATGGCCATGGAATATTTGCTATTTTCTACTCTATTCTTTTTGAATGTTTTTTCAAAGAATGATGTCTCAAAAAGTTTCTAGATATACATTATCTGATATATTTCACCCTCCTATTTATTCTAGCCAGATGGATATCTGCAGGGGCGGACACAGACAGCAGAGGGCCCTTGTGCAAGGAATGTGTTTGGGCCCCCCCCCCCGCCGTTCCCAAACCAAATTCTCAACCTAACCTATGGTGTCCTAACATTACATACAGCAATACAAAACATACAGGGTAAGGCTACTTTCACACCTGCAGCACTACGCTCCGGCCACCTGATTTGGCAGAGAATGCAAGAAATTGGCCGGACACAGACTCAGTCATGCAGAGGTTTGTGTCCTGCTGATTCTCTGCATTTTTGCCAGATTGTGGCCGGATCTCTGCCTGACCCCATTATAGTTAATGGGGCCGGCGGGCATTCTGTCTGCATCCAGCAGTGCCAGAGCCGGTGAATTCCAGAAGGCTGTTCTCTGCTGGACCAGCCTGCCAGAATCACCAACTCAGATGTGAAAGTAGCCTAATACAGGTCCACATACCTCCTACATCCAGGGACGTCTTCTTAGATGTAGATGTTCTCTTTCCTCATCTTTTCCTTTCAGACCAGACTGCCATGATGATTTCTTCCAGCCATCTCTTCTCTCTGTGGAGTTTGACAAATAGACATCTTAGATTCCTACTTTTCTATCATTCTTCCACCTTCTTGAACTCCTCATCCTGCCACTCCCCAATACTGTGCCCGCTGTGCTCCCCAAAACTATACTGCAGAAACAGTCCCCCTCAAATACTACCGCCTTCAGTAATTAAAATAACTGCACCCAGGAAAGTGTCCCTGACACTAAATTATAACCAAAATGTTCCCCAAAAATAACTGTGCTAAGCTGATAGTAATAGTCCCAACAATAGAAATAATTAGTGCCCCCGGCCAGCCAATGTCCCCATAGTGCCCTCATAATGTGCCAATGCCCCCTACTATGTACCCAAAAAACCCTCTTAGTGCCCCTATACAATGACCCCAATAGTGCTCCTCTCCCCCCCTTCTCCATAGTGCCCCCATGTCTGCCAGAATATAAGATAGGGCCCCCATAGTGACCCTCGCCCTCCATAGTGCCAGTATATATATAGGGCCCCCCATAGTCGTCCTCCTCCTCCAGAGTGCCCCCCATAGTGCTCCTCCTCCATAGTGGCCCCCCATAGTGCTCCTCCTCCATAGTGGCCCCCCATAGTGCTCCTCCTCCATAGTGGCCCCCCATAGTGCTCCTCCTCCATAGTAGCCCCCCATAATGCTCCTCCTCCATAGTGGCCCCCCATAGTGCTCCTCCTCTATAGTGGCCCCCCATAGTGCTCCTCCCCCATAGTGCTCCCCCTCCATAGTGGCCCCCCATAGTGCTCCCCCTCCATAGTGGCCCCCCTAGTGCTCCCCCTCCATAGTGGCCCCCCATAGTGCTCCCCCTCCATAGTGGCCCCCCATAGTGCTCCCCTCCATAGTGCTCCCCCTCCATAGTGGCCCCCCATAGTGCTCCCCCTCCATAGTGCTCCTCCTCCATAGTGCTCCTCCTCCATAGTGGCCCCCCATAGTGCTCCTCCTCCATAGTAGCCCCCATAGTGTTCCTTCTCCATAGTGGCCCCCCATAGTGCTCCCCCTCCATAGTGGCCCCCCATAGTGCTCCCCCTCCATAGTGGCCCCCCATAGTGCTCCTCCTCCATAGTAGCCCCCATAGTGTTCCTTCTCCATAGTGGCCCCCCATAGTGCTCCTCCTCCATAGTGGCCCCCATAGTGCTCCTCCTCCATAGTAGCCCCCATAGTTTTCCTTCTCCATAGTGGCCCCCCATAGTGCTCCTCCTCCATAGTGGCCCCCCATAGTGCTCCTCCTCCATAGTGGCCCCCCATAGTGCTCCCCCTCCAAAGTGGCCCCCATAGTGCCTCTCCTCCATAGTGCTCCTCCCCCATAGTGCCCCCACTGAGTGCCAACTTAAATAAAAAAAAATTAACAGTTATACTTACCTCCTTGCCTCTGTCAGCGACGCGATGCAGGCCTCTTCCGGCCTGTGTCCCGCGCTGTACGGCTCAGGCGGCGCGATGACGTCATCGCGCCTCCTGTGCCGGCCTCTGATAGGCTACAGGCCTAGTGCCTGCAGCCTATCAGAGGAACGGGGAAGGGACACGCCTCTCCCTCCCTTGCCCCGCATTATCCATCTGTATCGCCGTCCTAAGGACGGCGATACAGATGAATATAGAGATGAGCGCTTCCAAAATGGAAGCGCTCACATCTCTACCTGCCGCCGGGAAGAAAGGGCCCCCCTCCGGTCCCGGGCCCCGGTGCAGCCGAACCGGCTGCACCGCGGTATGTCCGCCCCTGGTCACATCTATTCAGTTTCCAGAGGGAATAGCTATTTAATCTGATATTTTGAACTCAGGTGATGTCAGTCATATCAGCTATTATGAGCAATGGTGGAGTTCTGTGAAGGACGCTGTGGAGCATGATCCCACAGGAATCCTATTTGCCTGAGGATATGTTCATTTACAAAACTCTCAAACCTCGCTATCTAACATTATGCTTTATAGCATTGGCATAGTCAGTAGTGTATATAAAAAGAAGTCTTAGGTTCAAGGCAACCAACAATTTATTCTCTCTGCTACACATTACAATAAATGCACAAAAGTGAGGCAGCACTCCAATGGCGGTGAAAAAGTGGAGACCCTTTATTACCCTTGGCAACGTTTTGGCCCTTACACAATCAGCTTGATAAAGGCCTCATTATGTATTGCCAAGGGTAATAAAGGGTCTCCACTTTTTCACCGCCATTGGAGTGCTGCCTCACTTTTGTGCATTTATCTAAATGTGGATTGGATTGCCTAATTACCAGAGGAGTTTGCACCCAGATTACTACCTCTAACTGTGCTGCTGTGATTTTTGTTGTTGCTACACATTACAGCCATTTTGGGGCATTTGATATTAAATTATCTACCTAATGAATGCATGGTAAAAAAATGCAAGATAGTTCCATTCAATTATTTTCAGTCTCAGCAAAATGATAACATAGTTTGTAAGGCTACTTTCAAACTAGCGTTTTCAATTCCGTTATTGAGATCCGTCATAGGATCTCAATAGCGGATGAAAACGCTTCAAGGGGTTGGCCACTTTGTTAGCACTTATTAAAACTGTAAAGAAAGCAGGCAGACAATAAACTTCCTCATATATCTTCTGCAGCAGATCTGCCTGGTTCCTTTGCTATTGGCAGCCACGCCCCCTCTGTGCTTCTCTCATAGCTCCCTGCCTCGTCCATGCCAGCACGTGCACTAGTCCATGGAAGGAGTGTGCTGCTCCTGGGTCCTAAAGGCACCCTGCTTGTGTCAGAGAAGTTTCCTTCTGCTGTGACTTCAGTCCTGACTATACAGGGCTGAAGGGGCTTAGCAGAGAAACTTGTTAGAAGCTGAAATAAAGAAACTTTGCAAGAGGAAGAGAGAATGAGGAGAATCTGTGATGTAACTCACTGACTGCAGTGATGTAGCAGAGCCAGAAAGGTGCTGTGGACAACAAAGTGTGAGCAATCCTAGTGTCTGCCCTGTCTATGACCACTCTGCAATGTGATCTTATCACAGACATGTTTATTCCAGCCAGACCAACAGGTCAGGAGCTTTAACCCCTTCTGAGCTGTCAGTATGGCTGAGGTCAGTGATTTCAGCAGCAGTCACTGATGTCATCTGTAAATATGTGCCCTCTCCTTCCTGCACACTGTATATAGTGATATATGATGCCCCTAATACAGTGATATGTGATCACCACTTTATACTGTATATAGTGATGTGTGACCCCCTGTATACAGTAATAGTTGACACCACCACCATACACTGTATATACTGATGTGTGACCCCCCACCACTGCATACAGAGATCTGTGAACCCTGTACAGTGACCCCTTTATACTGTATATACAGATGTGTGACCCCCTGTACATTATATATGATGTGTGACCCCCTGTACATTATATATAATGATGTGTGACCCCCTGTACATTATATATAGTGATGTGTGACCCCCTGTACTTTACATATAGTGACTTGTGACCCCCCTGTACTTTATATATAGTGATGTGTGACCCCCTGTACGTTATATATAGTGATGTGTGACCCCCTGTACTTTACATATAGTGATGTGTGACCCCCCCTGTACATTATATATAGTGATTTGTAACCCCTGTACATTACATATAATGATGTGTGACCCCCTGTACATTATATATAGTGATGTGTGACCCCCTGTACATTATATATAGTGATGTGTGACCCCCTGTACTTTACATATAGTGACCCCCCTGTATGTTATATATAGCTATTTGACTACACTCATTTTCCTTTTTCCCCAGATGAAGGGTAGTCATATATGATTGATGGGCTGTCAGCTGGGAGCAGGTCGTATGATGATAGACAGGAGGCTCCTCTGTATGTCAGCAGATCGATTTGTGTAGTTCTTGCACCTAAACAGAAATTTGACAGCTCAGAGCTGCCATAGATTTCTGGCTTCATTTGAGTCAGAAAACTGGTGAAAATGAACATAAATTTGTTGGGGTGACTGGTCACGCCCGGTCTCTCCCATTGTCACGCCCTTTAAAAAAAAAAAAAAAAAAAAAAAAACGCAGTTAAAAATTTGCAAACACATAGAGGGAGATTTATTAAAACTCCTGTAAAGGAAAACTGGCTTAGTTGCCCATAGCAACCAATCAGATTCCACCTCATTTCCCAAAGGTGCTTTGAAAAATGAAAGGTGGAATCTGATTGGTTGCTATGGGCAACCAAGCCAGTTTTCCTTTACACCAGTTTTGATAAATCTGTCCCATAGTTTGCAACTTTTTAACACCACTTTTTAGGAACAAGGGAAATGATAACCTTCCCCCCTCATTCTGTTTTTGGCTTACATCCAGTGGCACAACTAGAAATGACTGGGCCCCACAGCAAATTTATGAAAAGGGTAACACCCCCCCTCCTTTACTGTTGGGACTGGGGCGTTCTTTATTATATATATTTATATTGCTATGTCTGTACAACAGTTATTCACTGGTAACTGGGTTATTGATATTATCTAAGGGGCTCTTGTCTCTATGGGAACACAGGTGGGCAGGGAGGTCATGTGACTGCCCCTCTAGACATGCTTGCTGCAGTGCATGCTGGGATTGTTACTTTCACTTTGCAGCTGCTCCTCCCACACAGCCTGTCTGAGGGAGCTCCTCCAAGGAAGTGTGTCATGGTGAACAGGTTAGATAAATGACGTACAGCCAATACATGTCACCTGAGAAATACTTAATAGTGTTGGCTATTGTCTGGGGGAATTTGGGATTTTTGATACTTAGGGTGGCCAACCCCTTTCAGTTTTGTCCCCATTCAATGTCAATGGGGACAAAACTGAACTGAACAAAACGGAATGCACCAAAATGCATAGCGTTCCGTTTGCTTGCGCTCCCATCGTGGACAGAATAACGCTGCAAGGCAGGCTCTCTATAAATGTTGGAAAATATTTTCAGGATCCAAAAAATACATCGAGTGTAAAACAGTAGAATAAAAATGGAGGAGGAAGGTGCAGTTGCAACCATTTTAGTGGAAGAGGCAGGGGCAGCAAACCAACAAAATTTACAGGTTAGAAACAACATTTCCTATTGTAATGTGTGTAAGGAGGGACAGACATGGACAGTGAGCCCTTACCTAGAACCTAGCCCACTTTTCCTACCTACTTGCCATACAAGCCCTGGGTAGCAAGACCGCCCTTGCACTACTTACATGCAGAGACAAACAAACACCAAGAGATAAAACAACACAAAAACATAGTCATACTTGAATGGGTTGCAACCAGACAGCCTATGCAGTACCAAATGAGAGACAGAGAGTGGTCAGAAGACAAGGTGAGATCAGAACCAGATGGACAACGCAGTACCAAATGAGAGACAAGAGTAGCACAGGAACCAGTAACACAGTAACACAGATAGTGAGTCAGAGACTATCACTGGCACTGTTGCATGGTTAGGAAGGGGTTTAAATAGAGCACGTAGTTTCAGGATCAGAACTGGATAGATGATGACTCGGCACTCCATTAGTCAGAAAAACTAGCACATAAGAATACAGTAGCTAAGCAATCAGCCCACTTCTAATCTCCTCCAGCAGACGCCCACTGTGAAGAAACAGAGCATTGCATCCTGTTGCTAAGGATGCTGTCGCATCACCAGGGGACGTGGCTTAGCAGAGCATCTCTCCGGGCACGGCTGCACCAAGGCCGGAAATTGCACCACTGGAGCTCGGACAGGTGAGATTGTGACGCTTATTTCACTGCATCTGATGTACTGTACACCTTTATTATATTGTCCATTTTATTTACTTTATGTTCAACAATAATGTATGCTTCTATTTATTTCAGAAATGGAACAATAAAGGAGTATGACAATCTAGCCTTGTTAATTTTCATGGTGTTGAATTCAAATTAAAGTAGGTTTAATTCTACTAATATATTATATACCAAAAGTGCAGAAGGTAACTAGCCAAGTCCTTACTTGACACAGAATGTTATATATTAACAAAAAGCAAAACAGATTTAATTTTGGTTTTTGTTTCTTATCTTTTTCTGCCACGTTTCATTAACGCCATAAACTTCCTCAGTCTAAGCTCGGACTATGCCATCTGCAGTTTATCTTCATTTAGCCATAATAAGAGCTTAGTGTTAGTTCTCATGCAGATATGTAATTCATAAGAAGGTAACAGTGGACTCTGTAGAGTGCCAATCACGTCTTTCATTTGCAGTTCTTATTAGAAAGTATTAGTATAATCTCTTGATGGTGGGGGCACATTTTTTATTTTATTTTAGAATTAATCAAAACCTCCTGCAGATATTCTAAATGTAAATCATTAACTCTTCATAAATGTTTCATCTCCTGAATAAAAATGTAAAGCTCAGTAATTAGGCCAAGTGTTAAGAAAGTGGAAGTTGATTACCTAAGTCTACTGAACAGATTTGATTGGTGGCGGCTCCTAAGAGCGCTATCTAAGTGCCCCCCTTCATCTCACCTTCTAACCTCTATACAGGAATCTGGACTCCATTGCAGCAGAACCACTCTTGGAGTAGTCTCTTCAGTAGACTGCTGGGGTCAGGCAAAAGTGTAGTCAGGGACATGTCAAGGCCAGGACAGGCAGCGTTTGTGCAATCCAAGGTCAATTTGAAGTCAGGGAAGGCAGCTTAGGCTACTTTCACACTTGCGTTTTAATATTCCGGTATTGAGCTCCGTCATAGGGGCTCAATACCGGAATAAAACGCTTCAGTTTCGTCCCCATTCATTGTCAATGGGGACAAAACTGAACTGAAGACAACGGAATGCTCCTAGAAGCATTCCGTTCCGTCTCCAGACCGGAGAGCAAACCGCAACATGCTGCGGTTTATTCTCGGTCTGGGCATCCGCACCAAGATGGATCCGTCATGACCCCCAATGCAAGTCAATAGGGACAGATCTGTTTGGTGTGACACAATGGTAAATGGATCCGTCCTCCATTGACTTTCAATGGTGTTCATGATCCGTCTCCCTGCAATTTCCCCTCCCTCCAGCAGGTGGTGCTGTGGGTAAACTTACCCTTGTGTGCGCCGTCCTCCTTGTCGCTGGTCAGGTCTGGAGCTGCTGGAACAGGTAAGTGTCCATGTAAGTGTATGTTTATGTGTCTGTGTATGTGTGTGTATGTGTGTGTATGTGTATGTGCTGCTCCGGCCCCACATGTGTTCATGCGGCAGCACGGATCCGGCGGCACCCTTCACCCGCCGGATCCGTGCTGGCGCTGGTGTGAAAGAGGCCTTAGGGTCACAACAGAGATTAGGCAGAGGTCAGGCAGAAGTCAGTACATATGAGACCGAACAAGACAAGCAATACCTTTGCAGGAAACTAGACCATTAGAAGCTGTTGCTCAGACATCCCCCCCCATAGGGGAAGGGGCCATAAATACCCTGTGATTGCCAAACATAATTTGTGGAAGAGTTAGGTGTGCACATACTTACCTTTTAAGAGTCCAAAACAGAGAGCATGTTTGCGCCCTATGGGCAGATACAGGCCAAGGTAGACCTCAGCTTGCATGGATTGACTAGAGAATCACTACCTGGCAGCTGTTTCAAGCAAAGCAGAGGGACAGGTGAGTGTTCCAGCAGCTGTATTTACCAGGGAGAGGGATATGACAATAGGTATGGTCCACTGGTGTAACACCAAGAAATAAAAGCATGTATACTATAAAATACTGAATATTTTGACAGATATTGATATATATGTATACAAATTTATGAAATCCACAATAATATAATATTCCATTGGAATCACAGTTAGTAATATTTGTATTAAAATTACAATCTGATTTCACAAGCGGACTATTAAAATAGATGCATGTGTAAGGGAGTCATCCCTTATTCAGGATCTTTTTGGCTTGTAATTAGAGATAAGCCAATTGATTCACAAAGAGAGAGAAAGATAGACACATGTGTAATACTCAACTGAAAAAGAGCATATCTTACTTCTGCTGGCATCAGATAGGCTTAATGTAATTTGAATATCTTTCCCAGAAACCTAAAGTTATGCAACTTAGCTTTCCTTAAAAAAAAGCACTGATTGAACAGTTTGAGGCTACCACCAGGGAAAATTCTTTTTAAACAAAGAGCTCTGACTGAACAGTTTTTCAGTGGTGGTAGCCTTAAACTGTTCAGTCAGGGCTTTTTCATAAAGGAAAGCTAATTTGCATACATTTGGGTTTCTGGGAAAAATATTCAAATTAGCTGTCCTCCTGAAAGAGAACACTATCTAATGACAGTAAACGCAGAGCAGCATTGGCTGGACTACAATGCTCCCCATGCATACCAGGTGGCCATTCAGCTAACCAGGGCAATTTTCTCTTGAGACACTCAGTTTTCTTGTCTTTTTCGAAGGAATACTGATTTTCATGTCTCTTTTCCACTAGAATATTATATGTGTCTCTCGTTCAAATTTTTGAAATATTTTGTGAATCACACTCAAAAAGAATTCCAAGACATTTGCTAATTTCTAATGTAATACCTGACATGTTCCCCACTTCAGGAACAGGGAGACACAGTTGCAACTTGAAAACAGCTATTGCATTTAACTGTCTTGAAGCAACAATCTTGGTGCAATAACAGAATGGACCGGATAAGATAACCTGTCCAGCAAACTGCACATCCACTATCAGACTTGGTGCTAGCTACCTGATTCAGCACGAGTTGGCAAACTTGCCCTGCAAGAACCCTAACAGGGCCCTGCCTACAATTCAATAGCTGCTCCGATAAGGGTGATCCCCATCAAGAACGTAACTACTTTGTCTTGAGTGGTTCCAGCTGGTGATGTAGCATCTATTCTTGCATTCACAAGGTAGCTGCTGGCAGGTGGAGCGATAGATAGAGTAGTTTTACTAGCCAGGGGCAAAAACAGAGTAGTTAAACATGAAAGCCAAAACAGTATCTAAAAGCAATAATTTAAACAATCTGAATAAGGATGCAATCAACGATAAAAAAGGCAGGAGTTTTTTCCCCAAGGTCAAAAACAGTAGCTAACACACACAAGAACCAGGCTGAAACATCAATAACTAACATAAAACAGCCTCACAGAGCTCAGATCTCACCGATTGGCCCCCATGCCCCCTTCTGCCTTTCTGGTCCAGAACAGGTGAACTTGTCAGCCCTCGTACTGCCTCATACAACCTCTCCTATCTCTTTGCCTGGCTTCTGGAGCACAGACTCTTACAGACGGGTACAAGGATCTCACAAGAGGCAACTGGCTAATAGCTACAAACAGGCTCTGTGTTGACAATTCTGCTCTGGAATTACTTTCTTAATGGCAGTGATAAAAATGGCTTATTTCTACCCCATTAAACAGGCACACCTCTGACATTACCATTCACAATATATATCTGATAAATATTATGTTAAGAATACTCAAAGGATGTTATCTATTAAACTGGTGGAAAGTAGAAGTGGCTTATTTGCCCATAGAAACCAATCAAATTATGTTTACTTTTGGACAGCTCCAAAAGGAGAAGGAATCTGATTGGTTCCTATGGACAATTAAAGGGGTATTCCCATCTCACAAATGTAGTTTGTATAGTTAGATATAGCCATGCCAGTATTATTACTAATAGAATGTATTTATATAAAATGTACCGTTTAGAAGACTTCCCTATTTGTATATCCATTGTCCCACACACATCAGTCAGGCCGTTGCCCCTAGTTACGACCACCGCGGCCATGTAGTAGTGGTGGCCGGCTTGCTGTTGTTCAATCCTGCTCTGAGGTAACTGCTGTATTGTGAACGCACATTGCATGAGCATGCGGAGACACATCTTGGGGTACTTTCACATCTGCGTTTTGGACGCTACGAGTCCAAAACGCAATGGTCAGGATCCGTCCAAAACGCAGACTTTATAAACGGATCCTGCTCCATAGAGATGAACTGATCTTGGAACAGGATCCGTTTCTCTGCGTTTTTGAAGCGCAGACAAAAATGCTACAACCCTAAGATGTGTCTCCGCATGCTCATATAATGTGTGTTCACAATACAGCAGTTACCTCAGAGCGGGTCTGAACAAGAGCAAGCTGATCACCACTACTGACCACCACTACACCACTACATGGCTGCAGCGGCCATAACTAGGGGCAACAGCCTGACTGATGTGTGTGGGACAATGGATATACAAATAGGCAAATCTTCTAAACGGTACATTTTAAATGCATTCTATTAGTAATAATATTGGTATGGCTATATCTAACTATACAAACTATATTTGTGAGATGGGAATACCCCTTTAAGCAAATTCTACTTTACACTAGTTTGATAACTGATGTCTCACAGTGACTTAAAGTCACAATACATGGCATATCACACATGACAAATTAAAGGGCTTCACATTCACATTCTGTAGTTTATCATATAGATATCACATTACTAGAATTTTCCACAGCAAACATTCCAACAGTTCAACATGAGTGGTATTACCACCAAAAGAGGGTCAATGGTAACCCATAGCAATGGAATTGTGTTAAAAACAGTCAAAGCACACATTTTCTCTTACAAGTGACTCTACATAGACTCTAAACAGTCAACCACTGACATATAGTCCTCTCTCCATCTGCTGCAGGATGTATTTTATGGTTATAATATCATGTCCTAGCTGCCGCAGTATATGTTCTATCAGCTGCAAAACATTTTAATACACACATCAGATGCTGCAGACCTTCATTTTAACCCTGGATGGGATAGGGCTAGTTGGTTCTTTCATTTATTGCAAAAAATATTGGTACCGCCGTGTACCCTATGATAGATTTTATCAGGTAAGTGGGACTGGGTGAGTACAGTTATGCATTGGGTGGAGGAGTGGCTTAGTTTAAAAGCAATTTGCCGTCGTTATGTAGATTTGAGGTGCAAGTGCAACGGGCGACGGCACGATATTGAATCCTTGCCCCGGGTGCTGGAATTCCTAGTTAGACCTCTTACATGCCCCAAATTTGCCAACTATAATGTAGTAAGTATGCTATGACAGAAAAAAGCAAAGTATTACAGTGGGTATGCTGATGAGACAGTTGGCGATGGTGAAATATGCCATCTTTAGACAACTTAAAGGGGTTTTCCAACCTATTTTTATTGATGACCCATATGGGCATAGTAATAAAGGCCTGGAAGAGGACACTAAAAATGTGGGGCAACCCAGCAGGTAGTCTAAGATCTTATGGTAACATTCTGGTGCACCTGTGCAGCCTGAGCCACATGAGTCATTGGTAGGTGGGACTCACAGCCTCCTCCCTCCTCCCATTGTATGTGTGAGCTCACGCTGGAGGTAACTAGGAGTAGGTCGCTGTGTGTCGGCCTATATGCTCCTTCCGTAATTGCTCATACGGCATAGGTAGGTTAGCGTTAGGTCCCAAACCTCTGAGATATCTTGACGCGGTGCTCGGGCTCCGGTATGTTCTTGATATAAGGATATATTGGCGAAAGTCTCAGCTTGAGGGTTTAGCCATATATTATCAATTACATTTACCGTTGTAGTGCACCTTTTTCCATGATTTGCTTGATTATATAGTTTGTCACATCCGCACAATTGGTTATCTTGTGTAGGATGTTTTTGTGGTACATGTAATCCGCTGCAGGCATCCTCCATTGTATGCATTTTTGCTGGGGATTGCTGTTAGCAACGGATCACATGTGCAGGATTTGCTCCCCCGTTTTGATATGGGCAACAGCATATGGGGTTTTGAGCACTTCTCTGCCATTTTAGACCTTTTTTTTTGTGATTGTGTTTGCACGTTTACACCTGGAGGTGTGGAAACTCCAGGTTTTAATGTGCCTTGACTTAGTGCAAATCACGGAAAAAGGTGCACTACAACGGTAAATCTAATTGATAATATATGGCTAAACCCTCACGCTGATGTTAAAATGAGACTTTCGCCAATATATCCTTATATCAAGCACATACCGGAGCAACATTCTGGTGCACCTGTGCAGCCTGAGTCACATGAGTCATTGGTAGGTGGGACTCACAGCCTCCTCCCATTGTATGTGTGAGCTGACGCTGGAGGTAACTAGGAGTAGGTCGCTGTGTGTTGGCCTATATGCTCCTTTCGTAATTGCCCATACAGCAAGGTAGGTTAGCGTTAGGTCCCGAGCCACTCTGAGATACCTTGACGCGGTCCTCGGGCTCCGGTATGTGCTTGATATAAGGATATATTGGCGAAAGTCTCATTTTAACATCAGCGTGAGGGTTTAGCCATATATTATCAATTAGATTTACCATTGTAGTGCTCCTTTTTCCGTGATTTGCAACCAAGCAGGTAGTCTAAGTCATTCAGTAGGTGGATGAAACAATATCAGGAGCCATAACTCTGTCCTCATAACACCCACATCCTCAGAACCCTAGTAATTGTGTTCAGTATGACATGGGCTTCACGGAGAGTCTAGACACACCATACTGGACAAGGAGGTATTTCCTGGTATTTAGGATCTGGCCTTCTGGAAATCATAACTCTATCGTATTTGGTGTCTGTATGACTGGGACGAGGCAACTCAGATTATGGGAACTCATAGGTATCCACAGTCCCTGTCATACGGCGAGAAATCACCTGGATTCATATTGCCACATCCATCGGCTGAGAAGGTGGGGAAAAACCAGAATAATGTCAGACTTCACAGAAGGCCGGACCATCTTTTATCTGATAATTTCTTTTTGTATTGCACTGCACTATTGTGTATTAAATTTAAAAATGGATAAGTCTCTCGCTTGTTGCCTTATAGAACCTGCTCTTCCAAAGGTAATAACGTTACCGATTGTGATTCAGGGGATTTTAGGTCCCAAATAGATAACTAGTATTAGGCTACATGCACACAACTGTGCCATGTTTTGCAGTCCGCAAATTGCGGATACGCAAAACACGGATGCTGCCCGTGTGCGTTCCGCAATTTGCGGAACGGAACAGGCCACCTATTACAGAAATGCCTATTCTTGTCCGCAAACGGACAAGAATAGGACATGTTCTATTTTTTTTGCGGGGCCACGGAACTGAGAAACGGATGCGGATAGCACACGGAGTGCTGTCCGCATCTTTTGCGGTCCCATTGAAGTGAATGGGGCCGCATCCGAGCCACAAAAAATTCGGCTCGGATGCGGACCCAAACAACGGTCGTGTGCATGAGGCCTTAGTGTTTAGTTTAGGTTGACAGAATCTGTGAATTTAGGCCGTTATTGCCTAATGGTATAGGTGGTGGCAGCAATTGCTATAGGAAATATTGGGGTGTATCTAGGGGAGTATTTTAGCATAATTCCATCATCTAGAATAGGTGGACCAGAATTTATGTGGTAAATTGATGAGCTCGCTAGTATAATTCACTCCCGTGACGTGACCCGAGTGTAGAGATCATCATAGTCATCAATAAAAATAACTTGGAAAACCCCTTTAAATCCAGGGTAGGTCCACATGATCAGATTTCCTGGAGCAATTTTAAAAGCCAAAAACTGGAGTGATTTTTTTTTTCCTAAGGAGATCTATTCTGTCCTTCATACTTTCTCTCATATTATGATCTATTCCTGATTTTAGCTTCCAAAACTGCATCAGGAAGCCTGACCTTGTGGCCATACCCTAACTAATAGCAAATGACTGGCAGAGAAAGCAAAGTTTAATAATATAATGGATCTAGGAAGATCCTTTCAGATTAAGGCCCCATTCACACGTCCGTATTTGTGCACATCCTGGAAAACGGTCAGTTTTTTGCTGATCCGTTATACCGCAAAAAACTCTGTTTTTCCCAGCACATCCGTTCCGTTTTTCCGTAAAAAACGGAAAGGATCTATCCATACGTCATCCGTTTTTTGCGGATCCGCAAAAAACGGAAGGAGTAATTAAATCTTTTTTTTTTTCTTTTTTTTTTCTACCCTCCTGGAACAGAATTCGCAAATGGCTTTCCGCATGTCTTCCGCATTTACGGACGTCCCATAGACTTGTATTGGGCTACTGACCGCAAAATCAGAGGAAAAGTAGGACAGGAGGATTTCTGTTTGCGGATCCACAAAACGGAACGGAACAGAGAAACGGATGCGGACAACATACGGTGCAATGTCCGCATTTTTTCGGGATCCATTGAAATGAATGGATCCGCCTACTATCCGCAAAAAACGTCCGAAATTGCGGAACGGACGCGGATAGGATGCAGATGAAAAATACGGACGTGTGAATGGAGCCTAATCTGAATCCCATCTCTTCCTAGAAATCAGTCATCACAAGTATAAAATATTCACATTGTTCTAGTATTGCACATTTAGACATATACAGCAAGTGTATCTCAAGCAGAGCACCTGGCTGCTTTCTTCATATGTATCTTGCAAGCCTTTCACACCCCAGTACGTAAGAACAAATGCAGTTTTGTGGGTCATAGAATAAAATACAAAAGCGAATCACTGCTGAAATGTTGTATAGGCAAGTAAGTTATTTTTAAAACAAGAATCTCTGATTGCATTAACATGCAGGAAGCTAATGCTCTGATGTAACTCATTTCTTCACAACACAAATAGAAAGGCATAATCATCAAATAATCTAACTGAAGTGAAAAAGAGGGTTTATGTAAATGAAGCATTTGCCATCTTATAGTTATTTAAAGGACAGTTTGAAACATGTTCACAATACAGAATAAAATTATGGAAGCCATTAATAAACTGTGCCATATTTTATTGTCTTGGATTTTAAAGGGAATTAGTCACCAGATACATCATTATCAATCCAGTTTAGGCTGGGTTCACATCACATTTTTGCCCTATGTTCAACATCTACGTTGGGGGAAAAAAGGAAATCAGTTTATTTCTTCCTGTCACCGGAAACGAGAAGGACCTCTGACCACACAATATGTTGAGTAAGAACCTTTCTGCTTTTTATCCTTTTATTTTTATTCTGTTTTGTGCATGTTTATGTATGTCTTATTTCTTGTAACTTTTTGTAACATTAAAGCACATCTTTAATGGTTTTGCCTTATACCCTGACCGAGTGTATGAGTGCGGTTTGCGTTACCGTGTATTTGCTAGAAGTGTGGCCTGTGCTACTGTGAGCCTGCTTGCGAGTGGGGCGCTGTGGGGTTTTCTATGAGCCCTTAATTAATTGGTGTATTAATTTAAATGTCATAGATGGTGGCAGCGTGTTGGGGTGTATGAGAGGCTGTGTTGGGGGTGTAATCGAGGCTCAATCTGAGGCCGGAGTGTAGGGGCGTGAGATATTGAGTGTGTGAAATAGATCGACCCTTGGCAGTCGCACCAGGGTCACGTGACAGGGCGGTTCCCATACGCCACTGTATGCAGGGGCGTAACTACCATAGTGGCAGACCATGCAACTGCTATGGGGCCCAGGGCAAGAGGAGACCCAGTCTTAGTTGGGATTATCTCCTCTTCTACTGGAGGTGAAAACTTGGTCAGGACTCTACCCTCTAAAGGAATAACTTTTAGCAAATGAGGCATTGGAAAAAATGGCCCAAGGGTCACTGAAAGGGGTTTAGGCGGAAACCCTTCTGTCCTGTGTCTGGTTTGATCCTTGCTATGGGGCCCTTACTTCCCTATGTACACCCTATGTTAGGGCTCATGCACACGACCGTATGTATTTTGCAGTCCGCAAAAAACGGATCCACAAATAATACGGATGACGTCCGTGTGAATTCCATATTTTGCAGAAGTGAATAGAACTGGACTATCCTTGTCCGTAAAGCGGACAATAATAGTAATGTTATATTATTTTGCTGAACAGACATACAGAAACAGAATGCACATGGAGTAACTTCCGTTTTATTTGCAGACCCATTGAAATGAATGGTTCCACCTACAGTCTGCAAAAAAAAAAACAGAAAGGACACGAAAAGGAAATACGTTTTTGTGCATGAGCCCTAGGGGTCCGCAAATAAAACGGAAGTTATTCTGTGTGCATTCTGTTTCCATATGTCCGTTCCGCAAAAAAAATAGAACATGTCCTATTATTGTCTGTATTACGGACAAGGATAGTACTGTTCGATTAGGGGCCAGCTGTTCCAATCTGCAAAATACAGCAGACGGATGTCATCCGTATTTTTTGCGGATCCGTTTTCGTGGACCGCAAAATACATACGGTCTGTGAACTCAGCCTTACATGTGAGATGCGCGCTCATCAGCACTTTGTGATGGTCTTTGTCCTATTTCAATATGTGCTCACATTGTGTAGAGATCAGCATTTTATCTCATGCTAATTAGCCTCTGGGTGCAACAAGGGTAGTACAGTTGCACCTCATTGCACCAGAGGCTCCGATCCTTTCCATTCCCTGCTGGGTCCCCACCACTTTGACTGACAGGGTCAGGCAGTTAAGATCTACTCCCACCCAGCTCTGAAGTCTTGCATTCAGTACACGTGCTGTTTGGGTTGTAAAACCTGCAGCACCCCATGCAGATGAAATGTTTGGCTGCAACTTTCCATGGTAAAAATCAAATAGTGTTACAAAACTGGTTGTCTCGGATAAGACAACTACTTTAAGGTTTATGTGGGAGAGTGTGAAGTAAAACCACTCAAAAGCATATATGCTGTTATAGAAAAAAATTCCAGAGGGCACCTTCTGGAATATGAATTTTAAATTGAGCTTTAGGACAGGAAATCCAAAGTGTTGCTAAACAGCACTCTATGGGGGGGATTTATCAAAACTGGTGTAACTGAAAACAGGCTCAGTTGCTTATATCAACCAGTCAGATTCCACCTCTTATTTTTCAGAGCTCCTATGGAAAATGAAAAGTGGAATCTGATTGGTTGCTATGGGCAACTAAGCCAGTTCTACTTTACACCAGTTCTGATAAATCACGCCCTATGTATTTTGGAAATCAAGTGTAGAATATGCTGTATTTACATAATATATATTTTTTTTATAAAGATACATCTTCTCGTTGGCATACACAGCACAAACTATGTTTCTATGAAGACTTTTCAAAACCGCATTTCAGGAATATCTTTACATCAGCAGTATGTTATGAAAAGATGGGCAGCCCAACATGACAGTTCCTGCATGGAATAGGATTATAACGCTCATTGTTTATATTGAAGATAAATAGATATTCGTGGTTTGACTCACTGAATGTAAAACAATTCAGCAATGATTTCCATGATTGTCTCTCTCATGAATTGCAATGTGTTCTCTTGTCTATTCATGACTGCCATATTCAATCCAACTCCTGTCCATCCTGTTATATGTAAAAAACAAAACAAAAAAACAATGGAATTAGACACTGGTAGTACGTAGAATTTACTTTTTTTTTTAAATATCATTCAAATCACATTTTACACCAAATTACATGAAAAATACAATAGGACAGATTTGTATCATGAACCGATGAATCATTCCATTTCAAGAATGAGACAGAGCAGAAGCAGATATATAATACCCGGAAGCATAAGAAGTTTTATTCATAACTTACCAGGGGGTACGGAATTCTTTTATTAGCAATTAGATGTTCAAAATTCAGAAGCTGAATGTTAAAATGAATACAGAAACAGAAAATTGAATATGTAAATTATAATGTTGTCTTTTTGTAAAGAACAGGTTTTCAAATTATGTATTCTACCTGGGCTGTTGCTGCGCAACAATGTTTAGCAATGCTTTCAAAAAGAGGAAAAAATGTTATTTTTCACAAAAGAAACATTACAATTACACTATATAAATATATTATCTGTATTGAAAATTTATATAGATGTATACTTAATGTATGACTGTTCTGATACAAAATATTTATGCAGTTTAATTAATACTTATAAAGGCCCCTTTACATGGTCAAAAATTGAGGCAATGATCAGGAAAAAGCGTTCCTAGAAATGCTCATTCCCAATAATTGTCCTCTGTAAAGGTGCCACCGATCAATGCTCAGTGGTGGTGGCACGGACATCTGAATAATCAGTCATTGTTTCAGGGTATCAGATAGTCCTATCTAAACAATGATCTGCTGCCTGGAAACAATGATTCCCTATGGGGACGAAGTTCGCTGTAGTGATCCCTCATCCGCATACAGCAGAAGTGATAGCTGCATGTAAATACAGCTTTCACCTCCTCTGATGAGCAGAGGAGGTGAAAGGACTCTGGGTTAATGTTAACTGCCCTACTGCTTAAAAATATTGCTGCCCAAAACCGGCTTGAACATTTGGGAATATACTGTTTTTTTTTTTTTTTTTTTTTTTGCCTTGGAACATTTTAATTAGGAGATTCATAAGCTTGCAAAAAGACAGTTGATATTAATGACTGCTCCAGGGATATAAACATAAGTTATTACTAACAGCTGGGGCGGAGGGGGTATATACCCTGAAGGATTGTTCCTGTACATAGGAGAATAACTGTGCAGGATTGCGCCGTGCTTCGTGACTAAGTGTGGACTTTTTTATTTATTTATTTGTTTTTTTTTTTTTTTTTTTTTGTTTTTTTTGTTTTTTTTTTCTTTTTCTCTTTTTATTTGTTCAGTTATTCTTTTCCCTTTTTCTCCCCTGTAAGTCCGTGTGTTCCTGTACTCCTGTATGAAAAATCTTGTTAAGATATAGTTAAGGATGGCAGCTAGGAGAAATAAAGAGAGGGAGGCAAATGTAGACCATAAAAGGAAATCGGGAGGAGGAGTGGTAATGGAATCCCCCCAGGAGAAAGGAAAAAATCCCACGTCGGGCGTTACTAAAATGGATAAATTCTTGTGCTTTCCAGGGGCTAGTAAGGTGTATGTGGATAAGGGGAGGGAATTAAAAATGAAGAAAAAAGATGCTGAAATAGTGTGTGAGAGGTTGGAGGGAAACTTGGGGGATAAGCCCCAAGTAGAAGGTGAAGAGCAATTGTTTCTCCGTGAGGGGCCCCCTACTGAGTTACTCCAACAAATAATGGAGGGCGTTACACAAACTAATAATACTCTGATGGATTTGAAACTGGAGATAGGTACAGTGAGATCGGATATTATGCTAATTAGGGATGATCTGGGGAAGATTAAGCATAGAATGGTCGAACTTGAACAAAGAGTTGGGGGGATAGAAGATAAAACAACACAATGGGGAAACATGATAGGAAAAATTAATACGGAACAAAAATGGGGAATGGGGAATAGTAGGGGGAAGGGAGGTGAGACAGGAAGGGCAAGTTAGTGTAGTATGGAGGGGAATAGAAGGTGATAAAACTGAAAAGTATGAGAATACTAGTGTGGAATATCAGAGGGCTCTCAGACCGTAGAAGGCGGGCTGCTATTTTTGACATCCTGAACAGACATTTACCAGGTATAGTATGTCTCCTTGAGACCCATTTATTACCAGATAGGGTTAAGATTTTAGATCGGAAATGGGTGAGGGTACAGTATCATTCAACTTATTCGGAATATGCAAGGGGTGTTTCGGTCCTAATCCATGAGAAAACGGAATGTAAGGTTCTGAGTTATAAAATAGATAGACAGGGGAGGTTCGTTTTCCTTCATATAAAGTCCCATGGTAGAACATTCATATTAGCGGCTGTTTATATACCTCCCCCATATTCAGCGGAGGTACTTTACAAATTGGTGGGGTATATGAAGGAAAGGGACGAACCTATGGTTGTGGCTGCAGGAGACTATAATTGCGTGTTGGATGAAAGTCAAGATAGATGGAGACAATGTCCAATTGTGGTAAGGGGAACTTCCCCATTGACTAAGTTTCTTGAGGAACTGTCCTGGGTAGATTTTTGGAGGGTTAAAAATCCAGAGGGTAGGATGTACTCTTGTTTCAATAAAACTAAGCAGACCCTCTCGCGTATTGATTTGGCCTTGGGTTCCAGAGAATTAATCCCTTGGATACAAAATATTAGTTACGAGCAGAGGACGATCTCTGATCATGCCCCAATGCAGATTAGTGTGAGGACTGTAGAGAGAAAGGCGAGAAGTATGAGAGTACAGACGTACCTGCTGTTGGAGGAAAATAAGAGAGAAGAGATACAAAAAAAAATAGAGGAGTACTTTATGATTAATTCAGGCACTGCAGAGGTGGGTACGGTCTGGGAAGCCTTTAAGGCCGTTCTTAGAGGGGTTTTAGTTGAAATGACGATCAGGGATAAAAGAGAATTGGCTAGGAGTAGGGAGGAATTAAGGAAAGAGGTTGATGCGGCTGCAATGAAGTTCGGTGAATCCGGACAGCCAGCAGATAAGGTATTATGGGAAAATAAAGAGGAGGAATATAGGGAACTGGTAACAGGGATTGCCCAAACGCAATTATTCCGTCAGGACCAGCGAAGGTTTATAGAGGCGGGAAGGTCAGGAAGATTCTTGGCAGAATTGGTAGAGGGGAAAAAAAAAGGTACAACTATTACGGCCATGTTTGATAGAGAGGGGAAGCTTAGAGACGGCCCGGACGAGGTCCGAGATATTCTTAGAGATTATTACAGTTCCCTATATAGATCTCAAATGGACAGTAAAGAATTGGGGAAAATACAGCAGTATGTGGATAGATGTCAGTTACCAAAGCTTTCAGAGGGGGCATCCAGAGGTCTAGAGGAGGACATTACTATTGAAGAAGTAATGAGGGCAATTAAAGAGTCCTCCAGGGGAAAAGCTCCAGGCCCGGATGCTCTCCCATTTGAAGTATATAAATCCTTCAGTACCCTGCTGGCCCCAGAATTACTGAAGGTTTATAGGGAGGCAGAAAGGATAGGAAAACTACCCCCTTCTATGTATAGTGCTCTTATTACCCTAATATTAAAAACTGGAAAAAAGGACAATGATCCGGGTTCATACAGACCAATCTCGCTGTTGAACGCGGATCAGAAAATCCTAGCAAAAATTCTGACTAACAGATTAGTGGGAGTGGTATCCGAGCTGATCTCGGCAGATCAGACTGGTTTCAGACCCGGCCATACAACTTCGGATAATATAAGAAGACTTCATGCTAACATCTTGAAGAGGGAGGGGGGCTGCTCCATCCTCTCTTTAGACGCAATTAAGGCGTTTGATAGGGTGGAGTGGCCCTTCCTGTGGGAGGTGTTGGCAGGGTTTGGATTTGGGGCCCGCTTCATACAGTGGTTGAAGATTTTGTATAAAGAACCCAAGTCGGCAGTTGTAGTTAATGGTAACCAGACGAAAGAGTTTGCGCTTACACGGGGAACTAGGCAGGGCTGTCCTCTCTCCCCCCTCATCTTTGCCCTATTTATTGAACCCCTATCGATTAAACTTAAGAGAGAGGGTGGTTTTGATGGGTTTGGATGTGGGGGGACAGAGGACAGACTGTCCCTCTATGCGGATGATATACTTTTATATATCAGAAATGCATCCGAGAAGTTAGAAGGGATTATAGGCCTGATTAAGGAATTTGGGGAATATTCGGGCCTTGGAATTAATTGGAAGAAGTCGGTATTGATGCCGATGGGTGAAGATGTAAAGTTCAGAGATCTTAAGGTATTGCAAAAAGGGGAATCGTTTACATATCTGGGGGTTGAAATAACAACTGCGGTAGAAAGATATGAGGAATTAAATGTTAAACCACTGATGCAAAAAATAAGAAAAAAGTGTAAAATATGGATGAGGTTACCTATTGCCATGATGGACAGGATAAGTATTGTGAAAATGATAGTTTTGCCCCAGGTTTTGTATGTTTTGAAGAATAGTCCTATGTGGCTAAGTAACAAAGTATTTAAACAACTGAAGGCACTAATCTCGGAGTTCATATGGCATGCTCGCAAGCCAAGGATTAGAGTAGAACACCTCTATAAAGATGTAAATAATGGGGGGTTGGGTCTCCCTGATTTTGAGTTATATTTCCTTGCAGCACAATTGGTATATTTAATAAGGTGGAGAGAGAAGAATTATTTTTTAGATATGATGGGCAAATATAAGGACATTTGGCAATGGTTAGAGGGGGGTGCACAAGAAAATGGGGACAAGTCGTGTCTTAAGGTATTGATGTATAAAGTATGGGAACGATTGAAGAAAACAATAGGGGTTGATGGTTCGTTTGATTTCACACCGTTATTTTGTAATAGTAGGTTTAAAGAGTTTATGAAGATTGATTCGGTATATTGGGAACGGTATGGAATCACTAGGGTGGCTCAGTTTTTTGAGAATGGTGAATTGAGAGAATTTGGGAAACTTCGAGCAATATATGGTATACCAGAAACTGGATTATATAGATACTTGCAGGTGCGGCATGCTTCCTACGCGTCTCAAGAAAATAGGGGATTTTATATCTATCACTCACAGGTGGTTTTGTTTTTGAGAGGGGTGAATACTAGCAAAAAAGCACTGTCAAAGGTGTATAAGATTATTCAAAAGGGGAGGGTAGAAGAGGTGGTTCACAAGAGTAGAAAAAAGTGGGAAATAGATTTAGGGATGAACTCAGGAATAGACTGGGCCAGAATTTGGAGTTGGGCTAAAAAAGCAGTGGTTAATAGAAACCATACCGTAACACAATTCTTCATGATATGTCGCTTGTATCTTACTCCCAAAATTATGACCAAATTTAACAACGGATGTAGGAAGAATTGTCCTAAATGTGATATGGAAGGTGTGGGATTTTCCCACATGATATATGAATGTAAAGTGATGAAAGAATTTTGGGAGGATTTGTCAATTTTGATAAAGGCAAGAACAGGTATTGAAGACCTTGGGGGTTTAGGAGCAAGATTGTTGGGTAATATGGAAGAAATTAAGGAAATTGAAGATAGAAATATTCTGAATAAATTGTATTTTGTTGCAAGGTTGGGTATTGCCCAAAATTGGATGGCGGTAGGGGCACCAACGATGGGCCATATAAAGAGTAAAATTAGGCAAATCATCAATTTTGAATATGGCTATTATGTTAAGTTGAACAACCAAGCAGAATTTTTTAAAATATGGCGTAGATGGATCGTAAAAATGCCCCAATGTGAAAAAGCAGGTCTGATACAGAGCCTTAGGTTGGTATAAATGAGAGAGGAATGTTATAAATGTGATTCACTAACTTGCCTTTCCTTTTGGGTTTGGGGTGGAGGGTATATGGGTGGGTGGGGAGGGGGGGGGGTTAATTAGGATAGGATAGGAATAAGGAATTGTAAGGCATGAAGGTTCCAGGACTCAGGCGACACCAAGTGCTATAGTCTAGGTAGAAGGGGGGGAGTGGGGTAACTGCTAGGGGTGGGGGTGGGAAGGAATTGGGGGAGGGATGGTTGGTGGGCTATGGGGGGGTAGACGTATTAAGAGCTGGAAGAAGGAATTGGCTGGCATGTAGGGGCCGTCCTGCAGAAATGGTAACCTCATGCCAATTAAGCTGTTTGTATAATTTGGATTGTGGTAATGGGTTTAAAAGTATGGATAATTAAAATAAATTTAAAAAAAAAAAAAAAAATGTATGACTGTTCTGATACAAAATATTTATGCAGTTTAATTAATACTTATAAAGGCCCCTTTACATGGTCAAAAATTGAGGCAATGATCAGGAAAAAGCGTTCCTAGAAATGCTCATTCCCAATAATTGTCCTCTGTAAAGGTGCCACCGATCAATGCTCAGTGGTGGTGGCACGGACATCTGAATAATCAGTCATTGTTTCAGGGTATCAGATAGTCCTGTCTAAACAATGATCTGCTGCCTGGAAACAATGATTCCCTATGGGGACGAAGTTCGCTGTAGTGATCCCTCATCCGCATACAGCAGAAGTGATAGCTGCATGTAAATACAGCTTTCACCTCCTCTGATGAGCAGATAATTTTAGTATTTAATTTTATGGCAATTTAAGGGATTTGGAACTTTATATAAGAAAAACAAAGCTCCAACCTTTATAAAGATAAATTAATGAAATTAATCAGCATAGAATAGACCTAAAGGGTTTGACCACACAGTCAGGTTCTGATGCAGTTTTGGAAGCCAAAATCAGGAGTGGATCACAAAAGGAGAGTTGCAAGCAGCATGTTATTGTAGAAGGAAGTGTTGGTAAATATGTATATATATGTATATGCATGCATGCCCCTTGATAATGAGGCATGTATATATATATATATATATATATATATATATATATATATATATATAGGCCTTTAAATATTTATGCCCCCAGTCCTATATATATATATATATATATATATATATATAGTTGGCTGTCCTGACACCTTGTGTTTAGGGAAGGTTTATGACAGGGTGTGTGATCATTGTATCATTGTTTATCTGGGGGGATTCTCTCATTTACACGATGGCAGGAATGATTTGAACTTTGTCTGTCTAGATCCTGAGGGAGCCTCAGGGGTTCAATTGCCAGTCATGTGTTACAGCATGAGTGCATGCATTCCGTCATACGCACAAGATGATGTCATATCTCCGCGCCTTAGGTGGAGGAGGGGGGAGGTGGTCGTCGATGGGCTTATATTAGCCCAAGCCAGGACAAAGGGCTAGAGATCTCACGACCAGAAGGGAAGCTTTTCATGACCACAAGCAGAAGAGTTTTCATTACTACAAGCAGGAGAGCTTTCACCACCACAAGCAGAGGGGACTACATACATGGAGCCAAGCAGCCCCTCCAGAAACAGAGACTGGCTAAGTACCCCTGGAAGCCCCTGTTACCCCCTTTTAGGGACATCTAGTAGATAGGCTTGGGAGGGTACTGCTGTAATTATATATATTTCTGTGTGAGTGTATGTGCATAGCTAGTTTCCTGGGTGGAATTTCTATGTGGGATTGTGTAGTGTAGTTAGC
The DNA here is from genome assembly GCA_900303285.1 of Rhinella marina. Taxonomy (NCBI): domain Eukaryota; kingdom Metazoa; phylum Chordata; class Amphibia; order Anura; family Bufonidae; genus Rhinella; species Rhinella marina. The sequence goes on from ONZH01013902.1 coordinate 45,835, forward strand.
TTTTATATTGAGGTTGTGTTATTGTATTATTGTGCGGCTATATGTATATATATTTATATACACCAATATAAATATATATAGATATAGTCTAAATAATTAGACTGTAGACTGTAGACTGTTAGTATTTTGTAATAAATCTTTATTATTTAACCCTTTCAGTACCGGAGGTTTTTTCGGTCATGCATTTTCGTTTTGCGCTCCCTGCCTTCAAACAGCCATAACTCTTTTATTTTTCTGTTCACATAGCTGTATGAGGGCTTGTTTTTTGCGGGACAAGTTGTACTTTCCAACGCCACCATTTAATATTGCATACGGTGTAGTGGGAAGCAGGAAAAAAATTCCAAATCAGGTGAAATTGCAAAAAAAACGCTATTCCGCTACAGTTCTACGGGTTTCTTATTTACAGCGTTCGATGTGCATTAAAACTGACCCGTTATTTTCATTCTACTGGTCAGTACGAATCCGGCAATACCTAATATGTATAGTTTTTCCTGCTTTTTGATAGTGAAAAAAAATTAGAAAGTTGCCTTTTTTTTTTTTTTTTTTTCCTTGTCATATCTTGACCCCTATAACTTTTTGGTACTTATGTGTACAGAGCTGTATGGGGGCTCATTTTTTGCGGGACAATCTGAAGATTTTATTAATACCATTCTGGGGTGTGTATGACTTTTTGATCACTTTTTATTTAATTTTTTTTTGAAAAAAAAAGCGACAAAAAACGGCAAATCGCCATTTGGACGCTTTTTTCCGCTACACAATTCGCCGTATTGGATTTTTTTTTTTATATTTTAAAAGTACGGGCGTTTTCGGTCACGGTGATACCCATGATGTCTATATTTAGTGTTATTTAGGTATTTATTTTTTACTTATACGGAAAGGGGGGTGATTTGAACTTTTATATCTTTTTTATTTTTTATATATTTTTTAACATTTTTTTTTAATTTTTTTTTTACTATTTGAATGCTCAAATATGAGCTTATATATTGTGGCTTTTTAATTTTCTTTATGAGCAATTATGGATTTACTAGAGGCAGTTAAATCCATCAATTGCTCATTTCTTATCCTGGCCTGCCATCTAGTGGCCAGAATAAGAATTGCACTTTGAAAACTGTAATCCTCACCAGCGAGGATTACAGTTTTCATATGGTGTACAGACACCCCGATTGGCCACACGGGGTGTCTGTACACCACCCGGAAGCGAACGCTTCCGGGTTTAGACGCAACTAGATGCCGTGATCACGTGTGATCACGGCATCTAGTCACCCCGGAAGACGCCGCCGATCGGGTAAGTAGCGGCAAGTCTCTGCTGTTAGAAACAGCAGAGACTTGCCGGCCATGACGCCCGCCGCACCCGCGAGCGGGCGCCATGTGCCCGCATCGTACCAGCGCCGTACATGTACGGCGCCGGTACTGTAAGGGTTAAGATACTGTTTACATTGTTTTCGTGTAGTCGCCACAGTACAAGGTAGCTTCACAGTGCAGGGAACAGACAGCGGTAAGGGAATAAACAGGTGGAGCTAGCAATAGCCAGTTTACGCCTATTTATGCATATTGATTATTAATATCAACTAAAATATTAATAACTAAAACCCCCTTTAACAGTTATAGATCAGAAGGAGCTGAGCAGATAGATATATAGTTTTATGGGAAAATACTTTGAATTATAATTTATTCATTTAAATTCCTGCTCATTATAGGTTTTTAAGACATGGATGTGGCCTTATTAGTGATTGACAGTCTTCCCTCTATGACTGTGTATACAGAGATAGCTGTTAATCACTGATAGGACCTCCTCCTTGACTTTAAAGCCCAGAGCAGGAATTTAAATGAATAAATTATAATTCATACTGAATCTTTTCCCATAAAACTATACATCAATCTGCTCATCTCCTCTTGCTCTATAACATGCTTCTTGCAGATTAATTTACATTTTCACAGTAACAGGTTCCCTTTAAAGACTATTATTTGGCCTTATATAACCTAGGGGACAACCCCAATATCCTGCCTGTGACTCAACAAGCAGATCGCTATCCTGAATGGTGATATCAAAATATAGGTGAAATTATTAGCCTCAAGACTTGCTTCCATTTTACTGATTTTGGTTGTGCAGGACTAGGTTGGTTTTGTCCAGGGCCAGCAGGCCTCAGACAACACGATTCATGAAAATTATTCATTCTCTGGAAACTGCCAGCAATCTTATTGACACTAGATGCCGAGAAGATGTTCCACCATAATTATGGGTCATACACCTTCTGTGTATTCGATAATTTTGGAATTTGGAGTGGCATTCGGAGCGCCATACATGCTTTATATTCTTCCCCTTCAGCTCAGTTTCTCGTTAATGGGGTATTATCTGATGAATTTTGATTTCCAATCAAACCAATCAGGGCTGCCTTCTGTCCCATTTGATAGTCGTACAGCTGCTAAGAAACAAAAGGAGTTACCATCGGCAGCCATGTTCATAAAGCTTTATTATTTGCTCACTCTATTAGAACCAAATAATTAATCAGGAAGTGCTTTGACTACCATAAATCATTTTGGAACAATTTTATATTATAATCTTATTACTCAGAAGTCACAAATATTGCTATTTAACCTGGAAAACTCCACCCTACATATGCTGCAAACTCAATATTCTTTGGACTGGCAGCAGGAAACTTTACAATATCTGGGTATATCCCTGACTACTCCCTATAAATTCCTATGTATCCAGAACTATGAACCTCTTTTACTGTGTGAGGAAGCATCAAGGCTAGCAAATTTGAAATCTCTTGAGTGGGAATAATAGCATATTTTAAAATACTTTTATTACCCATGATCCTCTATTATTCCATGTGCCTTCTTATATCCGTACCACAAATGTTTTCAAAACTATGCACTCCATCACGTCTTTTTGGGTAGGCCATAAAACCAGACTAGCATTTAGACTCCTTACCAAAGACAAAAGAGTTAGGGGCCTGGGTGTCCCAGACCTTAGAAGCTACTATCTAGCTTCCCAAGCTTCCCCTCTTAAACTTTGGGTACATATGGGTACGTATAGAGAATACTTTAGCATACCCCTCAGACCTCAAGTCTCTTTTGTATGCCAGTTTCTGGTGGGCATTATTTCCACTTAATATTTCTCCAACTATGAAAACTGCCCAGGAGAACTGGTCTAAAGTATATGCTAGCACCCATTCTGCATCCCCTTTTCCTAAACAATTATCTCCAATAATGAACCTGGATGGCTGGATTCGTGAGGGCATACATACCATTTTGGACATGGGGCATATTATCAAGAGACTATCAAACAATATGCAGATCTCATTATATATCACTTATTGTCAAGTGGAGATCTTTACAAATATTTGCAAATTAGACATTTTCTATCAAAAATAAGTATATACAATCATGGCCATTGAAACTGGATGGAATCATGGAATCAGACATTTACCCAAGCCAAATGAACTCAAGCACTGCATGTAGTAATTAGCCTTTTATTATGTAGCTCTCATTATCAGCAATGGAAACCCTGTCTACATGCTATATATCCTGTTACTTCTAACAGGTGTTGGAGAGGATGCAGTCAGAATGGAATATTAAGCCATATACTGTATTATTGTATTGTGCTCTCCTGAAACACTATTGGGAGTTGGTATTTCATTTAATTTCACACTGACTGACCATCAAGCACCACCCTCCCCACAGGTTACCCTGTTGTTTATAGGAATGCAATTTACACCTAATTTTCAGCCTTTAGCATATAAAATATTCAGTTTTGCTAAGATGGTACTAGCTAGATACTGGAAAAGTCAATGTATACAGACTTAAATAAAGATAAAGAAAGATAGGGGTGGAGATCACCGAATATTCAGAGTGTAGACCTTAACAGAATATTTCTCCTAAAACATATATTTATTAATACCATTTAAAAACGTATTACATCACACACAAAAAATGATAATGTCTTTAGATGGGCAGAGGGGGGTAATGTAGTGGGGCCGTTGTCCCTGGTAAGCCCTCAACCTCCTCCTGGGCTGGTGGGAGGACACCATTGTCTTCACCGACCAGTCCAAATTCTGGTATGACCAAATACCAATTTGGCTACGGTTTATAGATGATATCTTCCTAATTTGGACTGGCGGTGATGACAGTTTCCGAGAGTTTATGCTTGCCCTTAATAACAATTGGCCTCTTCTTTACCTCAGTTATTGATGAGAGTTCTCTAACATTCTTGGACCTGTGCATTACCAAACAGGGCGACCATCTCAGAACCACGGTTCACCGTAAACCTACCGCAACCAATAACATTCTACTTTGGAGCAGCCACCATCCGACTTCCTTAAAACATGGCATCCCCAAGGGCCAATTCCTGCGGATGCGCAGAAATTGTTCTAGCACTGAGGCTTTTTTCCTGGAATCAAGGAAACTACATGATAGATTACGTCTCAGGGGATACCCTAGATCGGTTCTGAGGAAAGCCTTCAAAGTGGCTGAGGCCCAGGAGAGGAACAAACTCCTTATCCCTAAACCAAAGGATTGTCAAACTCAACCTGATATCCGACTTATCACTACTTTTGACACGGCCAGCAGACAGGTGAAGGATATTCTGAGCAAGTTCTGGCCCATTCTTCATATGGACCACGACCTGTCGAGGGCTATCGCTCCTTTTCCCCAAATGACCTCTAGGAAGGGTCGTAGCCTTCAGAACCGACTAGTACATAGTCACTATCAAGGCCCTAAAAAGGAGGGAACATGGCTTGATAGGAGACCAAATGGAATTTTTAAATGTGGGGCATGCAAGGCCTGCAGATATGTACGGACAACTAAAACTGTCCAATGTTCTGTAACGAAACGGACGTACAGGATTAACGATTTTATAAATTGTAGGAGTAAAGGTGTCATTTATGTGTGTCAATGCCCCTGCCCTATGGACTACGTAGGGAAGACTGTCCATGAATTTAGACGCAGGGTCCTTGAACACATTAATGACATCAAAAACAAGAGGGATACTCCTGTAGCCAACCATTTTGTTAATGTTCACAATGGGGATCTTAGTTTGATCCGCTTTTCTGCCATTCAAACTATACCTGAACCTATTAGAAGGGGTGACTGGGATAGGAGTCTGTTACAAAAGGAATCTAAATGGATTTACTATTTCCGATCCCAGTCCCCCCTAGGCCTGAACGAGAGACTCACGTATACCTGCTTCATTTGACCCTTTCTAGATTTCAGGTCATTCTCTTATTTAATTGAGACCCTTGTAGAACTAGTTCCTTATTGGCCAGAGGCACGAAAAGTGCCCAAACTAGATGAGTGGAACAGAATATCCCCACTCTCTTTATAATCATCGCTGCCCTATCAGACCAGTGATGAGCTATCAAGGCATCATTATTAATATCACATCTTAACATACTTAATTCCCAGTAATATATATAGTTATGGCTGACACTGACCATTAACCTGTACTTTGATTACCTTTCTAATGGTTCAGAATTGTTAAGATTATCTATACTGCGATTCAGTATTACCGGAAGTGACGTGTGCGGCCCAGGCTTAAACCGGAAGTGATGCGTGCGTTCCATGATGCGTTCCACGCACCGGAAGTACGCTATCCGGCGGGCGGGACTGCGCTGCACGGCGGCAGGTATTTAAACTTGGCTAGCGCTCCATGTTGTGTGCATCTGCGCCACATGGAACGCCTAACTGTATATGGACCCCTGTGAGTTCTGCATTCTCATCATTAACTAGTAGGTACAACCACCTTGACTCTATGCTTATGCCTGTGTTTCTGCTTTGTTTGTAGGACAACCATCATTAAGCTGTGGTCCATGCGGCAGGGGCAAGTATCTATATTGCCCTTTTCTATACTGCTTTATCTGGGAATTCATTTTCTTTATATTTTTCACAATCACTCCCTGAGGAGCCCATGAGTTGGGCGAAACGCGTTGGGGTATAATTTATTGGTGCAGAGGTGTATAATTTATTGGTGCAGATCCAATTTTTCCCTATCAGGGTCAAATAGGGACTGACAGTATAGGTACGAGGACAGGGTACTTCTACCATCTGGGGGTATCCCTGGGCAAAGGGCCACATTGAGGGCTTACCAGGGACAACGGCCCCACTACATTACCCCCCTCTGCCCATCTAAAGACATTATCATTTTTTGTGTGTGATGTAATACGTTTTTAACCCCTTGAGGACAGAGCCCATTTTGGCCTTAATGTCTGGGCCAAATTTTTGAATTCTGACATGTGTCACTTTATGTGGTTATAACTTTGGAACGCTTTTACTTATCCAGGCCATTCTGAGATTGTTTTCTCGTGACTCATTGTACTTCATGACAGTCATAAATTTGAGTCAATATATTTCACCCTTATTTATGAAAAAATCCCAAATTTACCAAAAATTCTGAAAAATTTGCAAATTTCCAAATTTCAATTTCTCTACTTTCAAAATACACCGTAATACCTCCAAAAATATTTTTTATTTTACATTCCCCATATGTCTACTTTATGTTGGCATCATTTTGTAAACGTCATTTTACTTTTTTAGGACGTTAGGAGGCTTAGAAGTTTAGAAGCCATTTTTCAAATTTTCACCAAATTTTCCAAAACCATTTTTTTTTAGCACCAATGCAGATATAAAGTGATTTTGAGGGGCTTACATAAGGAAACCCCCCATAAATGACCCCATTTTAAAAACGTCACCCCTCAAAGTACTCAGAATTAGATTGTTGAAGTTTGTTAACCCTATAGGTGTCTCACAGGAATAACCCAAAGATAGTCTGTAAAAATGGAAAATCAGATTTTTTAGACTTACACATTGGTGTAACCCCAAATTTTTCATTTTAACAAAGGGTATAAGGATAAAAAGCCCCACAAAATTTGTGGTGCAATATCTCCCGAGAACGGAAATACCCCATATGTCTATGTAAAGTATTGTGTGGGTGCACAGAACGGCTTAGAAAGGAAGCAGCGCAGTGTGAATTTTGGAGAGTGGATTTGGCTGGAATTGTCACTGGGGGCTATGTTGCGTTCACAAAGCCCCCCTGTGTCTGAACACTGGAAACCCCTCACATGTGACCCCATTTTGGAAACGATACCCCTCAAGGAACATTTCAAGGGGTGCAGTGATCAGTTAGATCTAATTGGTAAATTACAGAAATTTAGGAAAGTGGACAGTGAAAATGAAAAATCCATTTTTTTGTTTTCACTGTCCACTTTCCTAAAATTCTGCAATTTACCTATTGGATCTAACTGATCACTGCACCCATTGAAATGTTCCTTGAGGGGTGTCGTTTCCAAAATGGGGTCACATGTGGGGGGTTTCCACTGTTTAGACACAGGGGGGCTTTGTAAATGTGACATAGCCCCCAATGACAATTCCAGCCAAATCCACTCTCCAAAATCCAATGGGGGCTCTTTCCTTTCTAAGCTATGCTGTGGGCCCGTACACCACTTTATATCCACATATGGGGTATCTACATTCTCGGGAGAAATTGCATCACAAATATTGGGGGGCTTTTTCTTCTAATAACCCTTTTGATCATGAAAAATATGGGCCTAGCTCAACATATAAGTGTAAAAAATATTTTTTTTCATTTCCATTGTCCACTTTAATAAACTTCTGTAAGTTACCTATAGGGTCTAACTGTTCACTGCACCCCTTAAAATGTTCCTTGAGGGGTGTCGTTTCCAAAATGGGGTCACTTTTTGGGGGCGTTCACTGTTCAGATACCAGGGGGGCTTTGTAAAAGCAACATGGCCCCCCAGTGACAATTCCAGCCAAATCCATTCTCCAAAATCCAAAGGACGCTCTTTCCTTTCTAAGCCATGCTGTGGGCCCGTACACCACTTTATATCCACATATGGGGTACCTACATTCTCAGGAGAAATTGCATCATAAATTTTGTGGTGCTTTTTCTCCTTACACCCTTTGTGAAAATAAAAAATTTAGGCCTACACCAACATATAAGTATAACAAAAATAATTTTTTTACGCTTATATGTTTGGGTAGGCCCAAATTTTTCATTTTCACAAGTGGTATAAGGAGAAAAAGCCCCCCAATATTTGTGATGCAATTTCTCCTGAGAACATAGATACCCCATATGTGTATATAAAGTGGTCTATGGGCCCACAGCATGGCTTAGAAAGGAAAGAGCGCCCTTTTGGATTTTTAACAGTGGATTTGGCTGGAATTGTCACTGGGGGCTATGTCACATTTACAAAGCCCCCATGTGTCTAAACAGTGGAAACCCCCCACATGTGACCCCATTTTGGAAACGATACCCCTCATGGAACATTTCAATGGGTGCAATAGGTGGTTACACCCCATAGGTAAATTACTGTAGTTTGGGAAAATGGATGGTGGAAATGAAAAACCCATTTTTTTTATCTCCACTATCCATTTTCCCAAACTACAGTAACTTACCTATGGGGTCTAACCACTCATTGCACCCATTGAAATGTTCCTTGAGGGGTTACGTTTCCAAAATGGGGTCACATGTGGGGGTTTCCACTGTCCAGACACTAGGGGGGCTTTGTAACCATGACATAGCCTCCAGTGACAATTCCAGCTAAATCCAAAATCCAAAGGTCACTCCTTCCTTTCTAAGCCCTACTGTGCGGGCACACAACACTTTACATCCACATATGGGGTATCTATGTTCTCAGGAGAAATTGCATTAAAAATAGTGGGGGGCTTTTTCTCCTAAGACCCTTGAGAAAATGAAAAATTAGGGCCTACCCCTATATATAAGTGGAAAAAAAAAACTATTTTTTACACTTATTTGTTGGGTGGGCACAATTTTTTCATTTTTATAAGGGGTCTTAGGAGAAAAAGCCCCCCAATATTTGTAATGCAATTTCTCCTGAGAACGTAGATACCCCATATGTGGATGTAAAGTGGTGTGTGCCCGCACAGTAGGGCTTAGAATGAAAGGAGCGCCCTTTGCATTAGTCTGGAATTGCAATGTATTTCTATTACCAGGGCAGGAATTCCTCTGCATTCCGGAGTACCTGGCTTGTGACATCACTCCGGTTGTGACATCACGCTGTACTAGTGATGTCACAGGCCAAGTGCTCACAGGCCCTGTAGTGTTGATCCAGAGGAAGGCAAAAACCCCAGGAGGCAGACGCCAATTTACCTCACTGTAAGGAAAAATTCCTTCCTGACTCCAATCTGGTAATCGGAATAAATCCCTGGATCAACAACCTTCTCGGTTGAGTTCACCATGACCGTTTCCTCTGGTCCATGGTGTCTCAACGCTCTTACAGTGAAGAATCCCAGGGGTGACCTTAAAAAATGGGGACAAAGATCACAGAAATCGAATACCTCATAGACGTGTGGTACGCCTTGAAGCATTCATTTATGCAGAGGCCCGGGTGATCGGGACAGGTGTCACATTGATATCTAGTGTCCCTTCGTATACCTCTTTTGTAACACACTCTGCATTTTTTCTGTGATCGTCCCTTTTTCCCGGTGTGGGGGACTTCACCTGGGAAATGTTGCCCTGGGACAATACGGGGGCCTTCAGTTCCAGAGGTGCTCGCCTGTTCTTGGTCACCAAATATCAAGGCCTTTATTACTACCTCCTGGAACTGAAGGAATCTCCCTGTGTAACCGTTCAAGCGGCAAAGTACAAAGGCGTTGTACATTGCCGTTTGAACCATGTGGACAACCAGCTTCTTGTACCAGACTCTGGTTTTCCTCATGGCGTTATATGGTTTGAGGACTTGATCAGACAGATCAACTCCTCCCATATAATGGTTGTAAGCCACAACACAGTTCGGCTTTAGGATCTCTGTTGTGGAACCACGTAGCGTCACAGGGGTGCTGCCGCTGTCATGTATGGTGGTCAGCATAAGGACATCCCTTTTGTCCTTATATCTGACCAGCAACATGCTCTCACTACGATAGGCCCTACTCTCGCCCCGTGGTATTGGTGTTGCTAACGGGGAGGTTGGGAGGCCTCTCAGGTTTTTCCTTGCAGTGCCGCAAGCTGTGGTAGCTCGGGCAGCAAGGGCCTGAAAGAGATGAATGCTGGTGTAGAAGTTATCAACGTACAGTTGATAACCCTTGTCCAGCAGTGGGAACATTAGGTCCCACACTATTTTCCCGCTAACTCCAAGGGTGGGGGGGCATTCTGTGGGCTCTATGCGGGTATCCCTCCCTTCGTAAACTCTAAACCTGTAAGTGTACCCGGAGGTACTCTCACAGAGTTTATAGAGTTTAATCCCGTACCGTGCCCGCTTACTGGGCAGGTACTGCCGGAAGTGAAGTCTGCCCTTGAAACTTACTAGGGACTCGTCAAGGGACAGAAACTTCTCCGGGGTATAGGCATCAACAAATTTCTTGGCGAAGTGATCTATGACCGGCCGTATTTTGAACAGTCGGTCATATGTGGGGTGATCACGGGGTGGACACGTTGCATTATCATTGTAATGCAAGAACTTTAGGATCAGTTCGAACCGTTGCCGTGCCATCGCCATGCGGTATATTGGAGTGTTGTACATAATGTCACCACTCCAATATTGCCGAATTTTGGGTTTTCTCACTAGACCCATATGCAGCAAGAGACCCCAAAATGTCCTAATCTCTGCTGCATTCACAGGCGTCCACGCCTGTGGGGGTCTGTGATAGCAAGACGTCGGGTTTTGGGCCAGGAATTGACTGGCATATAAATTTGTTTGCACCACCATGTGCTCAACAAATTCATCACAGAAAAAGAACGTAAAAAAATCAATTTCTGTGAAATTTGTTGTGCACATCTGGATTCCTGCGCGTCCCACAAACGCAGGAATGCATGGTGCGTAATTTGGGGTGGCTGGAGTCCACACAGGAGCCCCTGTATGGGGGGGCTCCTGTGCGACCGTTCTGGGACGTCGTCGCCTAATTGGACGCTCGTCATCACTGGATGATGATGACGAGGAGGAGGAGGAGGAAGAAGAATGGAGGAAAGCAGGATCCTCTTCTTCTTCCTCACTGGCGGTATCGGTGTCGGAGTTATTGGCAATAATATCATATGCCTCCGACACCGTATACCCCCTGTGGGATCTGCGGAACATTTTTATTTTCTAGGGGGAATGTGATGTGTGTGTGGGGGGTGAAATTACTTTATTATGTATGTAGTGTAGTGTAGGGCAGTGTAGTGATTTTACTTTCAACCACGTGTCACTTTTTACCGGTGTGCGTCCACTGGATGCACGCCAGTAAAAAAAAACTGATAACTACTTATCAGCCGCAAAAAAACTGGCTCAATAAGCAATTATCAGCCACAGACAATCTGGCCAAAAAAAAAAAAAAGCAAAAAAAAAAACTGATAACCGCTGATCAGCCGCAAACGGCTGATAAGTGATTATCGGCCACAGACACAAGACAACCTGGCCACACAAATGTGGGGCAGATGGTCCAAAAAAAAAAAAAAAAGCTCTAATTAGCTGCTAGATGCAGGCAGGCCACTAGGTGGCACTGCTCTGCAAGAAGCTGGAGCTCCGGAACGGCCAGGCAGCAGAAGCAGCACCAAGGAGAGGGACAGAAAGACGGAAGACTTCAGGAAAGGTAAGTAGGACAGGACTGGGGGTCTGGGGGGGCACTTTACCGAAAATGGCACCTGCTCAGCTCGCAATCCGGACAAACAGGAAGCGGGCTGAGCAGGTGCCTTTATTTAACTTTTTTCAACTTTCTTATTTTTACTTTTTTTTTCAATGATTGGTCAGTGACCAGTCACTGACCAATCACAGCCGATCGGGGGGGCCGGGGAGACACCCTGACCTCCCCCTAACCCCTGACACTCGGCGGGGATTCGCTACAATAGCGCTATCCCCGCCGAGTCACGGAGCCTGCTGTGAATGGCTGATCTGAACAGAACAGCCATTCACAGCGATCGCCATTATGGGGGGTGCACGGCACCCCCCGAGGCCTTCGCTATGGGTGGCTGGGTGCCCTAAACAGCACCCATTACAGCATTTAACCCCCCCTGCACTGAGCAGGGGGGGGTTTCAATGCAGGACGTACCGGTACGCCCTGTAGCACGAACTACCTCGTGCTCAGGACGTACCGGTACGTCCAATGTCGCCAAAGGGTTAAATGGTATTAATAAATATATGTTTTAGGAGAAATATCCTGTTAAGGTCTACATACTGGAAAAGTCCCACAATTCCCTCTATACAGGAGATCTGTGGAGATATTAATAATACATATGTATATGAAAAAAAGCATTGTTTTGGGCAACTCCACAGCCTGTAGATTTATTTCTTATATGGAGTGCTTGAATTAAACACCCTCAGTGCACATCCACTTGAGCCTCGATTTTTCCTTCTACTACCAATAAGAGACATACTGTAGCTATTTGGTTGCCCTAACTACTTTATGTTTGCATTTTCCTTGCTCTACTAACAATTAATTTTTCTTGGCTTTCTTTCTATAGAATGATGTGAATTTTAGCCTTGCATGACCTCTCAACATCTAGTTGGTCTTTATATGATGTTAACTATACCCTCACCCTGCTCCATTGCAACTATCAGTACTCATCCTACATCTAGAATTCACACAGTAAGCTTATTGTTTATGTTCTCTTATTGCTACATATTTGATTCTGGAACATAATTATTTATAGTTTTCTATTGTATGTTTCTCTTCTTTTAAAAAATAATAAAAATGATTATACTGAAAGCCAGGAGATTTGGACTTTATCTATAGCTGTCCCCTTTACCACATTCTGGTTGTGGCTTTTTTTTTCCAGACACTCCCAGTATCTCCTACAGTAGAGCTGAATTTCACAACTGGAAAAAAAAGCATATAAATGAAGCAGTTATCAATAATTCCAGAAAACAACACACTTAGGCTTCATGTACACGAACTTATTTTCTTTCCGTGTCAGTTTTTTTGCGGACTGCATACGGAACAATTCATTTCAATCGGTCTGCAAAAAAAACGGAAGGTATTCCTTGTGCATTCCGATTCTGTATGTCTGTATTTTCATTCCACAAAAAAACAGAACATGTCCTATTATTGTCCGCATCATGGACAAGGATAGGACTGTTCTATTAGGGGCCAGCTGTTCCGTTCCGCAAAATACAGAATGCACACGGACGTCATCCGTATTTTTGGAGGATCCGTTTTTTGCGGACTGCAAAATACATACGGTCGTGTGCATGAGCCCTTAAATAAAGTCATCAGTGGAAGACAGACTGAATGCTGAAGATCACAGAAGGAGGAAATCATCTAGCAATGGAATGTATGGCAGATGTAGGGCATAGAGGTTAATGGCAGATGAATGACAATGAACAGAAATAGAGAAATATTAAACGGGCAATTTGAGCTAAATTAAATTCAGCAATAGCTAGAACCACGCTGTAGCAACAGATTCCAAGCCAAACAACATACTAGACTCCGTGGAACCACAGATTCCAGAATACACAGAAAACACACTAAACTCTGTGGACCTACAGATATAAAAAATATATTAAAATAAAACACAGAATACACACTAGAAAACTAGAAAAACACCAAGGTAATAGAATACTAGAGGAAAAGCACTTGGACAACAGTATACCTGCTACGGGCATGAATGTGGACCCACTGTGCCAACTAATTGGTTTGATTTTGGACTAGTACTGAGGGCGTCATCCTGGCAGTCCCCTGGTTTTCACTCTTTAACTCCTATATTGGGATCTGGACTTAACTGCAGGGGAGACACCAGGCTGCTTTCTCTTGGAATAGTCCAGAATGGTTAGCTGCTGCTTCACTGGGGTCAGAGGCACCGATACAATGCCATTGGGATCAGGAATCAGGAAGAGGTCATGGCAGGCATAGTAGGCGCAAATCTGAGAAACAGTCCAGAGACCAGGACAGGAGGCTCAGGGTCAGTATAATGAACAGCCACGGGTCAGGTCAGGCAGCAGTGACAAGATCCAGGAAACAGGCAGAAGACACACGGGCTAGTTCTTTTGTAGAATCTAGCAAGAAAGTGAAACCAAAAGGAAAAAAAAAAGGTTGGTTAAACCTTGCTGTGTTGCAGAGATAGGTTCAATAAATAGACACTAACACACGGAAATAGACCTAGCAGCCAGGCTGCAGCTTGCAGCGTGAGTCATGGGAGTCTGGCAGTTAGTCCCGGGTAGAGGCTAGATGAGTTATGCAGCGCTCAGATAGCAGGATGGCAGCAGGCATGGAGCATCGCCATGACAATTCCTGACATTACCCTAATCAACAGGCAATGCTAGATGACAACTAAATTCTGATTGAAGGCAGTTGCATAACAACTGCTCAAAGTTAGTAACTAGATGAACTTCTAGCAACAGGCAAACGCCCTGTGCTCCCCGTTCCCCCGTGTGCGCTCCTTGTGTCTGCTCCCTGTGCCCCCTGTGTGCACACTCCCTGTGCTCCCTTTCCCCCCTGTTTGTTCTCCCTGTGTGTTCTCACTGTGCCCCCTGTGTGTGCCCCTGTGTGCGCTCCCTGTGCCCACTAAGTGTGCTCCCTGTACTCTACCTGTCCCCCCTGTGCACGCTCCCTGTTCCCCCTATGTGTGCTCCCTGTGCCCCCTGTGTGTGATCCCTGTGCCCCCTGTGTGTGCTTCCTGTGTTTTCTCCTTGTGCCCCGTGTGTCTCCCTGTGCCCACTTTGTGTGCTCTCTGTTCTCTCCCTGTGCCCCCTTTGTGTGCTGCTTGTGCCCGCTGTGTTTGCCCCGTGTGCTCTCCCTGTGTATGCTCCCCGATTCCGCAGTGTGTGCTCCCTGTGCCCCCTGTGTGTGCTCCCTTTGCCCGCTGTGTGTGCTCCCTGTGCCTGCTGTGTGTGCTCCCTGTGCCTGCTGTGTGTTCTCCCTGTGCCTGCTGTGTGTTCTCTCTGTGCCCGCTGTGTGTTCTGCCTGTGCCCGTTGTGTGTGCTGCTTGTGCCCCCTGTGTGTGCTGCTTGTGCCCCCTGTGTGTGCTGCCTGTACCTCCTGTGTGCGTTCCCTCTGCCCACTGTGTCTTCTTCCTGTGCCTGCTTTGTGTGCCCTCTATGTGCACTCCCTGTGTACCCTATGCCCTCTATGTGCACTCCCTGTGCACTCTGTGTGCGCTCCCTGTGTGTGTTCCCTGTGTGTCCTGCCTGTGCCTGCTGATTAGATTAAGAATCTGAGGTCCAAATGAACAGTGTCTTTTTTTCAGTACTGAGGGGAGCCGACCAGGGCTGCTAATAAAGGCATCTATAAAGCTATGCCACACGTTGTGGCAGTATCAAAGCCAGATCTCCCATAACAGTGTCATCCACAGATCCCCATATCAGTGTGTCATCTACGGATCCCCATAACAGCTATTTACAGAACACTCACAGCATAATGGAGGATGACCACGCATGCACATTGTGCTCCCCCTTCACTTCAGGGGCCAGATGGGACAACCCCTTTTTTTCAGCTTGTGGTTTTAAAAACTGCACCATGGAAAAAAGGAAGTGCCCTGGCCATTCATGATGCGGGTTCCATCCAGAATTCCCTTTGAAAATGGGCAGGAATGAAAATCCACACCAAAACTGCATCAAAAAATGTGTTATAAAATGCATCAGAAAAAACACATCTAGAAAAACCTGATGCGGATTCTGCATTAGGTTTTTTTAAGCACAGAAAATACTCTGTGTGAACATACCCAAAGAGGCTGCAGGATCAGCAGCTTACAGTGGAAAGACTAAGGGTCCATTCACACATCCGTATGAATGGTTCTGCATCCGTTCCACAATTTTGCAGAACGGGTGCGGACCCATTCATTTTCAATAGGGCCGCAAAAGATGTGGACAGCTGTCCGTTCCGCGACCCCATAAAACAATAGAACATGTCCAGCTGCTGTGGTTGCAACCACTGTCTGTGCCTACAAAGTCTTGTCAGACTTCTCATCCCATATTTCAGGATTTGGGGCCCCACTTTCAATTTTGCCCAGGGCCACACTTTGTCTTAAATCAGCTCTGCACAGATGGACAAATGGATTATAGCTCTTTTGCAGGGCCTAGCAAGAAAGTCAAACCAAAATGAATCTATTGCTCAGGAAAAATGTAGAACAAACAGCCCTATATATAGAGGATGATTAGCTCATTAGCTAAACATCTGAACGTACAACAAAAAGGGGAATTAACCCTTGCAGTGCTGCGGAGAGTGTCAATGAATAGACACTAATACATACACAGAAAGAGACTTAGCAGTTAGGCTGCAGCTTGGAGCATGGCAAACAGGTGACTGGTGGCTTGTCCATGGTAGAGGCTAGGTGAGTGATGAAGCACCTGTGCCCACCTTGAATAGTGTGCTGGCGGTGTGCAAGGAGCATTGCATACCTCCCAACTTTGAAGACGGATAAAGAGGGACAAATTGTGTGGTGTTCAAAGCGCGCCGCGGCAGATCTTTGGCACTAGGCCACACCTCTAACTCCGCCCAAAACATAACTATACACCTAATTCCATCCAGTCCCCTTACTGTCCCACGTAGTAATTATTCCCCAGTTATGTGACCCCATAATTATGCCAAGTTATGTGCCCCCAGTAATATGCCCAGCTGTGCCCCCCAGTAATATGCTCAGTTGTGCCCCCCTATAATATGCTCATTGTGCCTCTCAGTAATGTTGTGCCCCCAGTAATATGCCCACATTGTGCTCCACTGTTTATGTTGCGCCCCCAGTAATATGCCCATATTGTGCTCCCCAGTAATGCTGTACCCCCCAGTAATATGCCCATACTGTGCTCCCCCGTAATGCTGTGCCCCCCAGTAATATGCCCATACTGTGCCACTCACAGAAAAAAAAAACTAAAAAATAAAAACCATATACTTACCTTTATCCTAGCAGCATCACCAGCAGGAGATCTTCTTCTCTAGTCTGGAGGGGGCGGAGCCAAGGCTGACGGCAGGCCGGGTCCGTCCCCCGCCCAGACCGAAGGTGTAGAGAGCAGAAGGGAGGTACGGAGAGCCTGCAGGGGGGACAGGAGGGATTATGGATGAAGCAGTGAGCCGATTCTGGCTCTCTGCTTCATCACAATACAGGCAATTGTCTCTGCGTCCTATGGGAGAGCTGTCAGTAACCGGGACATAGCTCCCCCGTACCGGGACATCGGGACAGCCACTGCAATCCGGGACTGTCCCGCTGGATCCAGATTTAGATACAAGGTAGTTGCATAGCAACTGCCCAATTAAAGTTAGTAACTAGGTGAACGTCAAGCAACAGACAAATCCCTGTTGTGTGTAACATATACCTATAAAGGCAAAACTGTTACAGTATATACATTAAAAGGGATAAAATGAAGAATGACATATAGATGCGGACACCACACGGGTGTACGTTCTGGTCCGCATCTAATCATGGGCATGAGTCCTTATTCATCCCCATTTAACTCAATAAGTACAATAATGTCTTGCAAAGATTTGGGTCCTAAAGCAAGGTGAATAGTTCCTCAACAAACATAACAGTGGTGAAATAAGCACAACTTCTACAATCAAGCACATTCATAAAAGGTATGTCACAGTGTGGAAGCACATCACACCAGTGACTGTAATTATACCACTAGGCTACTAGAGGCATACTGTGAAACCAATGGAAATCCAGTGGTCAGACCCAGTATTGAGTAGCCATCAGGGACTGTTGCTGAAACATTTAGTTCTTTAGTACTAGGCAGTAAAGGCAATCTGAGAAACACCATGCAGGGCAATGGGGTCAAATTAGAGGCATATCTGATCAACCACCACAGTGTCAGACTGAGATACCTAGGGCCCACCAATAAAATTTATTTTTGGGGTCCACAGTACAAATACATTCAAATATAATAAATAATCTAACAAGTTTTTTATTTGAACATAGGTTGAGGTGCTGTACACTGAATATATGTATGTAGTGCAGTAAGTCTACTGTGTTATGTGCCACTTGTGCAGGGGGTGGGAGACTAGGGGCCCTCCGGGGGATTCCCCTGTACCCTTTATGGGCCAGTCCAAGCCTGAACCACCATATTGGTTTGCAGATACTACAAAAAGACATGAATAGAGCACAATGCTGTAATTATCAAATAAGTACCGGCCATGCATACTTTCACATGCATGGCTGAAAGGGAACCTCTTATGTTGAACACGGTGTTTGATCTGAAGGCAGCATATTAAAGAAGCAGGAGGAGTTGAGCAGATTGATATATAGTTTTATGGGAAAATATTTAGTAAAGCGTGTAATTTATTCATTTAAATACCTGCTTCTTCTGGGCTTTGAAGTCAAAGAGGTGGTCTGTGATTGACAGCTATCTCTGTATACACAGTCACATAGGTCCCAACCGTCCTGGATCCAGCGGGACAGTCCCGGTTTTTCACCGCTGTCCCGCTGTCCCGGGCGGCTGCCTGCATGTCCCGGCTTTCAGATTTTTTGAAGCACTGCGGCTGCGCAAGTCAGTCTCACCCTGTCTGCGCCGCGGACTTCACTTGCACTCAGGGGCGGTCTGTGGAATCCGGCGCTGCCCCCTGCGTCACTGCGCATGACCGGAAGTGTTGAGAAGAGAACAGAGTGGATCCCGTCCAGACGTCACCTGCACCGCTGAAGAGAGACATCATCCTCCAAGCAGCTCCGCAGAATTGTAAGTGGCTGGCTCTTCCCAGGGGCCTAGTGAGGGGTCGGGTGGTGTGCAGAGTCGTGCGATCCTATTCTCATCGCTTCTTCAGCTGACAGCTGAACTTGAAGATGCAGCTGTGCTGAAGAAGCGCTCTGAACAGGATCATCGCACTCAGTAAACTTATTGGCAGACGTTCCCTTGACTTGTGATTTGAGGCTGGGGGAGGCAGGATGTGCGCTGTTAGGCGTTAACCCCTGCAGCATAGGTCCCAAGAACTGTTATGTTTAACAGCACACAGTGCCCTCAGAAGTGACCTCCACAGCACACAGAGCATCAACAGTGGGCAAGCACAGTTTAGGGTGGTTAATTAGCCATCTCCTTCAGCAGCCTAAGGCACCATTCAGACGACCGTGTTTCACGGCCGTATACGGGCCGTGAAAGCACGGCCTGTGCTGCCCCAGAGGACGGGAGCGCACGGCGTCATTGGTTGCTATGATGCCGTGCGCTTCCTGAGGCCGCCGCTGCACAGTGTACAGTGTTTCACTGTACGACGGTGGCCTCAGGAAGCGCACGGCGTCATAGCAACCAATGACGCCGTGCGCTCCTGTCCTCTGGGGCAGCACAGGCTGTGCTTTCACGGCCCGTATACGGCCGTGAAACACGGTCGTCTGAATGGAGCCTTACATAGTTAGGCCCCATTCACACGACCGTGTGAATGGGGCCGCATCTATTCCGCAAAATTGCGGAATAGATGCGGCCCTATTTACCTCTATGTGGCCGGGTGCCGCCGCACGGAGCTAGCTCCGTGCCGTGGCTCCTTTGAAGCATGTCCTATACTTGTCCATTCGCATGGACAAGTATAGGCATTTTGAATGGGGCCGCTGTAATATTGCGGGGCCGCAATAACGTGGGGCCGCAATAGTATGGTCGTGTGAATGGGGCCTTAGTCTTAACTGTTAGTACCGCACGGCCATTAACAGTGTCAAGACAGACTATACATTCCATTCTACATTAATAAAGGCATCTGAAGGCTAATTGATTGTGCAATTCTTGGTCACAATGAGTTTCATTCAAGTTGGTTTGGGGTTGGAAGTGATCGCTATCTCTTTATATACATACACAGAGAATGCTATCACTGATAACACCTCCCCACCACACCCGGGGGTCTACAGCTATGCAAAGGTCACTGATAACACCTCCTCTGAGAACAGAGTCAGAGATAACAGAACTAAGAAGTGCCGGGAAGAGCCAGGTACCCGCAGAACCGGATCTTCTAAATTGAGGGTCTGGCTCTGGGGCGGCTGCAGGCTGGTACCATTAGGCTGGGAAGGGCCAATAACCGTGTCCCTTCCCACCCTGGTAGTGCCAGGCTGCCGCTGCTGGTTGTATCTGGCTGGTGAAGGAAGAAAGGGGGGGACCCCACGCAATTTTTTTTTCAAAAATAATTAAATAATTTTAAAAAAATGGCGTGGGGTCCCCCCCTTTTTTCCTTCACCAGCCAGATACAACCAGCAGCGGCAGCCTGGCACTACCAGGGTGGGAAGGGACACGGTTATTGGCCCTTCCCAGCCTAATGGTACCAGCCTGCAGCCGCCCCAGAGCCAGACCCTCAATTTAGAAGGTCCGGTCCTGCGGGTACCCGGCTCTTCCCGGCACCCCTGGTGGCGGTGGGTGCCGAGGTAATAGATGTTGGGGTTAGTGCTGGCCTGCCATACCGGCAAGCACTAAGCCCAGTATTAGTAATCAGGGCCGTCTGTAGATAGCCATGATTACTAAAACTGCAGTGTTGGAAAAAAAAAAAACACACACTTATAAAACACTTTATTGAAATAAACACTCCCCCAGACCCCTGTTTGACCATTTTATTTAAAAAATATAAAAGCTGGTCCGACGTAGTCCACCGAATCCGACGTAGTCCTCTGCATTCACGACCCTGAAAAATAGAAAACAAACAAACAAAAAAACACAAACCACTTACCTCCTCCTCCGGCTTCTCCTCCTCAGCAGTGGAGCCTCTTCCTTACATTGAAAGGAACTACAGCATAAAACTGTAGTTCCATGCGCCCTCTGCTGGTGACGGATCCACCATGAACTCCATTGAAAGTCAATGGAGGACGGATCCGTTTACTATTGTCACACCAAACGGATCCATCCTCCATTGACTTGCATTAGGGTCATGATGGATCCGTATTGGTGCGGGGAGAGGACAAGTTCGGCCAAGCATGCTCGCTCAACACTATTCTCTTTATATATAATCTGCTCAGCTCCTCCTGCTCTATAACACACTGCCTGCAGATTACATGGTGACAGGTTCTCTTTATATATAATCTGCTCAGCTCCTCCTGCTCTATAACACACTGCCTGCAGATTACATGGTGACAGGTTCTCTTTATATATAATCTGCTCAGCTCCTCCTGCTCTATAACACACTGCCTGCAGATTACATGGTGACAGGTTCTCTTTATATATAATCTGCTCAGCTCCTCCTGCTCTATAACACACTGCCTGCAGATTACATGGTGACAGGTTCTCTTTATATATAATCTGCTCAGCTCCTCCTGCTCTATAACACACTGCCTGCAGATTACATGCTGACAGGTTCTCTTTATATATAATCTGCTCAGCTCCTCCTGCTCTATAACACACTGCCTGCAGATTACACGGTGACAGGTTCTCTTTATATATAATCTGCTCAGCTCCTCCTGCTCTATAACACTCTGCCTGCAGATTACATGGTGACAGGTTCTCTTTATATATAATCTGCTCTGCTCCTCCTGCTCTATAACACACTGCCTGCAGATTACATTATTTTTTGTGGTGATAGCGACTTTAAAGGGATATTCCAATTGTATAATTGGGGTCATAACACTATGGATATGCTTGATGGGTGTGAATAGCACCTCTGGGAACCTCACCTACCGTTAGAAAAGAGCCTGCAAAGTCCCAGAAGGTGCACCGTGCATGTGCAGCTGCCCTCCATTTATACCTATGAGACTTAATAACCGAACACTGGACTGGCCATCACCTTTCAGGCTCCGTTGCATGCACATTACCGTATTTTCTTTCCATGTCCGTTCTGTTGTTTTTTGCAGATTGTATGTAGATAGAAACATTCATTTCAATGGGTCCGCAAAAAAACGGAAGTTACTCTGTGTGCATTCTGTTTTCGTATGTCTGTTCCACAAATGGGTAGAACATGTTCTATTATTGTCCACATTATGGACAGAAGACTGTTCTATTCGGAGCCGGCTGTTCCATTCTTCAAAATATGGAATGCACACGGACGTCATCCAGATTTTTTGCAGATCTGATTTTTTTGGACGTCATAATATATACGGTCATGTGCATGAGGCCTGAAGATGAACAAAATTGTAAAGTAATTCAAGGCAGAAAATGTTTGGCTTGGTGCACTTCTTTATAAAGATGCAGCAAAATATAAAATGCATTTTATCTTTCAGCCCAAGCTCACAGACCTGCGCCTGTCAGTCTGCATCACCGACCTCTACAAACAAGAAATAAAGCGAATGGTGGTAGTAAGTACAGCAGTCAATTGGTTTGGGGCATTTTTCTTGTAGAGATTTAGCTGGCCTGCACATAAGATCCACGCAGATATCTGTATGGATTAACATGCATTTTTGTCTCTAAGGGCTGGTTTGCGCTGGTGTTAGGGTATTTTGTTATAGGTTCCGTCATAACAGGGTTATAACGGAATTCTAGGACAGAATGCAAAATGGAAGCCTTTAAGAAGCTCCGTCCTAATACATGTCTATGGGAAAACAGCAGTTTAACCGAAACAAACGGAACCGTTATTTGGCCCCACAGACAAGTATTAGGATGGAGAAAAATGCTTCCATTTTGCATTCTGTCCTAGAATTCCATTATAATTCTGTTATAACGGCCTAACTACCCTAGTACCAGTGCAAACCCACCCTAATCCGCACCAAAATCTGCAATTTCTAAATGTGGATTATGGTGCGTATTAGATGCAGTTTTGCCACAGATCTCCCCCTTCATTGTTAAAGCACAATCAGCAGTGAAAACACAAACATAACTGACATGCAGGAGACAAAGTTTTTAAGAATGTAAAACATGTTTTCAGGTGTCGCACACATAGCCACCATTGTTTGTGAATCATCTAAGGAATCTAATTGGTGAGTCTCAAAAAAGTTTGACAGTTTGTTTTACTTTGGTTTGCTTAAATAAATTTTGTTTTTAAAAAGTTTTCATGTTGTCTGTCTGTTATTTTTCAGTTCGTGCATGCCACCGTCGTATAGACAGAGATTTCCTTTCAAAAGTTTATTTTCCTGTTTGTATTTTTCACAGAAGCAGGAATTATTGCTGTTGAGGAAATCCCTGTTTAATATATAGAGTTTAATTGTAACCCCAACAAACACAGCCAGCGGAAGATGTGCCAAATCTATGATAGGTCTGCGACTCTGCATAAATTTGGCTCATCTGGCCTCACGGGTGAATTCCAAAGAAAATGCCAGTCTTGATAAATTTCCCCCTCAGTTTCTATATGGTAATCTCAATTTAGTGTAGTTCATCTACAAAATGTACCCTTATTTTACCATCGAGCTGAACTCTGGCAACTGTGTGTTGCCCAGAAAAAAACAGTCCATGTGTTGGCTGCATTTGATGCCATCAGTCCATGCACAGCTGCAGGTGTACTCTACTGACCTTTACTTATAGCACTAGTACAAGACAGTAGACTAACAGTTGAGCGGGAACTCACTTTCCTTCCTGACAGTCAGCTGCTCGTTCTATGAAGGAAACCCATTTGCATGCAGCAATCTCATTCACAGTATGAGGACATGTGATGGCTATTGCGATCCCTCGTTCTCCTATAGAATCATGGCCTCTGAGCAGCAGATCACTGTTCCAGGGATCTCAAACTCGTGGCTCTCCAGCTGTTGCAAAACTACAACTCCCAGCAAGCCCCAATAGCTGTAAGCTCTCGTGAAATGATGGAAGTTGTAGTTTTACAACAGCTATAGGGCCACGAGTTTGAGATCTCTGGTTTAGACCATACAGTTTGCTGCCCATAAGCCATGATTGGTGGTGCCTGCATGAATGACAGGATCATCCCATGAATGAGATGGGCAGATTTTCAGGAACAATCATTCGCAGGAACAGTCATACTCCAAAATCTGCCCGAATATTGGGCAGTTTCATTCCAGCTTCACGATAGTAGTTTTGTGCAGCAGCATGTAAACATACCTTTCCAGCGCCAGGAGCTCCAGGGTAAGTAGGTTGGAGTTATGTTTCCACCGTTAAAACCGTTCCCAGTTTCAGTAACGTTACATCTGGCATAAGTGTAATGCATTGTCAATTTATTAAAGGTATTCCAGAAAACATCATGGCTGAGCAATCCTGTGAGTCACCTAAGAAAAGGGCAAAAAGGCTCTCCCATTTTAAGGCTGAATGGATGAAAGAGCACCCATTTCTAAAGAAATCACGGCGAGGAGAATTATATGCTTTCTGTGAACTTTGTGCATGTGATTTTTCAGTGAGCCATGGTGGTTATAATGATATAACCAGGCATATTAGCACTGACAAACATGTGGGATCAGCCAGTGCTGTTGAACGGTCCAGACCAGTCTCTGCTTTCTTTTCTGCTTCTGATTCCAGCTTAGCAGAAAATACAATCAAAGCAGAAGTATTATTTGCTGGTTTTTTGATCGAGCATAATATCTCAATAGCAACAAGTGACCATGTATGGCCTTTAATGAAAAGGATGTTTCCTGATTCAAAGATTGCGGAAAGATATGCATGTGCAGCAACTAAAACAACACATATTATTCAGGGTGCTATTGCTCCAGAGGCTCTTAAAAATGTCAGAGACGTCATCCAAGGCCAGAGAAAATATTTTGGCATATCACTAGATGCGAGTTCTGATGAATTCGAAAAATACTTCCCTGTGCTTATTACGTATGAGCATCCAGTTACAGGGCTAATTGTAACAGAATTTTTAGACATGGTCTCATGCCCATCAGGGAGAGCACAAGACCTATTTGAGGCGGTTGACACTATGTTAAAAAAACACAATGTGGCCTGGAATATGTGTGCTACGTATTCTGCTGATAATGCAGCCAGCATGCAGGGAAAGCACAACAGTGTATTGTCAAGAATAAGGAACGCTCAGAGCTCTGGACAAAGCATTTATGCTCTTGGTTGTCCCTGTCACTTAGTCCATCTAATGGCTGAACATGCAGCAAAGCCTTTGTCCATAAGTGTAGAAGACCTTATTATTGATATTTATTATCATTTTCAAAAAAGTGCAAAAAGGGTCAACACTTTGCAGGAATACATGACATTCTGCAACATTGGCATTAGAAAAATAGTGAAGCATGTGAAGACCCGCTGGTTGTCACTTGAAAAGGCAGTTGAAAGGACATTGTTTAATTGGGACGCCCTTAAGGCTTATTTCTTAAGCACGTTTGAAGAAGACAGCAGTTCTCTTGGTGCCAGGGAAAAGCGCATTCTTGCAGGTGTTAATAATCCAATGACAAAAGTCTATCTTTTATTTTTGCACTCTGCCCTACCAGTGTTTAATTCTTTTAATGTACTGCTACAGACAGAAGCGCCAATGGTCCATCACTTGTACCAAGCAATGTTAACCCTGTACAGAGACCTGCTGGTCAGATTTGTCCAGCCAGCTATAATATCTAGAGCTGAGAACATCATGGACATTGATTATTCCGATCCATCCGTACATCTGGCCCAGGAGGAAATTCTTATTGGGTTTGAAACCAGAAACTATTCTAGGAGGGAGAACCTGATTCATACCCCCATGTTCCAGAAATTTGCCAAGGAAACTGTTGCCTTTTATTGCAAAGCACTAGACTATATGAAAAAAGCGATGCCTCTGGGAGACCCAGTACTAAAAAGTCTATCATTTATTGATCCAGATCTGCGGTTGACGTCAAGTATTGAGGATATCCACACTGTAATGAACAGATTCCCAAATGTAATAGATGTCAAAGACATGGACAAATTATTAACTGAATTTAGAGACTACCAAAGCAGTGATGTTCCAGTGAGGGAGGGCGTCAGAATTGATGAATTTTGGCATCAGTTGTCCCTTATCAAAGATCCTGTGACTGGACACTCTCAATATGGCGTTCTTTCCAAATTTGTAAAATTTCTTCTCCTAATTCCCCACAGCAATGCCTCATGTGAGAGGTTATTCAGTGTTATTCGTAAGATCCTTACAGATCAGCGGAGCACGTTGGGAAAAAATCCTCGCACACAACAGCCAGGCCCAAATGTGTATGAAAGTGTAACATCTGTTAAGAATACACTATGTGCGATACTGGCCAGCAAAATTAATATTTTTTCTGCTACACCTTGTCATAAGTGGCAGCCTTCCGCGCAGCTGCTCAAAAAGGCCAAGTCCGCTACATCAGTTGCTTTATCCAGCAGAAGGATTTCTACAACAGGTGTTCAAGAAGAAGCCAGTAGTTCAGCTGGGCCTAGCTTTGAAGAGAGCGTAAATGTGATTACTGAGTCCATAGCTGAACCAACATGTCCAGAATCCTCTGGTGTACAAGGAGCAGAAGCAGGTCCTTCAAGTGGACAAGTTATCAGCAAGGAAGGAGCCTCTTTTCCTGCCAAGAGACCAGCACCTTTGTTTACACAGTTTGCTGGATCAAGTAAGGGTTCCAGTAGTTCAGGAACAAAGAGAAAGTCCAAAACAGGACAAAAGAAGGGACAGACTTCGGCTAAACCATCCACATCTGTGCCTAGTAGTGCACAAACTGCTGCTGCTGATGATGACGATGATATTGTGATCCTTGATTAGAAGAGGGATCACAATATGTTTTTGCACAAATCTGTTTAAAAGATATTATTTAAAGTTATTTAAAGTTTTAATTTAAAGTCTGCCACTTACATAATCTGCCTACAGGGACAGACCCACCCTCCGACTGTATTTAAGGCCAGTCTATGACAGGGACAAGTATTTTAGACTGTCCAAAACAGCACAAAAATATTGCAATAGAGTGGATCTGTCCCTGTAATATTCTGCTTTTACATAGGAAATCATCAGTTCCTGTTGGAGCTTTATTATAATGGAGTTATTATTTATAGTTGGTGAAAAATTTGACTATTTTTGGATCGTTTTCTACCATAAGAAATTCTAATTTAATTGTTATACTGTGAAGGTTGCTTTGATATTCTCATGCAGAACTTAATAAAATGTTGTTTTTTTTTGTTTTTTTTTTATTCCCCTGATAATTATTTATTGAAAGGTCACGTCATCAACTGTGGCACTATACTCAGTTTGGAATATGTTTGGAGAAGGCAGGGTGTGAATTGGTGCTAGTGGGCGGGAAATGGGTGTGTACAGGGGCGTGGCATTGGGAGTGGCCTAATGTACAAAAATTTTCGCGCCGCGCTACGTGCGCCACTGTTTTTGTCCCTCTTTCCCTCTTTTGAAAGTTGGGAGGTATGCAGTCATAGAGGGAAGGCTGTCAATCTCTGATAGGACTATCTACTTTCAAAAGCCAGAATAAGCAGGAATTGAAATAAATAAATTACAAGTTCTACTTAATCTGTTCCCACAAAACTACATATCAATATGTTCAGCTTCTCCTGCTCTATAACATGCTTCCTTCAGTTCAGACACCATGTTTAACATGACAAGCTCCCTTTAATTTTTTAAACAAGCATATGCTACTGCCAGGACCAACCAAGTATCAACCAGGTTGTCTATTTTAACCCTGATAGTTTTTAATGTATATTTATTTAAAGTTAAGTGTTAGAACAGCCGTATTCTGAATTTTTCTATTTTTGTGCTACCCTGATGGATTCCAGCTACTTGGATTATCTTGGCACCGCTGTGTATCACTTTAGCAAACTGAGGTTTAAGAAAGCATTGAGTATATTGCTGACAGTAGTTATATAGAGAATAAAGAGAACAATTCTGAACTTGACTCTGCATTGAAAATTCTCATTATGTGAGTGATTCCCTTTCTTATGGGCTTTTTTTAAAACTCATTAATGGTAAGAATACCGAACCCAGATAGAAGTGCCAAATTGCTGCAGATATGTTAATGATTACAAATGTGGTCTGATTAGATGGGGTCTTGCCATAAGAGGGCATAAAAGTGATTCTCCAGCTGCCCTATAAAAAGAATAATACAAACAATACAATAATACAAACTAAATCTGACACTTGCACTAACCAGGCCAATCAACTTTAATAATAATAATCTAGTTAAACCATTACACTTGAAGTAGATTTATTAAATATAAAACCTCAATAGATGACAATTGTATAAGAAACCTATCAATAATTGTCGATATAGTATACCTGCCAGTCTAGAGGATCATGGTAAGTGATAAAAAAGCTGACAAGAAATTACAATCCATCTGAAAGCAATAAGTGTCATTCAGTTCAATACATTTAGCTGAAAATCCTCCTCTTAAAATAATACTCCCTTAAAAGATAATTAGCAATTCTCTGATAAAAAATAAAGACTAAAAAATGAAACATAAACATAAAATGTTAATTACTGCATAATTACAGATCTAAAGATGCTCTGGTTTAAGTATGGAAGCCTTGTTGTAAGAGCTTTAATCCTGCCTTTGCTGTGGAGCGACACACTGCCTCTACAGGTGGTGTGATTATGCCAACCAGCCCATAAGATAGCAGTGGTAGTGGGTCTAGCTGTAACAGTTAATCACAGTGGCAGTCTTCACACTGATGCTCCCTAGAGCCAGAGCAGTGAAAAACTCTTTGTCACACTGTCATCATGCCTTCTTTTTATACGTAGCAGAGCCAAATTCCTTTTTTAAATAAAACCTGCTTATCTTCATTGGGTCTCAGTTCAGAAGTCTCATAGACAATCATGTGTTACAGTGGCAGCCTGTGCCCACTGCCTCCATGCTTCTAGGCATGGCCAGTGTGCTTCTCACTGCTGGAGAAGCACTGATTAACTTTTGAGGTCTGTTCTTTGCCATCACTTCCTCTCTCTTCATATAGAGCATATGCACATTGTCCTTCTGGCTCTTAGAGGGCCAGCATGTGTATCTTGATCTTCCCTACCTAATGGCTCCACACCCTGGGGTAGGATATTTTCTTTACCTCTCTAATTGGGCCAAAAACAACAATGAGTAATTCTAGGTAGCAATGAGCATTAGAAAATAATCATATAGATAGATATACTGTATACCCTGGCAATACCAAATATGTACACTAGTTAATTATAACATCTAACTAGCTATTGTCTTCTCCTTACTCTAAAAGAACCTCTCTGCCCCTAAAGTAACAGAATTCTGTTTTAAAGAGGACCTTTCACGACTTTGAAAAAATGAAACTGCACTATGTACCTGATGGCGAGTTGTACCTGAAGGAGTTCAACCCTGCTGTGAGCGGTCCGCTCTGATTGGACAGCGCTCACAGCAGGGCAGAAGCAACGCCCATTGAGGAACAGGGAGTCTCCTCCTCCCTGTTTCGATGCTTGCTAATTAGCATAAAGTCCAGCAGAAGAACAGGGGGCCTGTGTGAAGCCACCGGGGGACCATTTGGAAAAAAAAACAACGCTGCTCGCATCAGTGTCGGACGCACTATCAGGTACATAGTGCAGTTTCATTTTTTCAAAGTCGTGAAAGGTCCTCTTTAAGATCTCTTTTCTATGTCTAACAGACCTGCTATCCCTCCAATGAACGAGCCCAAGTCAGATCCTGTCTAGGATCTTTTATTGTGTCTATGACATGTCCACTGACATCACAGCAAAAGTACCTCAAGAGTACTGAGGCTGACTACAAGGCATTGTTGGAAAGACCTTCGGGTGGGGTCATTTGATCCTCCTTCACTTTCTCATCTACGCTGTATTCTGATTCATAGAATGGCAGATGTCATTTTGATCATTTTGTGCAGGATGAATACCCAACAGGTTCGATTTGCTCATCTCTATTTGTGAATTATTATCCTTCCATTGCACAGCAGGTGATAAGTATTTCCTTATCCAAGAAAGTGTCCATCAAATTACTCATTTTATCATAGAGTTCAGACAGCTATTATACACATCATGCCCTTTGCACATTTTATTATAATGCTTCCAGGCTGTGGAATTAGCACTTTAATTAATTTATGTAGAGGGTTCTCTCAATGTTATCCTGAACAGGTAATCTCTCGAGAGGCAGTCATATACTACACAGTGAAATATGCTACTGTCATATTAGATTATGCAGAGCAACCTCATCGCTAGACATATTTTAACAGTGCCAACATTATTTCATAAAGGTAGCACTGTAAATTATATTATAACCAACAATACCCATGTTATTACTTCTGCATTAAAGACAAATGTACCTGCATTGCGAGCCACATATTATACAAACATATTGTTAGTCCAGCGCTCAGTGCCTGCGCTGCTGGTCCTATACGCGGGCACGGGTGCTGGGCTCCCTTATTGCCTCCAGCTGACATGTGTCATGCTCATTCTCTCCTGCTGCCATGGTCTGTGCCAGAGCTTACTTCCAGCTTGAGTCCTGTAATGTTTGTTAGAGCGTGCACGGGCATGGCTCTCCTCCCTTATAAGTCAGCACGTACATGCCCTCCATCTCCCTAGCCTATGGCTGGGTTCCAGGAAGTATTTGAAGGCGCTTTCTGCCTCAGGAAGGCGTCTGAGCAATCATGGTCACTATCCAGAGGAAAACCTTTTTAAAGTAGCTCCAGTGCCAATTCTCCACTGGCCTTTGTTTACTTTCCTGGAGCAATAATTTGCCATGCTGACACGTGCCTGCAGTAACTTCACTGGCCTCTTTGGTCTAGTATTGTACGTGCTAACATCCCTACCTCAGGCAGTGTTTGGCTGCAGCAGTCAAGTGCCAGTATGTCATGTCATCTTTCTTGGAAAGTAAACAAAGACCAGAAGAGAAGTGCACTGGAGCTATTTTAATTACTTGAACCCTTACACAACCCCTTTAAGTTTCTCCTAGGAAAAGTAGAGAGAAGGCCATGGCATTCACAGGAGCACCGCTGCCTTCTAGAACAGCTGATGGGGGGGGTCTCGGGTGTCAGACCCCAACTGATCACATACTGATGACCTATCCTGAGGATACATCATCAGTATAAAAAATCTCGGGAAAAAAGAACCCTTTAACCTAGAGGCCACCTGTAATATTGGTAACCACAATATCACTAGGGATGTTATTTAACCACTAGTTCTAGGTATTAGGGGTCAGGACACTGTATGCTAATGTCCAGATTACTGCAGAGAAATCCCTCAGGCTGCCACTTGAGCACCACTGCTCTAAGGAACCAGATAGAAGAAAGCAGTGCAAAGTTTATTCTCATATTAATAGGCTGTAATTACACAGTATGCCCTGACATAATTGAAAGATACAGTATGCTATATTAACCTAAATGAAAACAGAATTAATGTAACCTCAACAAAACATCAAAATGGAAAGTGGCTTGAAAGGAACAGATTTGATAAAATTGTTGTCTAATGAAAATAAATGATAAATATAGACACCCTGGCAATCAACTGCTCACCAGGCGTTCTGCTCTTGGAATTCCTGATGGTCAACTGTTTCTATCAAGGTGCACTCTAGTAAACCATACCGTTCACCTGCAGTGACTGCTGCAAGGGACATCTAGCATAACATGCCAGCGAATTAAATAAATCGCTGATTATGTAATACACAGGCAAAATGTGTCCTTCTCTGGCTTATAGAGGGGATCCTGAGTGGGAAACCAACTTTCTAGTGGGAGGCCTCCTCAAATATATCTGTGTCCTCTAATATAAGTCATTTTCTATTATGAATTTAATGAAAGTATTCATATCTTAGCATTAGATACGCATACAAATAGAGTATTATTTTTTTTCTTTAGCATGTACCAAACAAATGTATCCACTCCCACTCACATTCATCATTCACTGGCAAAACTGCAGAAAAAAATATAATTCATAGAGGTTAGTGAGAAAAGAGGGAAAAAATCAATTAAACATTGATTTATTTTGTGAATGCAATACATTTTTTTCTGAATTATTGCTTTGCTGCATTCTTGAAATAGAAGTACACGCATGATGTGCTACAATAATACTTCAGCCCTCTAAGTGCATCAAATATATAACAGATGAATATACTGAGCAAAGAAAAACCGAACAGTTATAGCCCAACAATCATAATAGAAGCCGCAAACAGAAATGATTATCCAGTCTTTGAGGCACGCTTTTCAAACATCTATAATAAAGAGCCGTAATGAGTTGTGAAGCTACGCTGCCTTGTATAACTCCATGCACCAAACCATGGACTGTATGTTCCAATTTATTTTCAACAGAGGTCAATCTGGCAAAGAAGTGATGGAGTTGTTAACTTGAAACATTTATTTATTTTTGCACAATCACGAAGCCTGAAGGAAAAAAACACAATGGATTCTGAACACAATTAAATTTGGCAAAACATTTTCCTATTATTCTAATAAGCTCCTTTTTAATAAGCTCATTAGAAGTTCATTATTTTTCTTGAGTATGGACATTAAAATAGGCCATGAAAGAGCTTATATGTATAGTTATTTTCGTGGAGCAAAATATTGCTAAGTTGCTAAACCTTATTAAAATTGCACAATTTGTATTAATACATAGTTTACACATCTGTGCCATGATTCTGAATAATGGTTGAATGACTTCATGCAAAAGTATTTCATTTACTAAAAGTCAAAAACTACATGTTTGGAAGTTTACAGAAAATGAGGGGCCTTATCATATATCTGTACTGTATGTAGAGTCCAACACAGAAGGAAGAGGACACCCGGCAAGATGAACAAATATGCTCTTTAGTTACCAGTGTCTCATCATAGAGTATGGCTATCCACCAAGTGCCAGTAATTGCAAAATACACGGATAAAATTCATTAGTTTAGCCCTTACATGCAATCTTATTGGGAATTCATTAGCATTCTCTCTCTCTCACTCATCAAATTTCTAAATTTCAGAATCAATTTACTCTTCTCTACTTGTGACTAAGCAAATTAGACCTCATTCACATCAAGTTTATGGCTAGGGCAACAGTTTACATTTAGACAATAAAATGGTATGGCACATCTGAGGCAGAGTAATCCTGTAGGCTGTTCCCAGAGATCTCTGGATCTGGTCTAGCCGGATACTGTTGTTCGCCACCGGAGCCCATTAACCATAATTGGAACTGGCAGGGATCTGGCCGCTACCTAGCATTATGTGCAGATATCTGTCAAGCCGTCAACTCCCATTATAGTCTACAGGGTCTGGCTAATGAGGTGGAGATATAAAGGAGGATACAGAGCCTAACTGGAAAAATACCCTGAGGAAGAACACCGTGTTGTTTGAAACGCGTAGGTTAGTAAGTTTGGCTCAATTACCTTTCCGTAGCACAGGTGACGTCACCGCACGCTCTGAGTGAGCGTGAGCTACAGACAAGCAAGCGGAGCTGAGCCACCGGCCGGGGCTCGCTCCAGAAATTGAGAAAGTCCCTAGGAAGAACCAGGACCGTATCCTGAACCACCGAACACCCTGGAGACTTTGTGCATGCCACTAGAAAGGTAGGAACACATGTGTAACTAATCCAGTACGCTATGAATACAGCGTTTTGAGTGTGCGGAACATTGAGACATATGTGCTAACTACCGCTCCAGAGGTGAACTGAGTGGTATACTAAATCTTACAGAGGAAAGTTATTGAATTAAAAGTACCATCTAGGTGAATAAGGGATATCAATATTCCAGTTGCGCGGTGCCATTATATAGATATATACGTATTAGGATTTAAAGGTTGTAGCTCCCAGAATAGTCATTGATTAGTGCCAATAGTGTAGTCAGAAAAGTAGGCAATAGTCAGAGCCAGGAGTAGGACAAACTGGAGCCGGACGAACAATCCCAAGATCAAGGGGGGAGAGAGCGCGGGCGGAGAGGAGTGTCGGCATCCAGGAGCAGGAGAGGTAAGTGGCTTTTTTATTTTTACTGAGGCATGCTGGGCTCATAATGGGGGCTAATAAGAGGCATGGAGGCTGTAGTGAGGCATAGGGAATCATATGAGGGCTGGAGTGAGGCATGGGGGCTGATATGGGGGCTAAAGTGAGGCATGGGGATAATATAGGGGGCTAATTACAGATATGGGGGCTAATTACAGGCATTAAGGGCTGATATGGGGGCTAATTACAGGCATTGGGGTGTCATATGGGGGCTAAAGAGAGGCATGGAGCTCTTATCTGAGGTCTGATTGGGGGTCATTAACATTGGGGTCTGAGCTGAGGTCTGATTGGGGTCTGATTAACATTGGGGGTCTAATTGCTGGTCTGACCTGAGATCTAATGAAAAATATTTTTTTGTTATTGCCCTCCTCTAAAACCTTGGTGCGTCTTATGGGCCGGTGCGTCTTATGGGGCGAAAATACGGTAATATCCAGACAGAAGTTCAGGATTAGAGATGAGCGAATCATGCAAAATTTTATTCACCGAATATTCACCGAACTTTTCCTAAGATTTGTATATTCGACGAATAGATTCGTTGAATTTGCGTACAAAATATACATAATTATATGACTTTTAGCGAACATTCGCACACTAATAACGAACGTTCAGGTAAAAAGGTACGCAACCTCTTTGAACACGTACGCATAAGCGTACAAAGTGCGTACGAAAATGACAGGCTTTGCTGGAGAGGAATGGTGGAGCAGGAGAAATGCTCTGAGTCTGTCCCCTGGCTTCATATGGATACTGTATCAGCAGATGACAGCAGATCATCTGGCTGAGACTGAGATGAGCGTGCCATCCATTCCACTACCTCATCCACTTTCTCCTCCACTACAATTTTGCGCCTTGGTGGGTTAGTCTGGTGGAACAACGGCCAAGTATTGCGAACACTACTAGTAAATGCTCCGCCTACATGTCCTTTGGCACTTCTGCCCTGTGCCACCTTCTCCTTTTTTTTAGAGCTCGAGGTCTGGCTGGAAATGGACCCCTTTTGATTATCCATTCCAGACATTTTTCAATTCACTCTGTGGCCCTGCAGCTGTTCTTTGTCCCTGTATCTCGCTGTCTCTCACTATCTCTCACTGTCTCTCTCTCCCTGCCTGATTAATTACTAGCCCTGAACTGGCCTTGCACTTGCCCTGCAGTATCCCTAATATGTGTAATATGGATTCCCAGAGCAATTACACCCCAATTTTCACAAAACAGGTCTCAGAGTCTCAGAACTTCACACATAGTGCTTCTGCTCGTCTCAGCAGTCGCAGCAGAAGTGATACGTCACTGGCTTACCGAGCCTGAGCCAATCAGAGCAAGCCCTGCCCACTAGATCAGGTGACCGCTTTCTTCCCGGGCTTTTGCACACGATAAACGAACTAACAGTAAAATTTCGCTAATGAATTGAATTCGTACGCAACAGTAACTTTTACGTAGCAATAGCGTATAATGTATAGGACAAACTACGTAGCGAATGCGTACAAAGCCTAAGCGAATCACCTAATATTCGGATTCGCTTCGCAGGTAAAAGTTCGATACGAATCTACGAATCGGCAAATAGATTCGCTCATCTCTATTCAGGATCAATCAGTAAAGACCAGAATCAAAGCACAACAGCGAAAGCTAGGTAAGGGTTTAAACCTTAAACTGCAGACTGATATAGGCATAGCAGACTGAATTCTCTTAGGCCTCTTTCACACGAGCGTGACGGATTAGGTCCGGATGCGTTCAGGGTGTGTTAAGGAAAACTCGCCCCATTTTGCAAGCAAGTTCAGTCAGTTTTGTCTGCGATTGTGTTCAGTTGTTCAGTTTTTTCCCCGCTGGTGCAATGCGTTTTGATGTGTTTTTCAAGCGCGTGATAAAAAACTGAATGTTTACAAACAACATATCTTAGCAACCATCAGTGAAAAACTCAATGCATCCGCACTTGCTTCGGGATGCAATGCGTTTTTCACTGAAGCCCCATTCACTTCTATGGGACCAGGGCTGCGTGAAAAAAGCAGAATATAGAATATGCTGTGTTTTTCACGCAACACAGAACTGATGCGTGAAAAAAAACGCTCATGTACACAGACCTATTGAAATGAATGGGTCAGGATTCAGTGCGGGTGTTATGCGTTCACATCAAGCATTGCACCCGTGCGGAAAACCCGCTCATGTGAAAGGGGCCTTAGGCCTGATGTTATCAGGGGTCGCATGACACTAGTAGTTATTGTGATGAAGAGAGAGAGAAACCAAAGTAACACTCTACTTATAATTATTACTTAAAGCAACAAAATAAAATCTTACGTATGTCAAATATCATGACTCTTTCATCTTTGGAGATAAGCTTTAAATAGTTTTGAACTCCCATGTCTTGCTGCTGGTAGCATGTCAGTGGGTTTGGCAAGAATTGGATGGCCTACAGGCTCCCTGCCCTAACTGCGGGTAAAAAAAAATCACTTAAAAACATAAATAAAAAATAAAAAAAAAATTAAAAAATAATAAAAATAGAAACAGAAAATAAAAAAATTAAAAAGTTATATCAATAGTTACTAGTATTAGCAATAGCATAGCAGACTACGTACACACCCATACAAACATTTCTTTTTTGCCCTTAATAATGTGTGCCCTTTTATGTTCATAAAAAAATAATAAAATATAATAATCAAAATAATAAAAATGTATTATATTTATATATATTTATTAGAGATGAGCGAAGCGATTCGTCGATTCGTATCGAATCTTGGGATTTTTCAGCTGCGAAGCGAATCCGAATATTCGGTGATTTGCTTCGCTTTTGTATGCATCGCTACGTAGTTTGTCCGCTAAATTATACGCTATTCTACGTATAATTTAGTTACTCTATACGCTGTTGGGCAGACTCCTCCCTGGTAGTTACTCTACACGCTGTTGCGTACGAATTCTATTCAGCGATGCAGACTCCTCCCTGGTAGTTCCGCCCACTTCTCCTGCGTGCGAGGAAGACGTGGTAAGTCAGCAGAGTAAGATGGCGGCGAGACAGCGAGGTCCTGACTGGGGAAGCATGTTGTGGGCAGACGACCCCTATGAGGAGAAGGAACCGGAGGAGATCTATCTCTCACAGCTCAACAGGAAGTCGGATGAGGTGCCTGCTGAGGTGGTGACTCCACTGGCTGACGCCTTGCGCTCCGCCGCGCAAGGACTACTCCTTATGCCAGAATTTGATGGTCCCTGAGGCTGTCACCCGGAACGCCCAGACCCTCTGGGAATATAAAAAGCTGGTGGAGGAGTGGGTGGTGCAAGTTTTGGAGCACCCACAGTCCAGTGACCCTAAGCTGGAGCGCCAAAGGGGAACCGTTATTTGGTTCAACGTGAAGCGGGGAGTCGGTTTCATCGGCGATGAGGAGACGGCGGAGGAATTATATGTTAACCGCCGTTCGGTTAAGCGCCTGTATATTCCGCCCGTACTCCACAATCTCCACGCAGGGGATTACGTGGAGTATACCCCCATGAAGAGCCTCCAAGGCCCCTTTGTACTGGGGTGAAAGTCTTAAAGCGACCACCTACTCCTGCAGCGCCCCCGGAAGACTGGAGTGAGGAGGCCCAGGCCGCAGAAGAGGCTTGTGACCTTAAGACCTTCAGATTTGAAGAGAAATCCCATGGTCAGGATCAGCCAGAACCCCTGATTCCTGATTTGCCGCCACCGCCACCTATCCTTCATGTGGGACAGATGACCACGAACACTTTCGTGTACCATCCAACTGTGGTACAGTACCACTACCAACTGCCATGCCCATGGCAGTTGCAGGCCGCACAGTCCGCCACTCGTGGAAGACCGTTACCATTACCGTTACAGCCGGAGATTCTGTCACCTGGTATGCCGGCAGGAGGATCTGGCCACTACAGAGTGATGGGCAGGGCCAAAGTTACCACTGCCTTTGCCAGTGTGACAGCCCAGTCACCAAGAAGACCATCCTTGAGAGGTCGGCGGGCATCTTGACAGCCAGGGCCGCTGTCATGATGAGGCAGGAACGCCCTCTCATGTCCTTTAGCTCCAGCAGCAGTGAGGAGGACCTGCTGGCCTTTAAGTAATTCCTGCAGTTTTTATGGGAGCCACAACATGGACTTATCCTGAAGGGTGGGCCCTAGTTGGCCCTTGTTTTTAGTTTTGTTGCCCCGCGTTTGTCCTCACCCAGATGGCCATGGATTGTTAGGACTCCTCCCATCAAAAAAAAAGTTTTTTTATCCAAGTTGCGCATACGTGCGCCTCATCCCTTTTTCCCCCCTTTTCAGGTTATTTGGGGAGCCCCTCGAAAGAGGGTTTTTTAAAGGGAACCTTTGCTGCTATTTTTTTACCCATTTGGATTACAATTTTGCCTATGTGGATTACAAATTGCGACTGAGTTTGGGACTCTGCTCCAGTTCTATGACAAGCGTCATAGAAGAAAAGAGACTTAAACATGTCCGTGAGCATACTAGGTAGGTGATATTTAAAATGTTTATATTATACTTATAATAATGTATTTGCACTATTTACCATATATGTGTCTCGAATATTCGCTCTGCCTCTGAGGAGTGCACGCCGCGGCCTCTCCTCGTACGTGCCTGCGTATTACGTAATCGCTTAGACAATAGTACGCTGAGATTCGTAAGCTATTTGTACGCTCATGCGTACGTCTTCTAAGAAGTTGCATACATTTTGTAAATGAACGATCGTTATTAGTGAGCGAATGTTCGTTAATAGCACATGATAACGTATATTTTGTACGCAAATACAACAAATCTATTTGTCGAATACACAAATTTTTGGAAAAGTTCGGCGAATGTTCGGCGAATAATTTTTTCAATGATTCGGTCATCTCTAATATTTATTAGTTTTGGCAATAGTATAGTGGAATTTCTTATCTAGGTATTTGTTTTAGCAAGGTTTTCTATAGCAAGTTTTTTTCTGCGTAAAATATACACAGACATGCTTATTTTTTTCATTTCTAAAAAAAATGTTAAAAAAAAACTTAAAATGTCCAAATTTCCCCAAGATGAATACTTTAGTGGCAGAACATAAAAAAGTCACTTTGAAGAGGCTTGTAACGTTTTAGCCCTGTACAAGATTTTTCTAGCAATACGGTGCCATAGAACCAGCAATAGAAAAATAGGCTGCCAAAATCCTCTCCAGTCTTTTGCGGTTGGCCCAATCAATAGATAATTACATAAATAGCATTCATTTTCTGGTAATGCTTTTAGAAATATTTCACCTTGAAACCTTTTGTAAATTGTAAAATTTGATAAGAAAAGAAAAATATATATTTTTTAAAAATTTTCAGTTTTTCCTAATTTTTTTTTAAGTATTATATCCATCATCTAATGGCAGAAAAGAAAGATCTAAAACAGGGGTGGCCAACCTTGCAGACACAAAGAGCCAGGAAAAAAAACATATGACTACCAGGAGCCACAAGCTATACACTGGCACACAATTCACCGTATTTTTCACCCTATAAGATGCACCTAGGTTTTAGTGGAGAAAAATAAGAAAAAAAATATTTTTTATCTGATCTTATTTTTCATTAGCAGAGAAAAAAAGGGAAAAAAAATATTTTTATCAGACCTCAGATTGGACTCCCAATCCTCATCTGACCTAAAATATGATCTTCAACACAAATCAGACTCCCAGTGTCAGACCCTCGTTGCTCAGATCTCCCCCCATTGCTCAGATCTCCTCCCATGCTCAGATCATACCCTCATGCTCAGATCTAACCCCCCCAAGCTCAGATCTGATGCCCATGCTCAGATCAGATACCCCATGCTCACACCAGACCCCACATGCTCACACCAGACCCCCCCATGCTCAGATCTGACCCTCATGCTCAGATATGACCCCCTCATGCTCAGATTAGGCCCCCCATGCTCAGATTAGACTGTCCATGCTGAGACCAGACCCCGCCATGCTCAGATCTGACCCCCATGCTCAGATCAGACCCCCATGCTCACACCAGACCCCTCATGCTCACACCAGACCCCCCCATGCTCAGATTTGACCCCCCATACCCATATTAGACCCCACATGCTCAGATCAGACCCCCAATGCTCAGATCAGACCCCCCAATGCACAGATCAGACTCCCCGAATGCTCAGACCAGACCCCCCATGCTCAGATCAGGCCCCCACCCCATGCTCAGATTAGATCCCCCATGCTCAGGTCAGAACTTCCCATGCCTAGATCAGACCCCCTTGTTCAGTTCTATAATTTAGAAAAATCTCCTACCTCCCCTGATTGGGCACCTGCTACTCTGCAGGTCTGACACACTCTCCAATGTGACCTGATGCACACAATGCCAGGTCACAGCACGTGTCTCCACATACCACGTTCTGACACTGTGTGCATCAGGACGTAGTGAAGAGTAAGCTGGAGGTGCAGAGTAGTAACAGTGTTCAATGAGGAAAGGAGATCTGAGCATGGGGTGGAGAGTGTGGCAGCCTGACTGCTTCCCAGTTCCACCAAAAGAGCCACACTTGAAGAGGCAAAGAGCCGCATGCGGCTCAAGAGCCACAGGTTGGCCACCCCTGATCTAAGATGTCCTGTGAATTTTAATATCAAATACATGTAGGCTGGCTCAGAAATTAATTAGTTATTTGCAGTTAGGTAGGCCCATTGCTACAACTGAAAAATTGGCCTGGTAAGGAAGGGGGATAAACACTCCGGTAACTAAATGGTTAATATTTGATTAGAAACATGATAGTAGCGCCCCTTTAAAACAATTACATTAATGTGTTAGGAGGATGAGGATAAAAAATCTAAGAATCAGATTATCTCATTGCATTGTACGATTTATTACAGTAATACAGTGGATATACACAAATTTGCAATCAAGAAAAATAGGTTTATTAGAAAATTAACGCAAGAAGCTAGCCAACAAATAAATGTAAGCAGTGATTGAAAAAGATATTTGCCCCTTTTCAAGATGTTCCTTATTATCAGTATTAGTGCTGAATGGTTTTTGAAGACCAATTTTCCAGTTTTAACAATGGGCCTATCTAGCTGCAAATAACTATTTCATTTCTGAGCCAATCTTGATGCATTTGATATTTTTATTCACGGGACACCTTAGACCTTTCTTTTGTGCCATTAGGTGACAGATATAATATTTTCTTATATTATTTGATAATAGAATTTTTTTTGGACAAAGTGTTTTGTTAAGAATATATGCATTCTCACTAAAAGGTAGATAGTTAATTACTAAAATGTTAATGCTACATTTGTAATCATTGGTAGGATGGGTCTGTAGCTGAGGTCTAATGCATGATCATTACACTATTCTTGTCTTGGGGCAAAACGATGACACATGAGGGTTCTTTTCAGAACAGATTACTGAAGCTGAGAAAAGTATGGATCCTAAAACATACAATTTGCGACGCATCCTGGTACATAACACAAAATAGGTTACCGTGCATAATACTGACAATGAAATTGATAAAGGAGACAACAGCGCCTTCCACAGATAACTACCACCTTAGGTTTCCCTAATTATGGGGAAGAAACCACCCTGCCATTTTTTGCCTTGTCAGCTAATTGCAATGGATAAGTAGCGTATTACTTGCTTGCTTTCACACAAGCATAGAAACCCTTTAGATAGTTCCAAGGAAATCAGTTACATTATTTATCCTAAACTGAACTTATACAAAAAGCAGCAGAGAAGACAGCATGACAGTTATTTTTGTTTGTAAAAAAAAGTTATTCATTCCCAAAATGAAAATATATTTTGCATAGAAAATACAAGTGAATTAGACACATGGAAATGCAATTACTTCTATCCGTCTAACTTTTTGAAAGGAAATCTATAACCACTATGAACTACAATACAACATGAGTAGTACTGCTTACACTGACCTCCAAGCACACATGTTCTGTATTTGAATAGGTCTGGGTGTCACAGTGGCAGGGTGGCTTTGTGGTATTTAACCTTCCAACACTGGAGATCCTTATTTTAAGAGCTCATGCACATGACTATATGTATTTTGCGGTCCACAAAAAAACGGATCCGCAAAAAATACAGATGACATCCATGTGCATTCCGTATTTTACGGAACAGCTGGGCCCTAATAGAACAGTACTATCCTTGTCCGTAATGCAGACAATAATAGGAAATGTTCTATTTTTTTGTGGAACGCAAATAAGGACATACAGAAATGTAGCACATGGAGTAACTTCCTTTTTTTTCGCAGACTCATTGAAATGAAGGGTTCCGCATACGGTCCGCAAAAAAATGGAACGGAAACGGAAAGAAAATAAATTTGTGTGCATGAGCCCTAAATGTGACAAAATATGCATTATATATATTGCCTCTTCATTTTTAAGGGCTATGTACACCTTTGGGGGCAATTTTTTTTTTTATTATTGCTTTGTACTTATTTTGAGCTAAAAAATTAGGATCCTTTTTATGTACATAGCTGAGATACTCTAGTAGCAGCCTGTGGATTTTCTGTCTTTTCCATCATTTGGGGAGCTGACTGGCTCCTTATCTCTGCTCTCTGACCTTATAAACTCTCATTAAAGCTCAGTTATTATATTACTGATAATAATGTGACTTAAATAAGTGTTTATGACCTCAGTAGTTTAGAGATAAGGGTTATTAGATGACACACAAAGTGAAAGTGAAAGTCACACAGTTAGAAAAACAGTTAACTCTTCGTGACAGAATGGCTCAATATTTATAATAAATATCTATAAAAAATATGATTTTTAGCCAAAAATGAGTCAAATGTAATCATACACAAAAATTGCCTCTGAAGATGTACATAGCCTTTAAAGCTTTTTGATTTGGGATTTGTCTCAGTATGCAGTTTTCTGCTACATTCTCATAGAATGATGTTATGGCTTTTGCCTTCATAAACAAATTGGCACTAAGCAAATTGGCACTAATGGCACTAACCCTCATTTTTATAAAAGATATGTAATCCAGTCCTAATTGACATCAGTGAAAAACTAGAGACATTTCAGAATAGAAATATGCCATTTCCTACATTATTATTCACACTTAGGTCAGTGGAGTAGAAATATGGCAATGCAAAAAATACTTCAATTGTGCATTTAAAAATGTACAGTGCCTTGAAACACTATTCATACCCCTTGAACTTTTCCACATTTTTTCATGTTACGCCCACAAACTTACATTTATTTTACTGGGATGTTTTGTGATAGACCAGCACAAAGTAGCAAGTATGTGTGACGTGAAAAGAAAATGATTTTCAAAATTTTTAATAAATAAAAATCAGGAAAGTGTGGCATGCATTTATATTCAATTTTTGTCAACAGGATGACTCTCTTCACTATGTGCAGTAGGGTATGGTGGTGTTTTCTTTCCACTTCTTAAGAAAAAGAAAGGTGCCCCTCTAGGATGGGGTACTGAAGAATGGGAGGACTTCACTGAATCACAGAAACCACCAAAAATAAATGAGATATAACTTTTATTAATAATTCTTAATAATAAAACTTTTTTTGTAATAATAAAACTGAAATTTACTTTCAGTTCAGAAAACTCACTCCAGAAGTTCATTGAGGATCTCTAAACGATCCAATGTTGTCCTAAATGACTGATGAAGATAAAAAGAATCCACCTGTGTGTAATCAAGTCTCCGTATAAATGCACCTGCTCTGTGATAGTCTCAGGGTTCTGTTTAAAGCAAAGAGAGCATCATGAAGACCAAGGAACACACCAAGCAGGTCAGTGATACTGTTGTGGAGAAGTTTAAAACCGGATTTGGATACCAAAAGATTTCCCAAGCTTTAAACATCCCAAGGAGCACTGTGCAAGCGATCATATTAAAATGGAAGGAGTATCAGACCACTGTAAATCTACCAAGACCCGGCCGTCCCTCTAAACTTTCATCTCAAACAAGGAGAAGACTGATCAGAGATGCAGCCAAGAGGCCCACGATCACTCTGGATGAACTCCAGAGATCTACAGCTGAGGTGGGAGAGTCTGTCCATATGACAACAATCAGTCGAACACTTCACAAATCTGGCCTTTATGGAAGAGTGGCAAGAAGAAAGCCATTTCTCAAAGATAGCCACCTGGGAGACACACCAAACATGTGGAAGAAGGTGCTCTGGTCAGATGAAACCAAAATCCAACTTTCTAAAAACAATGCAAAACGATATGGCCGGAACTGTCCCACTATGCACTAGGGATTCTTTCCCGCTCAGCCTCAAGTGTCATGTCAGAGAGGGTTTTTAGCTCCGCTGGGGGGGTGGTGACACCCAAAAGGACAAAACTGTCACTGGGCAGTGTTCAAAAAAATACCTTTATAAAAATGAATAAAGGCTGGATTACTTCCGAATTTCATACTCCTCTTGCTGATGCTGGTGGTGATTAGATAAGGCCTTGCAGGGCAGAATAGTCTGAGTGTCTTCCCACTGTGTTTT
Organism: Rhinella marina; assembly: GCA_900303285.1. Taxonomy (NCBI): domain Eukaryota; kingdom Metazoa; phylum Chordata; class Amphibia; order Anura; family Bufonidae; genus Rhinella; species Rhinella marina. The sequence goes on from ONZH01013902.1 coordinate 89,685, forward strand.
CGTGTGGGGTCACAGCACTCATCCACTTTCAGGCATGTGATGGGTGCACGTCTATGGAGGGACCCTTGCTTCACCTCAGGGTCATAATCTGGTATATACATAAAAAGTAGACAGCACTCTGGTTTGCAGTTTGAAAGGTGAGTATTTTTTATTCAGCCGAGCATTATGCACAACAGTGGCAACGTTTCGGGCAAACAATACCCTTCGTCAGGCCTAGAGATGAGCGAGTAGTGAAATATTCGAAAGTTCGAAATTCGATTCGAATAGACCGCGAAATTCGACTATTCGACCAAATATCGAATCCCATTAAAGTCTATGGGAAAAAAATGCTCGCCACTTGGAAATCTCAATTCGACCACTTGGAGGTCACCAAGTCCACCCTGAAACCTCAGAAAAGGATGCCAACACTGCTGGAATGCAACTGGGACAGCAGGGGAAGCATGTCTGGGTGCATATAACGCGCCCAAGTCGCACTATTACGCCACTATCACAGCCTCTCAACAATACACTCCAAAGACAATCTAACCTCTCTGTAAAGTGAGACCATACAAGGAAACCTTCTTTCCTCTACATTGCCATGGACCCCAAGCCAAACTAGACAAAAAAGAAGATAAAATTCTGCACCCCTTAAAATCACGTTGCCTATGACAACCACAGATGGCATAAGCAAAGGGAAAAGCAAATAGACCCCACCCCTAATTGTCATTGTGTGTGTGAGATGTGGTCAGACATGTCTTCTTTAAAATGTAAAAACAACTCAAACACATGCAGAAGCCTTAAAATGCCCAAATTGTTGGCGCTTGAGATGTCAGTGACCCGACCTGGCCCAGTGTCATGTCTAGCAGGTAAAGCAGTGGGGATGTTGAGGGATGCGTAGGACCGCAAAAGGCAGGAAGAGGCCGTGGGCTGGCAAGAGGCTCATGGAAAATTTTGTGGAGGCCCAAGCGGTGAGACGTCTTAAAAATTGTGTGGAGGCTAAAGAGGTGAAACCTCTTAAACATTTTGTGGAGGCCCAAGAGGTGAGACCTCTTAAAAATTATGTGGAGGCCCAAGAGGTGTGACCTGTTAAAAATTATGTGGAGGCCCAAGAGGTGAGACCTCTTAAACATTTTGTGGAGGCCCAAGAGGTGAGACGTATTAAAAATTATGTGGAGGCCCAAGAGGTGAGACCTGTTAAAAATTATGTGGAGGCCCAAGAGGTGAGACCTGTTAAACATTTTGTGGAGGCCCAAGAGGTGAGACCTGTTAAACATTTTGTGGAAGCCCAAGAGGTGTGACCTGTTAAACATTTTGTGGAGGCCCAAGAGGTGAGACCTGTTAAACATTTTGTGGAGGCCCAAGAGGTGAGACCTGTTAAACATTTTGTGGAGGCCCAAGAGGTGAGACCTGTTAAACATTGTGTGGAGGCCCAAGAGGTGAGACCTGTTAAACATTTTGTGGAAGCCCAAGAGGTGAGACCTCTTAAAAATTATGTGGAGGCCCAAGAGGTGAGACCTGTTAAAAATTATGTGGAGGCCCAAGAGGTGAGACCGGTTAAAAATTATGTGGACGCCCAAGAGGTGAGACGTGTTAAAAATTATGTGGAGGCCCAAGAGGTGAGACCTGTTAAACATTTTGTGGAGGCCCAAGAGGTGAGACCTGTTAAACATTTTGTGGAAGCCCAAGAGGTGAGACCTGTTAAACATTTTGTGGAGGCCCAAGAGGTGAGACCTGTTAAACATTTTGTGGAGGCCCAAGAGGTGAGACCTGTTAAACATTTTGTGGAAGCCCAAGAGGTGAGACCTGTTAAACATTTTGTGGAGGCCCAAGAGGTGAGACCTGTTAAACATTTGTGGAGGCCCAAGAGGTGAGACCTGTTAAACATTTTGTGGAAGCCCAAGAGGTGAGACCTGTTAAACATTTTGTGGAGGCCCAAGAGGTGAGACCTGTTAAACATTTTGTGGAGGCCCAAGAGGTGAGACCTGTTAAACATTTTGTGGAAGCCCAAGAGGTGAGACCTCTTAAAAATTATGTGGAGGCCCAAGAGGTGAGACCTGTTAAACATTTTGTGGAGGCCCAAGAGGTGAGACCTTGTTAAACATTTTGTGGAAGCCCAAGAGGTGAGACCTGTTAAACATTGTGTGGAGGCCCAAGAGGTGAGACCTGTTAAACATTTTGTGGAGGCCCAAGAGGTGAGACCTCTTAAAAATTATGTGGAGGCCCAAGAGGTGAGACCTGTTAAACATTTTGTGGAAGCCCAAGAGGTGAGACCTCTTAAAAATTATGTGGAGGCCCAAGAGGTGAGACCTGTTAAACATTTTGTGGAAGCCCAAGAGGTGAGACCTGTTAAACATTGTGTGGAGGCCCAAGAGGTGAGACCTGTTAAACATTTTGTGGAGGCCCAAGAGGTGAGACCTCTTAAAAATTATGTGGAGGCCCAAGAGGTGAGACCTGTTAAACATTTTGTGGAAGCCCAAGAGGTGAGACCTCTTAAAAATTATGTGGAGGCCCAAGAGGTGAGACCTCTTACACATTTTGTGCAGGCCCAAGAGGTGAGACCGGTTAAAAATTATGTGGAGGCCAAAGAGGTGAGACCTCTTAAACATTTTGTGCAGGCCCAAGAGGTGAGACCGGTTAAAAATTATGTGGAGGCCCAAGAGGTGAGACCTGTTAAAAATTACGAGGAGGCCCAAGAGGTGAGACCTCTTAAACATTTTGTGGAGGCCCAAGAGGTGAGCCATAAACATATAAATTTTTCTTATTTACGGAGCAATTCTACGGCGGTTAAGGAGGAGGAGGAGGTGGAGGAGGAAATGGCACTTCATACAGATGGCACTTCACTTTGGCTGCTTTCCACGGTTGGAGAAGCAAAGTCCGGGTCAATCCACTTGCTGTTCATTTTGATTAGCGTCAGCCTGTCGGCACTGTCGGTTGACAGGCGGCTGCGCTTATCGGTTATAATGCCCCCGGCTGCGCTGAACACCCTT
>ONZH01013903.1:0-13408 GCA_900303285.1 Rhinella marina
GAGACTTACTTTTTCTTACTTCTATCACATGTCACTTTTTTATTTGCCATAAATTACCATATCAAAATACTAAGCTGAACTTGGCTTATTGCCTTATTAACGAAGCCAGAGTTCAAATGTATTTTGATAAAGTAATTTATGTGAATAAACGCAGTGACACTTTATAGAGGCGAGAAGAATTAAGTTTCCCAATATTTGCTGAAACTTCGGAAAGACCTCCGTGGAGGCTATACATTTTACAATAGGACGGAACCGATATTCTTAATATAGTTTTTAAAAGAATCGGGTTTGGATACAGCAATCCGAACCCTATTCGCTTAACCCTAGTGATAATGCTCCCCAAGCGTGCCTCCATTAGTAGAAGTGCCCTCCATAGTGTGCCTAGTAATAATGCCCCCACAGTACCTCCAGTAGTGCCTGCACAGAGTCCCCCTATAGTGCCCCCAGTGGTCATAAGGCTCCCTATTGTGCCCTCAGTAGTAGTGCCTATGTAAATAACATCACACCTCTCCCTTCAGCCTTCTCCTCACACGTCCTTCAGTTTCAGCGTAGTACATGCAGAGAAAGTCCTGGTCCATAGTCACTGCTTTTGTGTTGTTGCAGAGCACCTCACCTAGTCCTCTCTCCTACAACCCACCCCCTACCGTGGAGACCAGGTTGCTCTTCCATGTGGAAATTGACCTGTAGTGAGGATTTTTTATTTGAAATCTTTTTTACAGGCCAGCAGAACAAATACACCATGTGCTGTCTGCATCCTTTGCGGGCCCATTGAAATGAATGGGTTTTTGCAGATCTAGTGTGGATCAAACATACAGTCATGTGCATGAGGCCTTAGCAGGCAAGTAAACAGGACACATTCAGTCCCAGTGCCTAGGGCAACATGAGCTGTAAATACGGCTCTGCTGTAGGTAGTTAAAGGAGTTGTCTCACTTCAGCAAATCACATTTATCATGTACCAAGTTAATACAAGGCACTTACCAATGTAATGTTGTTATCCATATTGCCTCCTTTGCTGGCTGGATTCATTTTTCCATCACATTATACACTGCTGGTATCCAGAGGTTCCGACTACACTGCAATCCAGCTCCAGCCTATGCACGCTTCTGTGGTCCCGGCCACCAGAGAGGCTTTTCTAATAGTTTGCAAGCACACTAAAGGATTACATGGTAATTGTAACCCTGGAAACAAGTAGTTTATAATGTGATGGAAAAAATGACTCAATCCAGCAAAGGAGGCAATATAGATAATAACAATACATTAGTAGGGGTATGCAAAAGCCCCATCATAGAGAATGACAGAAGGCTGCTGCCTAGAGTTTCCTATAGAGCATCTGTCTGTAGCAGGGCTCCATAGGAAACTAATAAATTTGTTATAGACTCCAATGCTAATGCATTAAAGTCTATGAGAAAGAGTTAATAAAAATATATAAATAAAACTAAAAAAAAGTTAAAAAAATAAAAAGGATAAAAAACGCGAGAAAGACTATACATACTGTATAAGAAACTTGCCGGATTCATACTGACCAAAACCCGTAAAACTGTGGCAAAATATCTTTTTTTTTAATTCCACACCATTTAATTTTTTTCCTGTTTTCCATTACATCATATGCAAAATAAAATTGTGGCATTGGAAAGTACAACTTACCCCATGAAAAAAACAAGCCCTCATATTGCTGTATGAACGAACAAATAAAAAAGTTATAGCTCTGGGAATGTATGGAGTGCAAAACGAAAAGCAAAAACAAAAAAACCTCCAGAGTAGAAAGGGTTATATAGAGTGACGAGTCCCTGGATCAGAACCTGATAGGTCCAAGACATTAGTCAGAAACACTAGCACACAGTAATAGAGCAGCTGAGCAAGCAGCCCATTGCTAATCTCTTCCAGTACATGTCCACTGCAGGGAGAACCAGAGCATTGCTAAGGATGCAGTCACATCACCAGGGAGCGTGACTCAACAGAACGTCTCTCCCTGGAAGGCTGTGCCGAGACTGAGGATCACTCCGCTGGAGCTCAAACAGGTAAAGTAAGTTTGCTATAAATAAATTGATGGTTAGTTGTCTATAAAAATAATTAATCATGAACACAACTAATTATGCAGTATAAAAGTATTTGCAAAATACATATAGTCATAAGAAAAAGTACACACTTTGAATTCTATAGTTTTACTCATAAGGACTTAAACATCTGGACCTAAGAAGGCCTTAACATTATATACAACTTTGTATGAAAAGCAGCACAATAGATTCCACCATTTAATAATGAAGCCAAAATGGAAAAGTCATGTGTGAAAAGCTAGGTACACCACATGAATTAATCACTTATAGAAATGCCTACAACAGCAACAACTTTCATTTTCTGTATGACTTATTAGTCTCTCACACTATTCCGGAGGGTTTTTGCTGTTTTTACAACAATACTACATTACATTGAGGTTTGTGGGGGTTCATTTATACACAGCTCTCTTAAGGTCCCGTCACAGAATTTCAGTTGGATTGAGGTCTAGACTTTGAGCCATTCCTTTTTTTTCCAGCCATCTGATGATAAGCTCATGTGCTTGTGGTCATTGTTCTGTTGCATGAACCAGTTTTACCCAAGCTTTAGCTATGAGATAGATGGTCTCACATTTGATTCTAGAATATTTTGGTAAACAGAGGAGTCAACTCAGTGACCGAGTGACTACAAGGTGCCCAGATCCTGTTCTTCAAAACAAGCTCAAATCATCACCTTTCGACCACTATGATTGACAGTTGGTATGAGGTGTTTGTGCTGATATGCTGATATTAGAGATAAGCGAAGTTTGGAAAAAATTTATTCGGACGATTTGACAAAGAAATTTGATTTGTTCCAAATTCATTCCTTATGAATAGCGATAAATCTAGTATACACAGGCCACTCTGCCTAATCATATGCATCCCACTTGGTGGCCCAATCTCAGTGTGAAGGCTTGGAATTTAAACTGTAGGGACAGTGCAGGAAGAGGGTATCGCCATGTGCATTACCTTCTAGTGCACCCATATTCACAGTTAACCTGTTCTGTAGATACTGTGCTGTCAGTATTACAGGCAATTGTAATTTATCACCATATTCATCACTGTGCAGAGAACTAAGATTCATAGCTAATCCCTTCTGTTAGCTGTGGAATTACTGTGCATCAGTATTATTGGTCAATAAAAGCGTCAGGTGTAATTTATCACAAGCTTGACCCATCTGGTTTTAATCCGAATACATGTTGAAAGCATTGTGCATTCATAGTGAGTTTATAGTGTAGAGGGCTCCTGGATCTTATGGAGGGATCCACAGGGGCTAAAATTATGTTGCACTGCACAATGATGTAGAATCTGTTTAAAATTTGTCATGGCTGCCAGAGTGACGCAGAATAAAATTTTGCATAACAGAATGTGGTAGCTAGGAATGATGACTTTGGGTCCAGTTGGTAAAGAGATTTGTCTGGTAATACCGTTGTAGTTCCTACCATACGATTGAAATAATGACGCCGCATAATTTTTTTAGCTCAAATAATATATTAGCTATGATGAATTTGGATCAATTTGGTGGAGTGATTTCCACCCTTAAAGCAATAATCCAACTGCCATGTTTGATCCATCCAGCAAGTTCGGGCCCTCTGGTTTTAACCCAAATACAAGGAGTTATTTAACCCCAAGAGGTCCCCTCAAAGTCGTTCGTCATAGGGATTGGGGATTGTAATACTGGAGCAGACTAATATATTTGGTAAAAAACAAATTTATTCTCTGAAAGATAAACGTTTTCGCTACAAGACTAATGTTTTGACTAAAAAGAGTAATTTTTCAGATAAAAGAATAATTTTTCTGGCAAAAAACAACGATCAATGCATGGGCAACTCTGCTGTGTGAAGAATCAATTTATTTGCACTGCCTACAGGGTGTTAAATTAGACTACTCCGTAACACTAAATCACAAAAATGAATGAAGTCAGCAAAGGAGGGATTTTGGACAATCCCAATAGTAAGGGCCTTTTATTAACTTTTTCTACTTTATAAATGCAACATGCTGAAGTAAGACAACCCCTTAAATTAACTATTCAACTAGATGAAGACGAGCTGTCTTTACAACCAGCCCTCACCATAACAGTGCCAATATAGAGTATTTTTAGCCACATCAACTTTACAAAATGATGTCTACAGTGCCCCATGTGTATACATATCAGTTAAAGCCACAATACCCCTATAATAGTGATGACCATAGTGTCCCCACACAGTGACAACTAGGGTTTAGCAAAGTCCGAAGTCTCAAAAGACTTTGGCGAAGAACTTTGGCTTTCGATTATACAACTTGAAAACCAATTTAAAACTGCACTTCACTTCGGTACTGAGGTACCGGTAAGTTCCAAAGCCAATTCCGGATTCCTGTTTTAAAATGGTTTTCAAGTTGAAGAATCAAAGTCTGACGTTATTTAACCAAGGCTCGTGAGAATTTGGACATATTGAATTGTACAGCATTCAAATGAAGTTTGGAACAAATCTACTTTGGATCTACGATCTGAAGCATGCTTCGTTCAACCCTACTGATAACTATAATATACAGATGTAGCAGCGCTAGCGATCACAGGAGAATCGTGTGAGCGCAGAACAATATCGAAAATAGAGTACGCATCTGATGATTTGTACGCTAATGCTACTCATTGTATGCTAATCCGTACGAATTTGTATGCTAATGCTACGCATTGTACACTAATGCGTACAAATTTGTATGCTAATGCTATGTATTGTACGCTAATGCGTACGCATGTGTATGCTAATGCGTACGCATTTGTATGCTAATGCTACGCATTGTACGTTAATGCGTACGAATTCACCTAATTAGCGTACTTTTACTGCGATTGAAAGGAGTGAAAGAGGAGAAGTCGCGATTTGTTAGCAACGCTATGCGAAAACAGTGATTGCTAGGGCTGCTACATCTGTATCCATTAAATCCTATCACAATGCCTCCATGAATTATAGCCATATTTCCCACAAACAAAAAGTAGGTGTGAAATCCCTCATGAATAAGGGTAATCCTCAGGTTTTGACCTTTTCGGCTCTGGAGCTTATCCCCATGTCTGTGAGAAAGGGAGACTGGGACCGTCGGATTCTACAAAAGGAGTCCGAATGGATTTACCGGTTTCGGTCCCAGTCTCTCTTGGGTCTAAATGAAAGACCCCCTTTTTTCTGTTTTAGGCCTCTTTCACATGACAGTATTTTTGCGGACTCAGAGCCGCATTTTTTGCTGATAAAATGCGGACCCATTCATTTCTATGGGTCCGCAAAAAATACTGACAGCACACTGTGTGCTGTCCGCATCCGTATGTCCGTTCCGTAGCCCGCAAAAAGAAATAAAACATGTCCTAGGATAGGCATTGTTACAATGGATCTGCAAAAGAAACGGATGCCATACGGACGTCATCCGTTTTTTTGCAGATCCGCAATTTGCGGACCGCAAAACACAACGGTCGTGTGAAAGAAGCCTTATTTAAAATATGGGGTCTCTTGTTTCAGTTTACTTCACTACCGTTAGAATTCCAGCTATTGAATCGGTTCTTGAAGCATCATTTGTAACTATTTTTGTCTTATGTTACCTATATCAAGAAAATAATTATCTATTTTATATTCTTGAGAAACTGAATATGTTAACGTTGTACCTGTTTGTAAGGAGAACTTAAAAATTATGGTCATCTGTACCAATGAGTATTCTATGCTATAATTTTGGTCTTATTGGATCATCTGCATATTTATTTTCTATTTTGGACATGTGCGGCCCCGGTTACTAATTGATCCATTAATCTAGCCAATTATGGTCCCCATACCTCCGTATCATATAGGAGAGCTCCTATCTTGTATTCAAACCATGCTTCCTGGCTGTGGTACACACGGTGGAGCGCATGAACTCCACTTCCGGTTATCTGGAACGCATGGTGGAACGCACTTCCGGTCATGCGATCGGACTATTGTATGGAACGCATGCTGAAGCGCACTAACTTCCGGTCACATGACCGCATCATTCCCGATTCGCTCAATTATACTGGCGCCGGGCCCTCCCCAAACAGGTATTTAAGTGCACATGTGCTTCAATTGCACTGGCTGTCATCTTACTGCTCAGAGACTCCATGCCACTCAGACCTTGGATGCACATGAGCTGTCCCTCTGGACCTTATTGTTGGTCACTTTTGTCTATCTAACAATTTTTGACCACTTGTTTGTCACTTTCATACTATGGTGGTGCATATCTTTGTTTGTTTACACTTTTGGCCCTATCATTTTGGCCTGATGTTGGATACATGTGTATGTACAGTGACAGTGTATCAATTCTCTAAGGCATCTTTATATGTTTATTGGCTGGTTCAGTCTGTGGATTATATCCCTTCATATTGATATTGGAGGAGATATCACCTTTTGGAAAACACAAGTCTATGGTATATTTAACATCTAGCCAAACTTTGCCTGCGTGGTTGGCATACAACTATTGTCTCTGTCATTTATCTGTTTTATCCTTTAAACATGTTTTGTCCTTGCTATATAGTTCCCCTGATGAATCTGAAGGTCAATAGGGGAAACATGTCGGGATATAGGGCGCTTGACTATGTATGTGTGATGTAATGGTTATTGTTAATTAAGGGCATATAGGTTACTCAGGATTAGGCACAAGGACAGAGGCCATCTACCACACGGGTGTTCCTCTGGGCAGAGCCTACTATAGGGACCTAGTAGGGTAAGATCCTGATAATAACACAACTCTATGACGTGGCCTCTATATGTCAGCAGTTTAATTGAATACATGTGAATGACCTATTATGGTTGGTTTTTATTGGTAACTAGCAGAAAGACCCGGCTTCGCCTGGGTATATTTCATCTATTTCATTTAATGTTTCTGTGTGTCGTTGCAGAGAGAAAGTCAATGCATTTTTTCAATCCCCATTGGCTGCGGAGTAGGAGGGGGCATGACCTGACCGGGTTGGGGGGAGTGCTTTTAGGTCCTTCTTTTCAGGGTGGCCTGAATTATAGGTCAATACCATGGTAATTTGACAGTGGGTAGCAGCGGAAGTAAACATTTCTTCACACGGGTATATTTAATCTATTTCATTTAATGTTTGTGTGTGTGTCATTGCAGAGAGAAAGTCTCCTTCCCACCCATTCCTGTAGCTGACAGAAGTTGATTTTTTACCTTCATTTTTTTCAATCCCCATTGGCTGCGGAGTGGGAGAGTGCGTGGCCTGACCGAGGGGCGTGGTTTAGCGGGACCTTGGGGGGGGTTGCCTTTTAAGTCCTTTTAGTGGAAGAAAACATCTTTTATTACTACTGAACGGTAGTAGTCTAATATTAGTCTATTTCATCTAATGTTTCTGTGTGGTTCTTGCAGAGAGAAACTCACCCTCCCACCCCTGCAGCTGACAGAAGTTTAATTTTTACCTCATTTTTTCAATCCCAATTGGCTGCGTAGGGGGAAGGGGGTGTGGTCTGACAGAGTCGGGGTGTGGCTTAGTGAAAACCTGGAGCAGGTGTTGTAAGTCCTTCTTTTGAGAGTGGTGTGAATCACAGGTCGTGCCATGGTAATTTTATGAGGACACGCAATGGGTAGCAGTGGAAGATTTTACTACTGAACGGTCATAGTTAAAATTAGTCTAAAACATAAGTTATATTTATGGTAACCGGAATACCCCTTTAACAGTATCATCCACAGCACTCTGCCCCTTTAAATCATTGAATAGAAATGACTGGATTGTTACCTGAGATCCTCAGCTGGATGCTAATTACCTGGCTGTCTTGTTATGGAAACCTGCCCTCCCTGTGTGTGTCTGTGCAGAGAATTGCAGTTGGGGTTTAAAACCAATGCTGTCAGGCTAATATTGGCTAATCCAGGTCATATTTTGGGAATATCTTGGGAACGGTATGTCCTAGAGAGATGAACCTGGTCTAAAACCTTCCCGGGCACCTGATGTACCTGTGTGCCGAATTTGGTGAAAATCGGTCCAGTAGTTTGGTCGCGCATAGAGAACAGACAGACAGACAGACAGACAGACTGAAATTCATTTTTATAATATTAAGAGATTAATAAAAGTGAAGTTTTAAGTAGATTTTTGCACTTTGATGAACTCATGAATAACAGCCACAGTGTCCCCATCAGTTCTATATCATAGTTTCATAGACATTATCTCCAGCTGTCTGCAGCAGCAGACACCTGGTGACTATTGCGCATATTGTGCTCGTGAGTGTGCACCAGCTATCAAGACCCAACCTGCTTCAAACAGGTAGAGCGCTGGTCAGAATTCGGTTTGAAGATGGAAGAGCTTTCCAAGATTTTTAGAAAATTGGCACGTAGCATGGGGCTTCATAAAATAAAGAATAAACTGTTATCTTCTAAATGTCCCGCCATCGCAGCGATGATGCTCCAATGCTGTCTCTCCCATTCGGGCTGCTCCTTTAGCGGCCATGTGCCAATATCATTCACGTGACCATTGCAGCCAATCACCAATGACTTCAGCAGTGACATGTTTATGATGACACATGGCCAAGCTGATGCCAGTGATTGAAAGCATAAGTTATTTGAAAGATGGACAGCAGGAGATTACTTCAGGCCCAGGACAGACTGGAGTTTTGGAACACTTAAAAGGTCAGCAAGAGTGTATTATTTATTTTATGCATCCTCCTTCTCTGTGCCACTTTTGTCTAACAAAACCCATTTGAAGACTGAAAAGACATAAAGAATAATCCATAGCAGGCTTTTTTGAATGTGTTAATAATATATTCCAGTGGCTCACCAATCCAGAGAATTACGGATGAGAGGTGCTCTCACCACCGATCCAACGCAAAAATCGTTTGTGTGAGTATTGTGAAAAACTAGAATATGGGTGGAGCACACTCAAATTTGGTGTTTATATATTAATATCAAGAATAAATACCAATATATAGTATAATAAAACATACTTTACTTAGTAGTATATTTAAAAAACAATGTATATACGTTTATTCCTTATTCTGGGCCCATAAGTTATAAGGTCTTATTTTAAAATAACAATTAACAAAAAACAAAAAAGTGCATAATAGAAATAAATAAAGAATGGATAAAATAGAATAAAAATTGGGGAATGGTGAGTTAAAAGATATCAGGTAAAAAAAGATATCAAACAGTTCTGTGGAGATAAGTTCATGTGTAGATTCCACAATTATTAATCCTTGAGGATGTTATAAAGTTCCAGTGTTAGGGTTTGTAGATGCTTTTACAATAAATACTGTGGTCCACTCGGCATTTATTTGCTCTTTGCCGTCTTATGTGAGTTCAGAATTGTATAGATAATTCTATACAATCATGTCCTTTTTTGGCAAGTATTTGCAAATGGTATTTTGTATTCAGGCCCGCTCTCTGTTGCTAGTATCAGTTGTACAACTATATATAATATGTAAGTACTTGTTCAGTAGTATATAGTTTGTACATTTCCACTCTCTCATTAGCGATGTTCTCTGAGCGCTGTGTCCTCAGTGTTCTGACTGTCAGCCCGAGTTCTTGTGCAGTGCGCGCTTTTCTTCGAAGTAGCAGCGTCCCACGTGGCATCCCACGTGGGTGCCTGCTCTTCAGTTGTAGAGCGGAGCCTGAAAGTACCGTAAATACCTTAAAACTTTTCGGTCTCTTGAATTCTGTTGGTAGAAAATGGCTGTATTGCAGTTCTTGAAAGTGATATAGTATAGTATTTCTTTATCTTGATATACTTTAGTCAAGGACGAAGTGTAGTGGAGACGTCTCCTTTGACTTGGATGTATTGCAGAATGCCCTTTAGAACGCCAAACGCGTTTCGGGGGTCTAAAACTGCCCCCTTTCTCAATGGTTAAGGGATCTGCTGTAACCTCCTGTCTTTTTAAAAGAGAGGTTAATTGAAAGGGAGGGATTTTCACCCTTCAATTCCTTCAATTCCTTCAATTATCCAATTAGTACAATGTGGAGCTCTGGATATACAGGGACTGTCCTTATATATAAATTTTGGGTAAGGTGATCTTGCTAAAGAATAGGAATAATATGTAAAGTCATAATCAAAGTATAACCTTTTGTACAATAAAAATATGTGAAAATAAAAATTAAAAATAAAATAGAAATAAAAATAAAATGAGAATAATAGAGATGAGAATCACGATTAGGATATAACACCATAAATATTAAAATTGTTGCAAAAATGTGAATATGAGGATTTGTTAGTAATAAAGTGATTTGATCTAATTCTCTATAAGATATATACCGTAGTTTTGCTGCGTACATAGTAGTGTATACAATCGTAATTATATCTTCTTGTGTGTTTCTATATTTCTTTTCAGATCTTCAGATGGATATCTATTGGCTGGTAAGTATAATTATCTTATTTTCTCTTCTATGAATAGTGGCTTCTGTTTTCTTATATCGTCCCTGCTTTTGTATGTCTTCATTATTTCATATTTAGCATGTGTAGTGGGTTGGAGGGGCAGGGGCCTCTCATGGAGAGGATCGTGGTGCTGGTAAAGAACAGCCTGACCGCGATGACTGTCCCCAAAGGGCACCCGTCCCAAATTGTGCATGTTTCAAAATTCATAGAAAGCCGAATACTTCCATTTCCGCGTTGAGTCCCTTCGGTATTATTGTGTCAAACTCGAATATCCTTCTTGCTTCCAATCTAGACATGCTTTTGATATGATGACCCCCTCTACAGTGTTTTGTGACTTTATCTAGTGCCGTAAAAATGAGAGATGTGGGATCCTGGTTATGTGCTTCTTTATAGTGTTTTGATACACAGTGTAATAAATAGCCTTTCTTAATGTTGTTTACATGTTCTGATATACGTTTTTTTAAAGTTCTTTTTGTCCTGCCAATATATTGTCTCTCACACGCGCATTGCAAAAGATAAATTATGTCTGTGGAGTCGCATGTGATGCATTCTTCTATATTATGTATGTGCTGGTTGGTGGTTGATCTTACTTCTGTGGTCTTCTTTGTGAATTTAGTGATTTGGCAGTTAGAGCATCTGCCACACCTAAAGAAACCTTTTGTTTGTAGCCAGTTTTGTGTTTTGGACATGTGTTCATACTTTTTTATTGTAGGTGCAACTTTGAGACCTAGATTTGGTGCTTTAGTGAATGTTATCAGAGGATATTCAGATATTGTGGATCCTATAGTTTTATCTCCTTTTAATATGTGCCAGTGGTTTCTAATGATCCGTTCTATGTTTTTAAATTGTATACTGAAGGGAAGAATTATTCTAGTTTGTTCCTCTTTTTCTACATTTGTGGCTTTCTGTTTAAAGAAGTCCTCTCTGTCCATTTCTCTGACTCTCTGTAGTGAGTTTATAAGTAGATGTTCCGGATATTTCTTCTGGAGAAATTGTTTGGTCAAAGCTGTGGCTTCCTCTTCGAATTTATCAATATTGGAACAGTTTCTTTTTAATTGTCTATATTGACTCACCGGGATGTTCAGAAGCCATCTGGGTAGATGGCAACTAGAATACAAAATGAAGCTATTTCTTGTAACTGGCTTATGAAAAGTGCTACATATAATTTGACTATCCTGTACTAATATATTTAGATCTAGAAATTCCACTTAGTTTTTATTGACATTAGAGGTGAAAGTTAGATTGTACTCATTGATATTTAATTCCTGTAGAAAATCATCTGATTGTTCTTTTGTATTCTGCCATATAAAGATAATATCGTCTATGTATCTACGCCAGAGGACCAGACTCTCTCACAGTTTTGGCGCAATGGTATCGGATTCCCACTGTGCCATGAAGATGTTTGCGTAACTGGGAGAGAATCTGGTCCCGATGGCGGTCCCTTGTTGTATATAGAAGTGGGAATTGTGCCAAAAATAATTGTGTGTTAATATAAATTGTATACCTTCTATGATAAAATCTCTCTGTTTATCCGGAAATGAACTGTGTTGTTTTAAATGATTTTCTATTGCTTCGATACCTTTGTGATGCTCTATTGTAGTATATAGGGAATTTATGTCTATTGTCCCCATATGCCAATGAGGTTGAAATTGTGTCCTTTCCAAGATTTGAATGATATCTGTTGTGTCTTTTATGTAAGATGGGATGTTTTTTTACCAATGGTTGTAACTGTCTGTCTATATATTGTGATAAGTTTGAAGTGATTGATCCAATGCCCGAAATTATGGGGCGACCTGGTGGTTTGTCTAGTGACTTGTGGATTTTTGGGAGGCAATAGAATACTGGACACCTGTATGGGGTGGAGGTGATATATTTGAATTCCTTATCCAAAAGGATATTCTCTTCTAAACCCCTTTTACAGTACTCTATGAGATGTTCTTTGAATTGTACAGTGGGATCCATCAAAGTCGGTTTATATGTTGATGTGTCTGTCACATTCTTCATTATAGTCTTTAGTGTTCAAAATCACAATTCCTCCCCCTTTATCTGCTGGTCTAATGATGATGTCTTTATTGTTTTGGAGTTCCTTTATTGCTCTTATTTCACCTCTATTCAGGTTATATCTGGGTCTGCCTATTTTCATTCTTCTAATGTCGGTTTCTACATTTTTCCTAAATGTTGACATTTCTGTACTTATTTCCTGTCTTGGGTATCTTTTTGAGGGTTCCTTGAGATTTGTGTACAGTCATGGCCAAAAGTTTTGAGAATGACACAAATATTATATTTTCACGTGATCTGCTGCCCTCTGGTTTTTATGTGTGTTTGTCAGATGTTTTTATCACATACAGAAATATAATTGCAATCATATTACGAGTAACAAAAGCTTATATTGACAGTTAGAATGAGTTAATGCAGCAAGTCAATATTTGCAGTGTTGACCCTTCTTCTTAAGGACCTCTGCAATTCTCCCTGGCATGCTCTCAATCAACTTCTGGACCAAATCCTGACTGATAGCAGTCCATTCTTGCACAATCAATGCTTGCATTTTGTCAGAATTTGTAGGTTTTTGTTTGTCCACCCGTCTCTTGATGATTGACCACAAGTTCTCAATGGGATTAAGATCTGGGGAGTTTCCAGGCCATGGACCCAAAATCTCTATGTTTTGTTCCCTGAGCCATTTAGTTATCATGTTTGCTTTATGGCAAGGTGCTCCATCATGCTGGAAAAGGCATTGTTGATCGCCAAACTGCTCTTGGACGGTTGGGAGAAGTTGCTCTCGGAGGACATTCTGGTACCATTCTTTATTCATGGCTTTAACATGAATGGTTTCAGGATGCTTTACAGTTGGCATGAGACAAGACTGGTGGTAGCGCTCACCTCGTCTTCTCCAAATAAGCTGTTTTCCAGATGTACCAAACAATCGAAAAGGGGATTCATCAGAGAAAATGACTTTACCCCAGTCCTCAGCAGTCCACTCCCTGTACCTTTTGCAGAATATCAGTCTGTCCTGATGTTTTTTCTGGAGAGAAAGGGCTCTTTGCTGCCTCTTGAG
>ONZH01013904.1:0-100468 GCA_900303285.1 Rhinella marina
TTTGTTTCCTCTGAGCTCATGTTTGGAGAGGTTAGCTGCTCTCATGGGCTTCTATCTGCTGGTGATGTAAAACACCTAGGGCCTTATGTATGAAAACTGTCTAGGTGTAGAAGTTTCTTTGTTGCCCATAGCAACCAATCAGAGCTCTCCTTTCATTTCATATAGTGCTCTGGAGAAATGAAAGGGGACCCTCTGATTGGTTGCTATGGGCAACAAAAAGGTCTTAGACCTAGACAGTTTTCATACATCAGGCCCAGAGGCGTAGCTACTGGGGGGGGGGGGGCATGGGAGGCGATGCTCCGGGCCCAATACCTCTGTGGGGGCCCAGCAGGGATGGCCTTAGTACAATCAGGAGAATACAAGTGAGCGCTTCCATTATGGAGTCTGATGGGGGCACATTAAGCCGATTTGAGATCTGATGGGGGCACATTCTTCTGATTTGAGGTCTGATGGGGCTACATTCTGCTGATCTGAGGGTCTGACTGAGGTCTGATGGGGCTACATTCTGCTGATCTGAGGTCTGATGGGGCTACATTCTGCTGATCTGCAGGTCTGATGGGGCTACATTCTGCTGATCTGAGGTCTGATGGGGCTACATTCTGCTGATCTGAGGTCTGATGGGGCTACATTCTGCTGATCTGAGGTCTGATGGGGCTACATTCTGCTGATCTGAGGTCTGATGGAGCTACATTCTGCTGATCTGAGGTCTGATGGGGCTACATTCTGCTGATCTGAGGTCTGATGGGGCCTACATTCTGCTGATCTTGAGGTCTGATGGGGCTACATTCTGATTAAGCCGACCTGAGGTCTGATGGGAGCCCATTAAGCCGACCTTGAGGTCTGATGGGGGCCCATTAAGCCGACCTGAGTCTGAGGGGGACCTGGTCTGATGGGGGCCCATTAAGCCGACCTGAGGTCTGATGGGGGCCCATTAAGCCGACCTGAGGTCTGATGGGGGCCCATTAAGCCGACCTGAGGTCTGATGGGGGCCCATTAAGCCGACCTGAGGTCTGATGGGGCCCATTAAGCCGACCTGAGGTCTGATGGGGGCCCATTAAGCCGACCTGATGGTCTGATGGGGGCCCATTAAGCCGACCTGAGGTCTGATGGGGGCCCATTAAGCCGACCTGAGGTCTGATGGGGGCCCATTAAGCCGACCTGAGGTCTGATGGGGGCCCATTAAGCCGACCTGAGGTCTGATGGGGGCACATTAAGCCGACCTGAGGTCTGATGGGGGCACATTAAAGCCGACCTGAGGTCTGATGGGGGCACATTAAGCCGACCTGAGGTCTGATGGGGGCACATTAAGCCCGACCTGAGGTCTGATGGGGGCACATTAAGCCGACCTGAGGTCTGATGGGCACATTAGCCCTGAAGGTCTGATGGGGGCACATTAAGCCGACCTGAGGTCTGATGGGGGCACATTAAGCCGACCTGAGGTCTGATGGGGGGCACATTAAGCCGACCTGAGGTTCTGATGGGGGCACATTAAGCCGACCTGAGGTCTGATGGGGGCACATTAAGCCGACCTGAGGTCTGATGGGGGCACATTAAGCCGACCTGAGGTCTGATGGGGGCACATTAAGCCGACCTGAGGTCTGATGGGGGCACATTAGCCGACCTTGAGGTCTGATGGGGCACATTAAGCCGACCTGAGGTCTGATGGGGGCACATTAAGCCGACCTGAGGTCTGATGGGGCACATTAAGCCGACCTGAGGTTCTGATGGGGGCACATTAAGCCGACCTGAGGTCTGATGGGGGCACATTAAGCCGACCTGAGGTCTGATGGGGGCACATTAGCCGACCTGAGGTCTGATGGGGGCACATTAAGCCGACCTGAGGTCTGATGGGGGGGCACATTAAGCCGACCTGAGGTCTGATGGGGGCACATTAAGCCGACCTGAGGTCTGATGTGGGGCACATTAAGCCGACCTGAGGTCTGATGGGGGCACATTAAGCCGACCTGAGGTCTGATGGCGGGCACATTAAGCCGACCTGAGTCTGATGGGCACATAACCGACCTGAGGTCTGATGGGGGCACATTAAGCCGACCTGAGCTGATGGGGGCACATTAGCCGACCTGAGGTCTGATGGGGGCACATTAAGCGACCTGGGTCTGATGGGGCACATTCTGCTGATTTGAGGTCTGAAGGGGGCACATTCTGCTGATTTGAGGTCTGATGGGGGCAAGAGACTGTTAGTTTAGTGATGTAAAAGCTGGGGACAGATTTCCTTTAACATAGGAGTCCCCTTTTATACTCCTATTAATCCTATATTTTACTGCATTATGTGGTAGAGTATTTAGAGCTAGGGTATGTAGAAAGTCTATTGTACTGTACTTAACAGCATAGATCTAGCAGTTTATATAGTCATCTTGCTAATACAGTATTATAACCACAACTAGTAGTATGTGCCTGTGAAGTTGGAAACGTGCGTTTGGGAAGCCAATAAGTGGGGGGCCCACTCAAGTATGTTTCACCCCCACATGTGCTGAACCTCTAGCTACGCCTCTGGTCAGGCCCTAAGTGAGCTGTTCCCGGAGAAGACTGATAGATTACAAACTGTTTTTGTCATGACTTATCTGTACTATTGATTTTATGCAAATTTGTATAAAGTTATCACTTAAACATGCTCCATGTATGAGGAAGTCGGAGTCGGGGTGAGGGGAAATTGAGGAGTCGGGGCTTTGGCTTACCGACTCCACAGCCCTGGCCTACAATGAGGAGTGGATGTCTGATTATCTGCCAGGTGTTGACCAACTTTGAGGAGTCAACACAGATGGTCAGCGGCGATGCCACCATTATCAGCCTCACCATCCCGCTGCTTTGCCTGTTGAAAAACTCACTGCTCAGCATGAAGTCGGAAGCTTTGCGCTTGTCACAAGAGACGGTGGAGGAAGATACGTCGCTTGATAGCCAGAGCACCCTCCGGTCTGTTTCTCAGCGCATATCGGAGGAGGGGGATGAGGAGGAAGAGGAGGAGAATGTCAGCGAGGCAGAAGAGGGTACCAGTGCTCAGTCCTTCTTAACTCTTAAGCGTGTATGGGCTGAAGAGGAGGAGGAGGAAATGGAGAGTCAGGCCAGTGAGGAGAGGGAATTATTGCGTGTTGGGACTCTGGCACACATGGCAGACTTCATGTTAGGCTGCCTATCCCGTGACCCTCGCGTTAGAAGCATTTTTTCAAACACCGATTACTGGATATTCATTCTCCTGGACCCACGGTACAAGCAGAACCTTTCCACTCTCATCCCTGTAGAGAAGTGGTTCTCAACTCCAGTCCTCGGGACCCACCTGCCAGTCAGGTTTTCAGGATTTCCTTAGTTTAGACCAGCTGATATAATTGGCGTCCATCCATCAGGACTTACCACAGGTATTCATTCTGTGGGATATTCCTAAATCCTGACTGGCAGGTGGGTCCCGAGGACTGGAGTTGAGAACCACTGCTGTAGAGGAAAGGAGTATGAGAGTGAATCAATATCAACAGGCCCTGGTGCACAAGCTGAAACAATCTTTCCCATCTTACGCCACTAGCGGCAGAGGGCGTGGTTCTGTGGGCCAAGTAGCGGGGGAGAGGAGGCGAGCAGGCAGCTTGTCCAGCACTGGCAGGGGAATGCTCTCCAAGGCCTTTGCCAGTTTTATGTCACTCCAGCAAGACACTGTCACCTGTCCCCAGTCTCGGCAGAGTAGGGGTGAGCTTTACAGAAAGATGGTGAGGGAGTACCTAGCTGACCATACCAACGTCCGTAGCGATCATTCTGCTCCATACAACTACTGGGTTTCAAAGCTGGACACGTGGCCTGAACTGGCGCTGTACGCCTTGGAGGTGCTGGCCTGCCCTGCCTCTATCGTGTTGTCAGAGCGGGTATTCAGTGCAGCTGGTGGCGTCATCACCGATAAGCGTACACACCTTTCAACTGACAGCGCTGACGCTTATTAAAATGAACAAAGCCTGGATTTCACCGGAATTCAAATCTCCAGGGGAAAGCAGCTAAAGATTAACATTACTTATGTATCCGATTCCTCTTCTCTACCCCTCCTACTCCTCCTCCTCCTTGTCGTCTTTGCCTAACGCTGACCCAAAAAACGCAATTTTTTAGAGGTCCAACTGGCACTCTTTAACCACAATTTTTTCCCTTCCCCCACGACAGCACCACAGAGAGATAGGATTCACCCCAGGGACAGGAAACCTGCAGAATAAAAGGTGGAGCCACTCTCCCCTTCGTCAGTGGTTTCCTGTCCCTGGAGCGGGAGACCTGCAGTAAACCTTTTTTCCTTAGGTCCTAACCTCAGTCTGGAATTCCTAGGAATTGCCTAGAGGGCTGTTGGTTGATCCGCCTAGGCCTATCGCGCGACAGTGTCGGCTGTTAGGGCCTTAGAAGGAGAGGTGTTCCAGGGGACTCCTCTCTCCTTCTGGCGGAGACGTGGGCAGCTCCGGGGGAGCATCGCCACGTGGGAGTGCCGTGTTTTATGGAAGACTGGCGGGCTCCCGTATGTTATCCGGACGGTAGTGAGTTCTGACCCAGTCTCCGGTGATGTCCGATGTTATTCTGTTGATCTTCCCGGCAGACTGAAGGACTTCCGGTGAGGCCGGGATGACGTATTTCCGGGCGGGGGAACGCAAGCCGCTTCCGGGGGCCGCCTTGGGTCAATTGAGGCCTACTTCCGGGGCGCGATATGTTTGACACGCGGCCGCCTGGGTGAAATATTCCGGATTGGGCGGTATAGACCAGATAGCAGACTTCCGGAGGCTGCCTGGGTGAAAGAAGTAGGCGGCATTAGGTGAACTACTTCCGGTATGTTAACCCGGATATGTGTTATTTAAAGCCAGGGGATCCATGTACACGCCGGAGCAGAGGCGTGTGTCCGATGGTCCCTGGTGTACAGCATATAGCTTTCAGGTATTTGTGCTGGTATTCATCTTTCCTCTGTTTAAGGTCGCAACCTCCTTTGTATGATGGTTGAATGAATATATTTAGTAATATACTGCTTTATTTTTATAACAAACTCTTCTTAGAGGCTATCTGCCAAGCAATATAATGGAGGAAGATAAGAGGTCGGGGTCGGCTGAAAGAGAGGCTATGATTCCAGCTCCGACGGTGCCTAAAAAGGTTACTTTAAAGAGAAAAAACAAAGTTTGTGCTCTGTGTGGAAAAGCGTTATCTTCTACTTATGAGAAAAAAATGTGCCAGCAGTGCATTGATCGTACGGTGGCAGAGGAGTCCCCTTCTTTTTTGAAGAATATTAAAACAATGATAAGATCTGAAGTAAGAAGTTCCCTTAGGTCTACAAAGCAGGCTAAGACCTCTAAAGAAGAGGACGGTTCTCAAGAGGACTCTTCTGAGATCTCTGATTTTCCTTTAGAAGAAAATTCCTCTGATGTTTCCTGATCTGAGGAAGAATCTAATAGAAGGTCTTGTTTTTCTCCAGAGGAGACGGATAGGTTGCTTAAAGCGATCAGGTCCACTATGAACCTGGAGGACGATAAGATAGACAGATCTGTCAGTGACTCTATGTTTGGTGGTTTGCAGGAAAAGAGGAAAAGATGTTTCGTCCATGAAAGTATATCGGCCTTAATTAGCAGAGAGTGGAAAAGACCAGATCGTAAAGTCTTTATACCCAAAAGTTACAAAAGAAAGTACCCTTTTGATGGAGAATGCTCATCTGCTTGGGATAGGGCCCCTAAGATAGATGTGGCCATCTCCAAGGTGTCCCGTAAGTCTTCCCTTCCCTTTGAGGATGCAGGCATCCTGAAAGACCCGTTAGACAAGAAAGCAGAATCATTTCTTAAAGGAGCCTGGGAAGCGTCAGCTTTTTCTTTTAGACCTAACATAGCGGCAACAGTCACTGCGCGTTCCCTCTCTCTCTGGTTAGATCAATTAGAGATGCAGTTAAGGGATAAATGCCCAAGAGATCAAATCTTAGCCTCTTTGCCTACTCTTCAGAAGGCGGCGGATTTTTTATCCGACGCTTCTGTGGATGCCTTAAAGTTATCAGCACAATCGGTAGCTCTCTCTAACTCAGCCCATAGGGCCCTCTGGCTGAAGAACTGGGGAGGGGGCGATTTAACATCCAAGCAGAGGCTTTGCGGTATTCCCTGTCTGGGTGAATACTTATTTGGTCCGGTCTTAGATGACCTGTTAGAAAAGGCTGCTGACAGGAAGAAAAGATTCCCGATTAGCTTCCAGTCCCGGGGATTTTTTACTTCAAATTCCAGGCGTAATTTTCGTTCCTCAGGCAGAGGGGGTAGAAGGCAGTTTAGAGACAAAGAACAGAACTCTAGATTCAGATATCCAAGCAAGAAGGGGTTTCTGTTCGGAGGTACGGCCACAGCAGACAAGAAATCCTCCAACCAATGACGCCAGGCTGGAGGTGGGAGGAAGGCTTCAGTCTTTTCAGTCCGCTTGGCAAAATATCGCATGTCCCTGGGTGCTAAATATCATTCGCTCCGGTCTCAGTTTAGAGTTCACCGCCCCTCCTCCTCAAAACTGGATCGTTACAGATACAAGGGACATCAAGGGGAGGCCTTCGCCTATTTTAGAGGAGGTCAGAAAATTGATTCGGAAAAATGTGTTGGTTCAGGTGCCTCCTCAGGAGCTGTCAAGGGGTTATTTTTCAACCCTATTTTTGGTCCAAAAGCCAGACGGGTCGTACAGGACAATAATAAATTTGAAGAGGCTGAACCGTTTTTTGAAAGTAAGAAAGTTCAAGATGGAGACAATAAGATCAACCATCCTGTTGTTGTTTCCGGGCTGCTTCATGGCAGTATTGGATCTAAAAGACGCCTATCTTCATGTGCCAGTTCATCGGGATTCCCAGCAGTATCTCAGAGTCGCAGTATTCCTGGAGGGACAATTACAGCAGTTCCAGTTTCAGGCAATGCCATTTGGTTTAGCAATGGCCCCGAGAATATTCACGAAGATTGTGGCAGAAATGGCATCATTTATCAGAATAAAAAACATATTAATTATTCCGTACCTGGACGACTTTTTGATTGTGGCACAATCTCATCAGTCATGTCTAGAAGCAGTAGCAGAGGTCTGCAAAATAGTACAGGATCTAGGGTGGATTATCAACAGGGAGAAATCCAGACTGGTCCCTTCCCAAAGACAGATGTTCCTGGGGTTGATTCTAGACTCTGTCACTCAGAGGGTATTCCTACCACCAGAAAAGATTCAGACAGTTCAGGATCAGCTAAGTGCTTTGACCTTGGGTTCTCTGACTATCAGGAGAGCCATGTCAGTGTTGGGGACGCTGGTTTCTTGCATTCCGGCGGTAGAGTGGGCCCAGTGGCATCTGAGGCCTCTGCAGATGGACATATTGAAGGCCTGGAAAAAGATGAAGGGGTCCTTAGAAGCAAGTATAACAATACCTCAGGACACGTTAAGAAGTTTAGTTTGGAGGCAGGAACATCATTTGTCACAGGGGGCAAACAGAGGTTTAAAAGCTTCCAAAAGTTCTTTGGCAAGATGGATAAAAATGGGCATCTCTGTGGCCTATTTGGAATCGGGGCTTTCTCCTCCATTACTGGTGAAGGCTCATTCCACCCGTTCGGTGTCTACTACTTGGGCGGAGAGGTCGGCAGCCACGGTGGAGCAGATCTGTAGGGCTGCTACTTGGGCCTCTCCGTCCACGTTCTTTCGTCACTACAGACTAGATCTCCTGTCCGCTTCTGAGCTTTCTTTTGGCAGAAAGCGGTGGTCCCTCCCTAATTTTACTCTGTAATTCTCTCTGTGGTGCTGTCGTGGGGGAAGGGAAAAATGATGATTACTCTTACCGGTAATCGGATTTTCCAGACCCCACGACAGCACCCCTATTTAATCCCTCCCTCTTTTGGTGATGGTTCACGGGGGTGTAAAAAAAAAGAAAAAAAAAGAAAAAGGAGTTTATTGCTTTGAGGTGTGTGGTATTTTTGTTATGTTGTTCCAGCAAAACTGCAGCAGTGCCATAACATCGTGTTTTTCACCTACAAGGCATATGCTAACCAAGGTCGGAGTCTCTCTCTCATGCTCTGTAATCCACTGACGAAGGGGAGAGTGGCTCCACCTTTTATTCTGCAGGTTTCCTGTCCCTGGGGGTGGATCCTATCTCTCTGTGGTGCTGTCGTGGGGTCTGGAAAATCCAATTACCGGTAAGAGTAATCATCATTTTCCGGAGGTCCACCTACAGGCCCTCTCTCCAAACAATTTTTCCGGAGGGCCCCCTACAGGCCCTCTCTCCACACAATTTTTCCGGAGGTCCACCTACAGGCCCTCTCTCCAAACAATTTTTCCGGAGGTCCACCTACAGGCCCTCTCTCCAAACAATTTTTCCGCAGTGTCAACTACAGACACTAAAACAATGTTTCAGGAGCGTCAAACAGACAGTCCAAAACAATTTTCAGGAGGCGAAAGTACCATCATTAAAAAAAAAAAAATTTTTTTTGCTGAGGGTCGACTTTATGTACTCCGAAAAGAAAAAAATTTTTGGAGGCTCAGCAAAAGCCATTTCACTGCATTCTCAGTCGGACAAAGTCATTGGTGGTGTAACCGCCATGCTGTGTCAGGCTAAATTTTTGGGTGCTTCACCAGCTACCTCATCTAACTTGGTCACTTGTTGGTGTCACCGCCATGCTTTGTCAGGCTTATGCCTGCATCGTGTGGCTGGGGATAGGAGAGCAGTGCCGGCATGGGTGATGGACCTTCGTTGCACCTAGTTGGGTGCTTCCCTAACATGTGATGGGCATGTGCCTCGCCTTTCTTGGTCTGGGTGAGCACAATTGCCATGAGGGTAACCACCAGGCTGTTGCCTGAGAATTTGGGGTAATGGTGCGGTTAGGCAGCCTCAGAGGCATCCATGCATGCTGCCCCTGCTGTTTCCTGTCCATTTCCGTGGTGTTTCCATCATTTTCTGAGGTTTCCAGGTTTTCACCCAGCCTTCCCTAGGCAGAGCCTTGGTCCCCTGCAAAAATGCTTGAGTCTCCCATTGACTTCAATGGGGTTCGTTACTCGAAACGAGCACCCGAGCATCGGGAAAAATTTGTCTCGAATACCAAGCACCCGAGCATTTTAGTGCTCGCTCATCTCTATGCATTACCTATCTTTTTATGCAAGAAACCCCTCCTCTTCTCCATACGTCATATTTCCTGGCCGGGTGAGCGTGGGGCTCGGGGAGACATCGCTCCATTCTCCGAGACCGAGCGCTCCTTCCTCCATGCGTCGGAGGTGACGTGCGGGGAGGGGGCGTGGTGGTTGTCATGGGGACTAATCCGCGCGTCCCCGGCCGATTAACCCTATCGTATACCGCTTGACAGACAATGCTCTGTCTTTTGAGTACAGTGCATACAAGAACATCCAGGACTAAGGCAAATGCAGGTCAGACTCGCGCATTAAATCATCCAGTCTTCATGATTATTAATAAACAAGAGATTTCACAGTATATCTAGACTAAGTGATTGTACTGTTAACCAGTCTGTAGGATGGGGGCTGATAGAAAGTGATTTAGAGTTAACCCCTGTTCATTACTAGCTCCCAGCGTGTGGTGGATGGACTATTATAACTTATCTGAATACAACAAATACCTACTCTGAATTAAATAATCGTTCTGTGGGTATAGAGAGGTAATAAGTAGAAGTGCAGATGGATCAGGGTAACATTTAGAATAAAACGTACCCAACGTAGGAGTGTGACCAGAAAAACTTTATCAGAAAAAACTGAAGCTGACTGTTTATGTATCAAATACTAATTTATATTCTGGTTTTAAATATGTGGTCACATCTATCATATATATGCCTCTAATATCAATAGGTCACCAGGACATATTACCTAGAATATAGTCTCAGAAGGTTATATAACTGGTCGATGGTGAGGACCTGCTTAATGTCTCGTCTACACTCCCTCCTTCGGGGTCACTAGGAATCCCCACTGCGTTCCATTTATTGGGGTGTTAAAAAGGGTTTAAAGGTCAAAAATTCATTAAGACCATCCGGTGTGACTACTTTTAGTCTATAAATCCATCTGGACTCAAGTCTTAAGATCTTGTTATCCCAGTCTCCACCTCGCTGCGATTGTGGGATATGTTGGATGCCCATAAATTTTATGGACTAAATGTCCCCCTTATGCACTTGGTTAACATGCCTAGCTACCGAGGTGTCTTTCTTGTTCAAGATATTTACATGATCTCTTATTCTACGCCTTAGCTCCCTTTTAGTTTTGCCCACGTAGTTTCTCGGGCATATACATTGAGCTAAGTAGACCACCCCAGCAGTCTGGAAGTTGATAAAATCTAGAATGGAGAAGGTTTGCCCAGTGCAGGAGCTGCTGAATGATTTAGTCTGCCTGACCTGATCACAGGCCAGGCATTTCCCACACTTAAAAATCCCCAGTGGGCGTCTGGTCAGCCAGTTCCCCGGTTTCTATGGGGGTTTAAAGTGGCTCTTAACCAATTGGTCCCTCAAGCTCCTGCCCTTCCTGTATCTAATTTGGGGAGTTGGGGCTATTACGTCATAAAGATCTGGATCCATTCACAAAATTTCCCAGTATTTTGAGAAAATACGTCTGATCTCTCCATGAGCTCTATCAAAGGTCCCTATGACCCGAATTGAGGTTTTAGATTTATTGTCATCTTTTTTAGGGATCAAGAGAGAATCTCTTCTCCTTTGGCAAGTTGTCTCGAATGCCTTCCGGAGGATGCTATCCGGGTAACCTCTTTGTTTAAACATGGATCTTAGGTCATCAGCTTGTGATTTAAAGAACAGTTGCGGCGTAGCCTCATGTACTGGCCCTTCGGAATTCCTCTACGCAAGGCGAAAGGATGTGCACTTTCCCAGCGTAGAAGGCTATCAGTAGCCGTGGACTTCCGAAAGACCGATGTCATGATATTGTTGTTGGGACCTCTTTTTATCAGGACATCCAGGAATGGCATGGTGTCATGATCACACGCTGAGGTAAACCCTAGGCCCAATTCATTTTTATTCAGGGCCTCAACAAAAAGGTTAAATGAATTTGCGCTGCCCCTCCACAAAAGGAAAATGTCGTCGATGAAACTCAGCCAGAGGCATATGTTATCATGCCACTGGCTGAGGCCATCAGACCACACTATATTGGCCTACCACCAGCCCAGGAGTAAATTTGCATAAGCCGGTGCGCATGGGCTACCCATTGCGGTACCCCTGAGCTGGTGGATGTAGTGGCCATCAAAGATGAAGAAATTTCTTGTCAAATTTAAAGTTAAAGAGATCGAGCACAAACTGGTTATGTTTATCCAGTCTGTTGTCTAGCGTGGTTAGAAAGCTTCCCACTGCTTTGAGCCCCAGTTCATGATGAATTGAACTGTAGAGAGCCTCCACGTCTATAGAGGCCAGGATGGTATCGTCCTCC
This sequence comes from Rhinella marina, assembly GCA_900303285.1. NCBI lineage: Eukaryota > Metazoa > Chordata > Amphibia > Anura > Bufonidae > Rhinella > Rhinella marina. Next base: position 11,356 of record ONZH01013904.1, read on the forward strand.
ATTGTAACACCGTTTATCCTTAAAAGTAGATCAGATGTATCTCTTATGTAAGACGGAGGCTCTCTACAAAGGGCCTGATTATCCTATCCACATACAGTCCAATGTTTTGGTTCAGGCTCCCTACCCCGGACACTATAGGGTGTCCCTTGAGTGGAGTGGTCCCTTTATGGACCTTAGGTAGGGAGTAGAACGTTGCAGTGATAGGAAATTGTGGCATCAAAAAATCAAATTCTGCCTTATCAATTTCTCTTTCAGGCCCTGTGTGAGGATGTTTTCTAGCTCAAACCGGAATGTTGGACCCGGATCAGTAGGAAGGATTCTATAGAACTCGGTATCTTTCAGAATATCTAAGCACATCTGTTTATATACCCCTTGGTCCATCACGACCACATTCCCCGCCTTTATCAGAGGGTTTAATTATGATGTTTTGTGCTTTCTCCAGATTCCTGAGGGTATCCATTTCATCTTTGTTCAGATTAGATGAAAGCCTCGCAGTTTGACATTTTCAAGCTCTCCCGAAACCAACTTATTAAAAGTTGATATCAAGGGGTCCGGTAGAGGGGGTGGCATTTGTGTACTTTTCAACTTCAAATCAGTAAACGGTCCCTCAGATCTATCTTTATCGCTCTCTTTGAGGAGGTCAGCCAAGGTTTTGGTGGCCTGTAAATCATTAACGTCAATTTTTAGACCCTCACATAGTTTGCGATCTTGTATCTTGAAGTATTTATGCCACAAGAGTTTGTGTACGAAAAGTGCCAGATCTTTATTCCACTCAAAGCTATCATATGGTACTGAAGGTACAAAGGATAGCCCTTTGCTGAGTAAAGAGGTTTCTGAAGACGTAAGGGTGTGTGAGGAGAGATTAATGATTCTAAATTTATCAAGCGGTATACGATAGGGTTAACAGGCCGGGGACGCGCGGATTAGTCTCCATGACAACCACCACGCCCCCTCCCCGCACGTCACCTCCGACGCATGGAGGAAGGAGCACTCGGTCTCGGAGAATGGAGCTATGTCTCCCCGAGCCCCACACTCATCCGGCCAGGGGATATGACGTATGGAGGAGAGGAGGGGTTTCTTGCATAAAAAGATAGGTAATGCACAGTTTCTGTTGCCACTACCATTACTACTATGCTGCCACTGTACCGCAAAGCCTCCTGATGAACCTAGACTTCAGGGGAAACGCGTTGAGGATCTCGGTAGTTATTTAGGAATGGATATTTGAGACAGGTCCCAGGTTCCAGCGGCTGGGGGTTGCCCTTTTCAGGGCGAGTGCTCCGACATACAGCCACCATAGGGTTCCCCCATTCTGCAGACTAGAACTTGGCAGGGAAAGGTGGTTCTTGATATTTAGCACTCGCCAGACAGGCGGATTTGTGACCCCCAGCCAGGTTACAATATAGTAGGAACCGGGACATTATCTCTACTAGTGTATAAAAGACGAGGTGCCCTAATACCTTCCAGTTTTTGTTAATTTTAGTTCACAACATGTGCGTGCTGTAACTTTTTAAAAATAGTTTGAATAAAAGCTAAGTTTTATTACTTTGCGTAAACACAGCATAAGGCTTACTCAGTTGATAGGGATTCTAAATTTTATGTAATGGGGGCCACAGCAGCAGTGCGTATGGGCCGGAACAAATATTGCTCCTCCTGCCTATGCACCCCGGAGGTTTACTAACTCCTGGCGTAACACCTGTGTACGCTGTACCTTCGTGCTATGCGAGGATTGCTGAGTAGAGCGGGCTCCTGCTTCTGCCTGTCCCGCTAAGCTAAGACAACTGGGAACGGGGAGGGAGCCCATACAAAAGGTTAAAGCCCTGGCATTGTGTATTCACAGATGCTGTTGTGTACAACAGGGGCTCAGCTTTGAGGAAACTCTCCTTACCATAACATAGCATGTTTTTATTGATCCTGAACGAAATTCCAGTGTCACAGTGCTGTACATAGTACTTAAGAAGATTAAAAAAAAAAAGATAGCATTATGAAGGTATAAATCACAATATAAATGGGACACATATGGTAATATGTACCTTGGCACAGTTCATGTAGCAGGAGAGCAGAAGTAGCCCTGCTACAAGGAAACTGACCTAGCCTTACATGACTTTTTACTGGGTGCAACGGTCCATTTTCTGGTGACAGGCTTGCTTCAAATAGTGTAATTTTAAACTTTTTTTGATAGACCTCACAGAGTGTCCCAACCTGCGGTGGTGATCATACTTACCGGGTTTCAGCCGCTGGCTTCTGGCTTGATGGCCGCCTCTGTAGCTCCCAGATCTCTGGCAATCAACATCCTGTTGACGGTGGTCTTGTGACCGGCTGCAGCAGTCAAGTGACCTCCATCAACAGGATGTGGATTCCTAGAGACCTGGGAGCCACAGAGGTGGCCATGGAGAGATGGAGCCAGAACCCAGCAGTGGGGACCAGGTAAGTATGATCACCTCCACAGGCAGAGGTCACAATACCACCTGTACAAGCGTCATAGGTGCCTGTTCAGGTCATTTCACTTCCTGGAAAAAAGACTCATGCATATTTCTACGCGTTGTCTTTTTCTGCTCAGGAGCTCAAGTCTGGCACACAGGAAGCCCTGCCCCTCACCGACAGCTTCAGAGTCCAAATTAAACAATACATTGTGGTTACAGGACCTGTGGTGATGTCAGTCATGCGATCATCCATGTGTGTGGGAGGAGTTAGGGGAACACAGGCTCCATGTAGGACTCTACTGGTGGAGAATGTGGGGGCACTTTATGTATGGAACATATGTATAAAGCAAGGCTATGTCAGTGTAACCAGTCTATTATAGAGCTTTCTGTGTGTAATGGACATGTAGCAGAGCTGTGTATGGTTTGTGTATATAGTAATCTGTCTGTGTAATGATCATGTAGTAGAGTTGTGTATGTAATATGGATATAGTAACAAAGTAACATACTGTAGTTTATAAGGCCGAAAAAAAGACATCTGTCCATCCAGTTCGGCCTTTTTTCCTACAAGTTGATCCAGAGGAAGGCAAAAAAACCCTGTGAGGTAGAAGCCAATTTTCCCCACTTCCCGACTCCAATCAGGCAATCAGAATTACTCCCTGGATCAACGACCCATCTCTAGTAACTATAACCTGTAATATTATTACACTCCAGAAATACATCCAGGCCCCTCTTGAACTCTTTTAGTGAACTTACCATCACCACCTCCTCAGGCAGAGAGTTCCATAGTCTCACTGCTCTTACCGTAAAGAATCCTCTTCTATGTTTGTGTACAAACCTTCTTTCCTCCAGACGCAGAGGATGTCCCCTCGTCACAGTCGCAGTCCTGGGGATAAATAGATGATGGGAGAGATCTCTGTACTGACCTCTGATATATTTATACATAGTTATTAGATCTCCCCTCAGTCATCTTTTTTTCTAAAGCGAATAACCATGTGTGGTCTGACTAGTGATTTGTAAAGTGGCAGGACTATGTTCTCATCACGGGCATCTATGCCTCTTTTGATGCAACCCATTATCTTATTGGCCTTGGCAGCAGCTGTCTGACACTGGTTTTTACAGCTTAGTTTGCTGTTCACTAAAATTCCTAGGTCCTTTTCCATGTCAGAGTTACCCAATATTTTACCATTTAGTATGTAATGGTGACTTGCATTATTCCTTCCCATATGCATAACCTTACATTTGTCAGTGTTAAACCTCATCTGCCACTTCTCTGCCCAAGCCTCCAGTCTATCCAGATCCATCTGTAGCAGTGTACTGTCCTTTTCTGTGTTATAGTTTACACAGTTTAGTGTCATCTGCAAAAATTAATATTTTACTGTGCAAGCCTTCTACAAGATCATTAATAAATATATTGAAGAGAATAGGGCCCAATACTGACTCCTGTGGTACCCCACTAGTGACAGTGACCCAATCTGAGTAAGTGCCGTTAATAACCACCCTCTGTTTTCTATCACTGAGCCAGTTACTTACCCACATACAGACATTTTTTCCCAGGCCAAGCATTCTCATTTTATATACTAACCTTTTATGTGGTACCGTGTGAAATGCTTTGGAGAAGTCCAGATATACGACATCCATTGATTCGCCGTGGTCCAGTCTAGAACTTACCTCCTCGTAGAAACTGATTAAATTGGTTTGACATGACCGATCCCTCATAAAGCCATGCTGATATGGAGTTATTTGCTTATTTTCATTGAGGTACTCCAAGATAGCATCTCTTAGAAAACCCTCAAACAGTTTACCCACAACAGAAGTTAAACTTACTGGCCTATAGTTTCCAGGCTCTGTTTTTGGACCCTTTTTGAATATTGGCACCACATTTGCTATGCGCCAATCCTGTGGAACACTCCCTGTCAGTATAGAGTCGTTAAATATCAGAAATAAGGGTCTGGCAATGACATTACTTAATTCTCTTAGGATACGGGGGTGTATGCCATCCGGTCCTGGCGATTCTGTCTATTTTAATATTTTTAAGACGCAGCTCTGCTTCTCCCTGGGTCAGACAGGGCTCTCCCTGAAACTCCCCCCCTCATTACTCTGTAAGGGGCCGACACCTTTTAGGTTTATACTTTTTACCATTTATATAATTAAAGAACATTTTAGGGTTAGATTACTCTCTTTGGCGATTAATCTCTCGGTCTCTAGTTTGGCTATTTTTATTTGTCTTTTACATATTCTATTTTTTTCCTTATAGTTTTTCAATGCTTCCTTGCTCCCCTCCTGTTTTAGTGATTGAAATGCTTTCTTTTTGTCATTTATTGCTTTATTTACAGCTCTATTTATCCACATTGGTTTTTTCTTGTTCCTTAACCTTTTATTCCCATAAGGTATGTACCTCTGACAATTAGATATTAGGATGCTTTTAAAAAAAATCCTATTTTCCCATCGTCCATGACAGCACCAGGAGAGAGGATCCGCCTCCCAGGACAGGAAACCCACAGGTATAAAAAAAGGAGGAGCCTCTCCCTTCCTCAGTGGTTTTCCTGTCCTAGGAAGCGAATACCTACAGGTTCGTCATGCCGTTGGGGAGTAGTTTCTTCCAGGCATACCTTCAGCTGGCTGGGGTGTGCGCCAGGTGAGTTCCCCGCTCCACACACCCAGAAGACCTTCTTAGGCGAGCGAGGAGGGAGCGTGTATTCTCCATTGATGGACGTGCGGTCGGCGATTTCGCGAGCTCCATTCTGAGCATTGCACGTTATGCACATGCGCGAATTGGCGCTCCTCCCTGAGATCTTGTGAGACTGGGCATCTGACGTCATAAAGGGGCGCCGTATTTCAGGATCGTGGAACAGACAGGGAGGACGTGAAGGAGTTATCGGTACACATTGGGATTGCTAAGCCAGCTACAAGCCTTGGATTCTTGTCAGGTGGGTCCGGATCCAGGCAGATGGAGGTCATGGAGAACCCAGGTGACCCAAAGGAACAGTCTACCCCTGCTCCTATGGTACGGTTGGTGGGTATGTACGTCTGCTGTTGCTGGAGTATACTTGCTTAAGGTCAGTGTATTGTTTTTCAGGATAAACCTAAAAAGGCTTCCTCAAAAACAAAGTACAAGGAATGTGGAATATGTAAAGCAAAGCTGTCTACGTCTTACACTAAACTCTTGTGTCGTCAGTGTATTGAGTCTACTATTGCGGAGGAATCTCCATCTATGATGAAATGTATGAGAAAGCTCATTAGAGAAGAAGTAGGGAATGCCTTAAAGTCTAAGAAGAACCCTGATGAACGGCCGCAGCATAAGTCTCGGGATAAGTCTCCAGTTATGTATTCTGACGTTTCTAGTTCTGAGGATGAAGGGTTTCTTTTGGAGAGTAGAGAATTAAATTCGGACTCCTCATCCGACAGTGAAAGAGGGGGTAAACCCTTTTTTCCACTACAAGATCGATCAGCTTCTAAAGGCTATTAGAGCCACTATGGATATTGAAGTTCCGAAGGAGACCCTTTCTGTCCAAGGTGCAATGTTTGAAGGTTTAGAAGGAAGGAAGAAGCGTTCCTTTTTTATTCATAAAAATGTTTTGGCGCTTATTGCTAATGAATGGAAGAACCCTGATAAACGCAGTTTTATTCCCTCATCAGCTAAACGTAAATACCCCTTTGACGAGTCTGACTGTCAGTCCTGGGATCAAGCTCCCAAGATTGATGTTCCCATTGCTAAAGTGTCCCATAGATCGTCCCTTCCCTTTGATGACCTAGGGCAATTGAGGGATGCAATGGACAGGAAGGCTGATAGCTTCCTTAAACGCTCTTGGGAATCTATTGGTGCTTCCTTCAAGCCAAACATTGCTGCCTCTTGTACTGCTCGTGCTCTCATTCTCTGGATCAAACAATTTGAGTCTCAGATTAGAGAGAAAGTGTCGAGGGAACAGTTATCAGAAAGCATCCCTGCTATTGCTAAAGAGGCGGACTTTCTAGCGGACGCCTCTGTGGATGCAGTTAGGCTTTCAGCTAGGTCTGCTTCTTTGGCCAATTCGGCTCGACGAGCCCTTTGGTTGAAGAACTGGTCAGGGGACGTTGCCTCAAAAAACCGCCTTTGTAACGTCCCTTGTGAGGGAAAATTTTTGTTTGGTTCGGCCCTGGACGATATTTTGGAGAAAGCCGATGATAGGAAGAAGGATTTCCCTGCTAGTTATCGTAAACAGTTTGGTTCCTTTCGTCAGAACAGGAAAGATTCCGGTAGGGATAGGAGCCCCAATAAGAAAAATATAATTGGTGGAGATTTTCTTCTGCCAAATCCAAAGGTTTCTTGTTCAAGGGACAGACAGGTAATAAGTAAGACTCCCAATGACGCCAGGGTGGGAGGAAGGTTAACCAACTTCCTCCCTGCCTGGGCCTCAATTTCCAACAGTGGATGGATTTTAGATTCCCTAAGGGAAGGCTTCAAACTAGAACTTTTGGCTTCTCCGCCAGAAAGATTTTTTTATCTCAGAAGTAAGCTTAGGGAAGCAACAGATATTGGTAAAGGAGGTACAAGCCCTGTTACAAAAAGGAGCCCTGATCCCCTGTCCTGGAGAAGAAGGGTCGGGCTTTTACTCAAATCTTTTTCTAGTAAAAAACCCAATGGCGAGTACAGGACGATTATAAACCTAAAAAGCCTGAACAATTACATAAAGTACCGGAAATTCAAAATGGAAACATTGAAATCGGTGATAGATCTGCTGTACATGAACGGTTTTATGGTGGTGCTAGATTTAAAAGATGCCTATTACCACCTGCCGATTCGCCAGAGGTTCCTCAGGATTGCTCTTCGAATGAAAGGGACAGTGAAACACTTCCAATTCAAGGTACTTCCTTTTGGGATCTCGATGGCCCCTCGTATCTTCACCAAATTGGTATCGGAGATGGTAGCACACATCAGAAAGAAGGACATTCTGTTCATTCCATACCTGGACGATTCTTTAATAGGTAGCCTCCTCAAAGCAAGTCTTTCACAGGAAAACCAGGTTTTGCAAATTCTGGAGTGATTGGGCTGGATCGTGAACAGAGAAAAATCCAGGATGATCCCCAAACAGACACAGAAGTTCCTGGGCATTTTGTTGGACTCAAAGTCCCAGAGGTCCTTTTTACCTGTGGAAAAGATCGAGAAGGTCAGATCGAGAAGAATTCAGGGTCTGATCTCAAATCCTTGGGTCCCGATCAGGAAAGCTATGTCCGTTCTGTGGGTTTTGACATCCTGCATTCCTGCTGTTCCCTGGGCCCAGGCTCATTCCAGATGCCTTCAATGGGAGGTGGTGCGGACTTGGGCAGGGGACCTGGAACATTTGGATACCGAGATTCTTATCTCCAGGGAAACCCGCAAATCTTTAGCGTGGTGGCTAACCAGAAAGAATCTAGTGCAGGGGGTTCCGTGGAGAATAGTAGATCCCTTGATTGTAACTACCGATGCCAGTCCCTGTGGTTGGGGGGCTCACTTTCACGGTGAGATCTTTCAGGAGTCCTGGGACAGATTAGACTGGGGGACTTCTTCAAACGTGAAGGAGTTATCGGCAGTCCTGCAGGTCTTACTGACAATCAGCCCCTCTCTTCAAGGAAGACACTTAAAGATTTTTTTCAAACAATGGGTCAGTGATAGCCTATCTGAATCATCAAGGGGGCACCAGGTCCAGGCAGTTACAGAATGTGGCCAGTCAAATTTTTTCCCTCTTAGAAGGAAAAGTGTTGTCCCTGTCGGCTGTTCACATCAAGGAGGTGGACAACTGGGAAGCAGATTATTTAAGTCGACACAGATTAGACCAGAGAGAGTGGTGTCTGAATCAAGAGGTGTTTGCCAGAGTTTTAGAGCTATGGGGATGCCCAGAAGTAGATCTGTTCGCCACGAGAGCCAACAGGAAAGTGGAAAGATTTTTTTCCCTTTGTCTGGGAGAGTTTCCCATGGCAGTGGATGCGTTCCTCCAATCTTGGAGCGAGGGCCTCCTTTACGCTTTTCCTCCCATCTGGGGCTGGTCCTCCGGGCTTTGGTTAGTCCTCCCTTCGAATCCCTCTCTGAGCTTCCCATAAGATTTTTAACTCTAAAATGTGCCTTCTTTGTGGCCATTACCTCCGCTAGGAGGGTAGGTGAGCTTCAGGTGCTTTTCCTCAACCCTCCGTACATGCGCATTTTGGAAGATAGGATCTACTTTCGTCCTGATCCGGCCTTTCTTTCAAAAGTTGTTTCAGATTTTCACAGATCACAAGAGGTGGTTCTTCCTTCCTTTTGTGATAATCCCGCTAATCCTAGGGAAATTGAGTTTAACTGTTTGGACGTCAGGAGATCAGTTCTAGCCTATCTTGGGGCCACCAAAGGTTGGAGGAAGTCTTCCATCTTATTTATCCAGTTTGCAGGGACAAATAGAGGGAAATCAGCCAGTAAAAATACCTTAGCCAGGTGGATTAGGCAGGCTATCTGTTTGGCTTATGTCTCCCTGCAGGAACCTGTTCCCTCGGGATGGTCGGCTCACTCTACAAGAGCAGTGTCTATTTCGGGGGCTGAGAAGGCAGAAGCTTCCATTGTGGATATTTGTAAAGCAGCAACCTGGTCCTCTGCTTTAACCTTCTTTAGACACTATAGACTGGATCTTTCCTCGGTTTCTGACCTTTCCTTTGGGCGTAAGGTTCTCCAGGCTGTGGTCCCTCCCTAGGTTCTCTCTCTGGGATCTCTCCTGGTGCTGTCATGGACGATGGGAAAAATAATAATTGCACTCACAGGTAATTTGATTTTCCAGAAGTCCATGACAGCACCCATTATTCCCACCCTTTTTGTTGTTCGGTGCTGGTGATGGGTCTTGGTGTTGGTCACGTGGTGTGCAAGGAAAAAAAAAAAAAAAGTCTAAACGTGGCAGGGAAGAGAATTGGAGCCCTGTGGTAATTCGGATCAATCTGAGAGTTGGGCTAATAAAGAGCCTCTCGTCTCTGAAAAACCAGTGAGGAAGGGAGAGGCTCCTCCTTTTCCCCCTCACCATATGACAGCACCCCTGGAGAGACTCCTCCCACTCCTCAGGACAGGAAACAGCCATAAAGTTTTGCATAAAAGGAAGCTCCTCCTCACATACTCCAGTTCTGTTTCCTGTCCTGTGGAGCAGGATGGCCAGGGGTGCTAGTGCACCTTTTTCTTGATTTTTTTTTTTTTTTTTTTTTTTGGTTTTGTGTAAGAGGTGAGCCGAGGGCGCCCCTGAGATGTACTCTTTGGCGGGGTTACCCTAGGGAAGTGTAAGTCTCCCCTGGAGGAGCAACTTCCAAGACTTTCCCCCTAGTCCCCCACCTGTCTTTGGACTCGCTAATCCTCCTCCTTTTTTCCCTCTCTGGAGGCTCCCAGGTTCGGGGAAGAGGGATCCGGTCCTGCGGGTGAGTCGCGCGTGTGTGCTGGGCCAGGTCCTTACTTCCGGGGTGTCTGCTTGTAGCGCCGGCAGGAGGTGGCGCGCTTCCGGTGACGTGCCAGCGTGGTGCATCGCGTGGAGGAGGCGGGTCACTTCCGGGTTTGTGTGCCACGCGTCAGGTTTGAAATCCGGGTTGGGGGCTGACGGAGGGGGGAAGGGAACATCCTGCGCCTTGTTGCAGGGTTCCCATTGGCTTCCAATTAAGGGGGCAGGCCCAGCTGGTGGCTTTTTGAGCGCGCTGGGAGAGGGGATTTGACGGCTCTTATCATTCATAGACACCACTCCATGTCTGTGGTGTCTGTCTCCTGCCAACATGGAAAAGCGCGCTGAGGCGGTGGAGACTGTTGATACTCCTGCACCGGTACTGGTGGGGTAAGAGGGGTTATACCCCAGTTTCTTTTATTATACTTAGGGGACTAATGTTAATGTATGTTATTATAGGCAGAAGTCCACAAGAAGGATAAACCAAGACTCTGTACCCTATGCAAGAGGAAACTATATGAGTCAGAGAAGAATGTTTGTGTCCAGTGTATAGGAAAAGTGGTGAAGGATGCATCTCCTGTCCTAGTTGCGGACATGCGTAACATGCTGAGAGAGGAGTTTAGATCCCTGAAAGAACAATCTATTCTTGAAATTCCTGGAACTTCTTCTGAAGCCCCTGCTTTGATGTCCCGTCCAGGTCCCTCCCAGAATGTGGATACGGGTGATGAGGGTAGGGGTTCTCAAGAAGAAGGGGTAGTAGAAGAGGATTCGGGTTCTGAAGATTTGTCAGCTAACCAGTTGTTTAGTATTGAAAATGTCGATCCTCTTATCTCAGAGGTTAGGTCTACTATGAATATGGAATATGCCCCGATCATTGAGTCAGTTCAAGACAAAATGTACGAGACCCTTATGGTAAAGAAGAAAAAAGGATTTCCTTTACTTAGAATTATGTAAAGGATTTCCTTTACATTAAGGGGTTAGTGGAAAAAGAATGGAGCAACCCTGATCGTAGGTTTTTTTGTACCCAGACATCTAAAACGCAAATATCCTTTTGATGATACAGACTCTTTACACTGGGATAGGGCACCTAAGCTAGATCTGGCCATTGCCAAGATTACTAGGAAGGCTGCCTTATCGTTTGAAGACCTGGGAGTGCTTAAGGACCCCCTTGATAAGAAGGCGGATGGGTTCCTAAAGAAAGCCTGGGAGGCCTCTACTGCTTCTATGAAACCTAATATAGCAGCGACCTCTGTAGCTAGATCCCTTAAGACCTGGCTTCAGCAGCTGGAAGCTCATTTAAAAGCAGGCACGCCTAGGGAGGATATTATTGCCTCTATGCCCACTTTTATTTGGTGCAACAGACTTCCTTTTTGATGCATCAGCTGATGCTTTACGCCTGTCTGCCCGTACAGCTGCCTTGTCCAACTCTGCACGCAGATCCTTGTGGATTAAAGAGTGGAAAGGGGACTTGGCCTCGAGCGAAGTGTTGTGCCTTACCCTGTGAGTGAATTTTTATTTGGTCCTGCCCTTGACTCAGTTCTTGAACAGACCTCTGATAAAAAGAAGGGGTTTCCCTCCCTTGCTTCTGTAAATAGGAGGCCCTTTCGTTACAGGGGTAGGAGGGATTCCCAGCCTGAGGCGAAGAGGGGTAGGTGGAGGGGTCAGAACAAAGGCAGGGGTATTCTGTTGAACCCTCCTGATGCCTCCAAGAAGGCTACCCAATGACGCCATACAGCCTGTGGGAGGTCGTTTGTCACTATTCATAGACGCTTGGGAAAGAATATCCGCAAGCAGTTGGGTTTTGAACACAAAGCATGGTTTAAAAATAAAATTTTCGTGTCTTCCCAGTCAAAAGTTCATAGTGACAGATTTGAGATCAGATCCCTTCAGGCAAGCGGCACTGGAATCAGAAGTCCTTTCCCTCATAGACAAGAAGGTTCAGGTTCCATTGGAAGAACAAAAGAAGGGGTTTTATTCAACCCTTTTCCTTTTTATTCAAACCAGACTCATCTTTCCGTACGATCATAAACTTGAAGGTTCTCAACGAGTCTTTGAAGTATGAAAAGTTCAGGATGGAATCCATAAAATCTGCCATCCTGAATCTCCAAAAAGACTGCTACATGGTTACGCTGGACTTAAAGGATGCGTATTACCATGTACCAATCTTCAAGGGCCATCAACAATTCCTGAGAGTGGCAGTTGTTCTTCATGGAAAAATTCAGCATCTTCAGTATCAGGCCCTCCCCTTCGGCCTATCCCAGGCTCCTAGAGTATTTACCAAGATCATAGCGGAGGTCATGGCCCACATCAGGGAGGAGAAGGTTGTTATAGTACCATACCTAGACGACTTCCTGCTGGTAGCCAACTACAGGGGGGATCTTCTTTGTCATCTAGCCAGGGTTCAGCAGATTCTTCACAGACTAGGATTAGAGGTGAACGTAAAAAAGTCTTCCCTTATACCCAGCAAGGTTTGTGCCTTTTTAGGAGTCCTACTAGATTCAGAAAAGCAGATATGTCGTCTTCCAGACTCCAAGATTATCCTGATTCAGAACAGAGTTCAGAGTTTAATGGCAGAAAAATTGACTACTCTCAGGGTAGCTATGTCAGTCCTGGGCCTGTTAACCTATTGCATCCCAGCTGTAAAGTGGGCTCAATACCACTCGAGGGTCCTTCAGGAGCAGATCCTTTCCTCATGGGACAGAGTAAATTCCTCCTTAGACAATCCCTTTCTTCTCTCCCCAAGAACACTCAGGTCCCTTCAGTGGTGGTTGGAAGATCGGAATTTAAGGAAGGGGGTCCCTTGGGCTCCCCAGAATGTGTTCACCCTTACAACAGACGCCAGTCCATTAGGTTGGGGGGCCCATGCGGAGATGCTTCTGATCCAGGGAACCTGGTCCCTAGAGGAGAGTCGTCTGTCCCAGAACAATTGAGAGCAGTTTTTTACGCATTATCCCAAGCATTACCGCAGATAAAGGGGAGAGATGTGTTAAGGACAGACAACGCTACAGTGGTACCGTACATCAACCACCAAGGGGGTACAAGATCCAAGCCCCTTATGAGACAGTCTCGCTTTATCCTTCACTTAGCGGAGCTGAATCTAGATTCTTTGTCAGCCCTACACCTCAGGGGGATAGAGAATGTGGAAGCAGACTTCCTCAGCCGCCACCGTTTGTCCCAAGGGGAATGGGTTCTCAATTGGGAAGTGTTTTCCAGGATCACAGAGCTTTGTGGTATTCCTCAGATAGACTTGTTTGCCACCAGGCTCAACAGGAGAGTAGAAAGGTTCTTTTCTCTCAGCCCCTTGGATTTCCCATCAGGGATAGATGCCTTCTCCCAGTTCTGGGGAGGGGGGATGTTAATGTATGCGTTTCCCCCAATAAGGATGTTACCCAGAGTGTTGAGGAAAATCAGGGAGGACAAGGCGGAAGTTATTCTAGTGGCTCCCTTTTGGCCCAGAAGGGTATGGTTTTCCTGGCTCCAAATCCTGTCGGTAGGGGATCCCTGGGTTCTTCCAGTTCAGAATCTCCTGTCCCAGGGCCCAGTGGTTCATCCGGCAGTTCAGGGATTACATCTAACGGCATGGAGATTGAGAGGCAGCTCTTGATTCAGAGGGGTCTGTCTGCTGATGTGGCGGAGACATTATTAGCTAGTCGATAACCCGTAACTTGTCAGATCTACCTCAGGACTTGGAAGGCCTTTTGTAGATTTGTAGGTTCCCCGGTTAATGCCCTGTCCCCACCAAATGTCTCTGTGGTATTAGATTTTTTGCATTTTTTGTGGTATTAGACCTAGTACCATTAAAGTGCAGATTTCTGCCCTCAGTGCTATGTTTGACTTCAGACTAGCAGAACACCCATGGGTTAGTAGGTTTGTCAAAGCTGCAGGTAGATTTTATCCCTCTATTTCCAGAAAAACTCCTCCTTGGGATCTTAACATAGTCCTTTCTGCCTTAACATCCTCTCCCTTTGAGCCATTACCAGAGTTGCACATTAAGATCCTCTCCTGGAAGCTTGCTTTTCTCGTGGCTATTACCTCAGCGAGAAGAGTTGGTGAAATCACAGCCTTCACCATTAACAGTCCTTACATGACCATTAGGGAAGATAGAGTTGTTTTGTCCCCTGACCCTGCCTTTTTGCCCAAAGTTGTTTCAGACTTCCACAGATCCCAGGAGGTTGTGCTCCCGTCCTTTTGTGACAATGCCAGGAACAAGGGAGAATTGAGGTTTCATTGTTTAGACGTCAGAAGGTGTCTTCTACAATATCTCCAGGTTACGGAGGGATTCAGAAAGAGTCAGCAGTTATTCCTTCTATTTCAGGGAAGGAATAGAGGTCTTGCCGCTTCTTCAAAAATTGTTGCGGGATGGATCAAGCAGGCTATTCTTTTAGCTTATTCTTCTTCAGGCAGAGATACTCCTTCACCCTTTGGAGCTCATTCCACCAGAGCTATTTCCACTTCCTGGGCAGAGCGGGCCTCTGCATCGATAGATCAGATTTGTAGGGCAGCCACTTGGAGTAGCCCGCATACCTTTTTCAAACCTTATAGACTACAACTATCATCTGGGGAAGATCTTTCCTTTGGCAGGAAGGTCTTGCAGGCCGTAGTCCCCCCCCTAATACTTCTGTTTCTAGTCTATTCTCCAGGGGTGCTGTCATATGGCGAGGGGGAAAACCTTAATTACTTACCGGTAATTTCTTTTCCTTGAGCCTATGACAGCACCCACAGTATCCCGCCCTTGTCGTTTATATTGTACATAGCTTGATAATGGACTAGTTAGGTTCACTAGGTCCCTTTTGTAGGTTCTTTGCTCATAAGAGGTTATTATGTGTAAAGTAAATTTTTGTTTTTGGATTTGTTGATATTTTTTGTTTTAAGCTCCTTAAAGTACTTGTGAAAGACTGGAGTATGTGAGGAGGAGCTTCCTTTTATGCAAAACTTTATGGCTGTTTCCTGTCCTGAGGAGTGGGAGGAGTCTCTCCAGGGGTGCTGTCATAGGCTCAAGGAAAAGAAATTACCGGTAAGTGAGGTTTTTTTTATACCTGTGGGTTTCCTGTCCTGGGAGGCGGATCCTCTCTCCTGGTGCTGTCATGGACTTCTGGAAAATCAAATTACCGGTGAGTGTAATTATCATTTTTTGTGGCTGTATTTTTATTTTTGAGGACTTTGTCCCAGTTAGTTAGGCCTATGGCCTGTCTTAGTTGACTAAATTTTGCTTTTTTGAAGTTTTGGTATTTTTGTTCCTCCCTCAAGAAATGCTCTTTTGAATGACAGTTGGAAGGTTATTATATTATGGTCACTATTTCCCAGGTGTCCCCCGACCTGCACATCTGTTGTTCTGTCAGGTGTATTGGTTAATACTAAGTCCAGTATGGCCGTCCCTGGTCAGGTCCTGAACCAGTTGGGAAAGGTAATTGTCTTTGGTTATTTCCAAGAACCTGTTTACTTTATGAGATATACAGGTTTCAGTTTCCCAGTCTATATCTTGGTAGTTGAAATCCCCCATAATAACGACCTCATTATGTTTTGCCGCCTCGTCTATTTCATTTAGAAGTAGATTTTCTGTGGACTCTGGTATATTTGGTGGTTTATAATAAAGTCCTATTAGTATTTTATTGTTGTTTTTGGCTCCATTTATTTCTACCCACAGTAGTGTCATGTGGGTGCCGTGTATGGCAGAGTTCTGGCGGCAGTGGTCTTATATTTAGTGTATGATGTTGGATAATTGTAAAATTGTCTACATTTGCTATTTCTGGACAGAAGACATTATAGAGGAGACTGGCAATGGTTTCCAAGCAGAAATAGCAGTCTCATAACATTATGTAGGCCTATCTTTCTTTTCAATTGTCTTTTTATAGATTTTTTTACAATGTAAATTGAACAGACAATAGGATGTCAAATATTGAAATAAAGGCAACCGATGTAGGCCTATCTAATATATAAAGCTGAGTGTATGTATGTACGTCCGCTAAAGGAATCCGCACAGTCGCACCGCACAGGTACATCAGGTGTCCGGGAACGTTTTAGACTCAGCTCTCTAGCACATACCGTTCCTAAGATATTCCCAAAAAATGCAAATATGGCACGTTCACATGATCTACATTAGCCAATAGAAGCCTGCAGGTCTTTCTCCTCATATTCCAACTGCCATACACATGGTCACATGACCCTTATCAGCCAATAGAAGCTCATAGGCCCACATACACACAGTTTTACACCAGGTTTCCATAAGAACCCAGCCATTTTTCTTTACTGCTGTAGGTCAGCCTTAAAGGGGCTGTCAAGGGAGCGGAGTACTGTGGAGGTCAAAATTAAGGGGACGGTCCACTATGGAGATCAGTGTTAAGGGGAAGATTGATGAAGAGGCCACTGTTAAGGGGGCGGAGTGTTGTGAAAATCACTTAAGGAGATGGGGTCCTGTGCAGGTCACTAATAAAGGGGCAGTCGCTGTGGAGGTCACTGTTAAAGGGGAGGGCGCTGTGGATGTTACTGTTAAGGGGGCAGGGAACGGTGGAGGTAACAGTTGAGGAGACATTCCGCTATGGAGGTCTGTGTTAAGGGGGTGGGGTGTTGTGGAGGTCACATTTTAAGGGAATGGAGCTCTGTGGAGGTCACTGTTAAGGGGGCAGGTTATTGTGGAAATCACTGTTAACAAGATGGGTTACAGTGGGGGTCTCTGTTAAGGGAGCGGGGTACTGTGTACTGTGATGGTCACTCACAGAAACATTAAATGAAATATACCCGTGCAAAGCCGGGTCCTTCTGCTAGTGTAATTAATATATATACAAAATTCGTACTCCACTTTGGCTAAAAATTGTTAAGAGGAGTATTTTTGGAAAAAATGTAGTGAGACCTCTGTCCACAGGTCTAGCCACCTGTTTAATGTTGCACAACCCCTTTAAATGTCATGTTCTACCAGGTTTTTTATTTGGCTTGTATGCAGAACTGGTGGGCTCTAGTTTCTCTAGCAGTCTCATAGAGGTAGGTGCATCATGGTGATACAATCTGGTGTCCTTCTGCACTTTTGCATTTAGTGGGGTTTTGTTTTATACAGTAAAAATGGAAAGACTGTTAACAGTTGTTTAGGAAAGAAAAGCCACTGAAACGGCTACATAAAAACTGTGCAGTATGGAGGGTAAAAAACGCAAGTGTTTTCTATGGCAATTTTTTAAAATTTCTTTTTACTTGTAGTGTTAGTGATGATATTGATGGAAAAGTATTGTATATCTATATATAGTACATAATTGATGCAGCATAATCTTATACATCATCATTTTTTCTTTACGGCAATGTCCTGTATGGCTTATTGATTATTACTCTACCCTTGCTATAACTTCTTTCTCCTTTTATGGCAGGATCAAGATGAGTGGCTTCAACTTTGGGACAAGTTCATCCTCTGGTGGCTTCTCATTTGGCGCTCCCAAGACTACAACATCAACAGGAGCCACTGGCTTTTCGTTTGGTGGTGCTGCTGCTCCATCTACAGGCTTTAGTTTTGCCACAATGGCACAAACTCCTGCGTCTACAGCAGCTCAGTCAAACCAGACTGGGTCACTCTTTTCTTTCTCCACAGCAGCTTCTTCAGCTGTACCTACTTCTGGGTTTTCTTTTGGTGCACAGTCAGCATCTACCACATCCGCAGGAGGTTTAGTGTTGGGGTAAGTCAGATATTTGGTTCCATAACCCTATTTTTATAATACCGATTAGACCTTGTTCACACTATTGTCAATCATTTTGATTATAACAGGTCCCCTTTTAACAAATTCAATGTGAGGCACCATATTTTCTAAAATACAATGTGCATGGTAACATACCGTGAAAATAACCTTGAATGTCCCAATAAGTACCCTTACTGAAGGCTAATAACAATTCATTCATAACTTCTAGTAGAAATAATAAAGGAATAGTACAACATAGAGCCATAAGAATAGATGTTCCAGACTTGTTATTACATGGGGAATGCATGAAGCTATTAAAACAGGAATGTCAGAAGCGGTGATAGGTCCTCTTTAAAACATGTTCTTGTAACTTTGCCATAGCCCAAGTACTGTAACAGTAATTACACTATTTCACACACAGTGCTGTAGAATGACAATACATTGTGTGTCAGAACTGTATAGTGTGCATATGCTGATCAGCAGATTATCTTACTACAATGGTACCTATCAAGGGTGCGATGTATAAAGCCTAGTTTACACATCTGTGTTTTGATCAGTGATTTCCATTGGTGATTGTGAACCAAAACCGGATAAAGCCTCATTCATACGTCAAGTGTTTTACGGACGTGTCCTGTACTTGTTCTCCACGGACAGCACACGTCCCCATTCATTTGAATGTGTTTGTTCAGACATCAGTGTTTTAGCATGGTCCGTGGTTCCGTTTTTTTTAGCACGGATGCATGTCCTATCTTGATCCCTGTTCCCGGATACCTCATGCCCATTATAGTCTATGGGTCCGTGAAAACCATGGCCATCGGTGTTGCATCCGTGTTTCACGGATCATTAAAGAAGAGATGCTTTGAAAATTATTTTTCAGCTGTTCGGTGTCAGTGAAACACGGATGCAACACGGACAGCAAAAAACAGACACACGGACCCAACACGGATCCTTCACGGATGCCTCACTGACCACCTGCTCACGGATTTGAGCACGGACTTGTGAATGAGGCTTAAGAATAAATCTTTCCAGGTAGGCTCTGCTCCTGGTTTTGGCTTACAATCAGAGATGGAGATCATTGACCAAAACTGATTTGTGAGCAATTCCTGATGGCGAGTTCACACAGCCAGTTCTGTCCATTAACCCTTTTGCTCCAAAAGGATAATAGTGCAGGCAAAAGGTTCTGATCCCCACAGTCCGTGACTAACCTTGTTAAATATATATATATTCTCTCTCCTATCCCCCCGGTAAATTTCAGGATGGCCACAAAAAATTAGACCCTACCTAAGACAATCGCCCAAAAAAATAAAAAAAAAAATATGGCTTTCAGAAAATGGAGACACAAAAACATGATTTTTAAAAAAAAATTAGTTATGTAAAACAGAAACGTAAAACCGAAAAGTAGACGTACTTGATATCGTCACGTCCGTAACAACTGGCTCTATAGATAATGTGATATCTTTAATCTGTCAGATTAACATTGTGTAAAAAAAAAAGAAAAAACTGTGCCAGAACAGCCATTTTTGGTAACCTTGCCTAACAAAGCATAATATAAAGCAATTAAAAATCATATGTACCCCAAAATAGTATCAATTAAACTGTCACCTTATCCCGTAGTTTCCAAGATATGGTTACTTTTGGTTGTTTCTACTGTAGGGTGCATCAGGGGGCCTTCAAATTGCACACAGTGTCTAAAAACCAGTCCAGCTAAACCGGCTCTTCAAAAACCTTATGGTTCTTTTTTCCTTCTGAACTCTGAGCCCATACAGCAGTTTACAACCACATGTGGAATGTTTCTGTAAATCACAGTATCTGGGTAGTAGATTTTGAGTTTTGTTTAGCTTGTTAAGCCTTGATGTGTTACAGGAAAAATGGATTAAAATGGAAAATCTGCCAAAAAAATTACAAGTGAAAAAGTGAAATTTAGAAATGTCATCTCCATTTTGGAATACATAAATGGTTAACATAGTAACATAGTAACACAGTTTATAAGGCAGAAAAAAGACATCTGTCCATCCAGTTCGGCCTGTACCAAAGTTTATAAAATCCGTTTTGAATAACTTAGTTTCTAAATTGGGGTCATTTATGGGTGGTTTCTAGTATGTAAGCCTCACAAAGGGATTTTAAAACTGAGCTGGTCCTTAAAGTGGGTTTTGGAAATTTTCTTAAAAATTAAACGGGTTGTCCGGGTTCAGAGCTGAACCTGGACATATCATTAATTTCACCCAGGCAGCCCGCCTGACAAGAGCATCGGAGTATCTCATGCCCCGATGCTCTCCTTTGCCCTGCACTAATTCGCGCAGGGCAAAGGCATTTTGCTCAGTTCCTGTGACGAACCGGGCACTGCCAGGCGAGGCTTCCGCTAGCAGTGAGCCCGGTGATGTCACCGGCACTGATGGGCGGCTTTAGCGCTGCCCTAGCCAGTAAAACGGCTAGGGCAGTGCTAAAGCCGGCCCATCAGAGCCAGTAACATCACCGAAAACAGCCCAGCAGTGTGTATTTGTAAACGTAAGAGCCCTTGCCCTGCGCGATCCAGCGCAGGGCAAGGGAGGGCATCGGAGCATGAGATGCTTCGATGCTAACATCAAGCAGGCTGTTTGGGTCAAATTAAGGGCATGTCCGGGTTCAGCTCAGAACCCGGACAACCCCTTTAAGAGTTGCTTCTAAAATTCTAAGCTTTCTAACGTCCCCAAAAAAATTTTAGTAATAACTATTTTGTGAGCTATCTCTATCTGCCTTAGGCCTCATGCACAGGGACCAGCTGTTCCATTCCGCAAAATACGGAATGCGCAAGGATGTCCTCCATATGTTTTGCCGATCCGTTTTGTCATACGGTCGTATGCATGAGGCCTTAAAAGCAGAGAAATTAAAATTTTGAAAATTACGACTTTTTTCACATTTTCTGTAAATTGAGGATTAAATAAAGGTGATTTATATTATCTCAAATTTAACACAATATAACAAAAAAAAATGTTCTTCATATGTTTGTACATCCCAGCCTGGCTATGTTTTGCCAAAACCTACATCATGTCTGCCAAAAGCATGTGGAAAAAAGTGTTATGATCTGAGAAGACCAAATTCCAAAAGGCAAATTTGATGCAAAGCCAACATGGTGCATCGCCATAAAAACACCATACCTAGAGTGAAGCACGGTGGAAGCAACATTATGCCTTTGGCCTATTTTTCTGTAGCTGGAACTGGGGCTTTTTAGTCAAGGTGGAGGGAATTATGACCAGTTCCAAATATCAGTGAATTGTGTCACAAAACCTTCTGGTCTCTGCTAAAAAGCTGAAGGAATTTCACTAGAGATGAGCGAGCATGCTCGGCCGAGCGTACTCGGGAGCAATTTTCGAGTAGTAGCGTACGCATCTTCTAATCTGTACGCTAATGCGTACGCATCTTGTAATTTGTACGCATTAGCGTACAAATTTATAAGATGCGTACGCATTAGTGTACAGATTAGAAGATGCGTATCCATTAGCGTACAGATTATAAGATGCGTATGCATTAGCGTACAGATTATAAAATGCATACACTACTACTCGAAAATTGCTCCCGAGTACGCTCGGCCGAGCATGCTCGCTCATCTCTAAATTTCACCTTTCAGCATGACAATGTCCTAAAGCATACCTCCACATCAACAGCTTTGCCAGAAGATCAGAGTTTTGCAATGGCTCAGTCAGAGCCCGGACCTGAATCCAATTGAAAATCTGTCGATTGACCTGAAGAGGGCTGTACACAGGAGATGACCTTGCAATCTGACATATTTGAAGCACTTTTGCATAGAGCGGTTGGCACACATTTCTGGGTCGATGTATCATGTTGAAAAAGACTGAATGCTGTCATAAATTCAAGGGGTACATCAACAAATTATTAGTTTTAAAGGTGTGTATATTTATTCAACCACTTTATTTTACTTTATTTTTCCACCCTAAAATATTTGAGTTTGGTTTGCAATTAAATTGTACAAATCATAGGTGGAAACCGTTCTGAAATGCACATTGCTTAGATGGCACTGTACAATGCTTTCGTGTTTTTTAGATCTTCAGGCCAGGCGGGAAAATTCCTTCAATTTCAAGAGGTGGTGATCAAGGCAGACAGGGTAGAGTCCCAGTACTTCTGAAAGTTGTGGTTCCTGTGTTTTGCCAGGGCACCTTTTTCTTTGGTGAAGTCCCCTAAAACAGTGAGGAAGTAAAGGAAAAAAAAATTGAGTGTTTTTCCAAAAGTGGGATATGAAGACACAGTTTTTCACTGTCCTGAAAAACCTGTATGTCCTGCTCCCTGGTCTTCGTCTGCTGGCGCCGCACCTTCTGCTGTGACCTGCGCACAGAGTGAAGATGTCGGCACTCTGTGACCTTGCGCTGTGCGATGTCGGGTCACAGCACAAAGCGGCAGGAAGAGGATCTCCCAGGTGGCAGCAGCATCGGTAGCAGGAGAGATGCACTGTTTTTCTTTTGTTTGTTTTTTGTTTTGTTTTTTTGTTTTTTTTGTCTGAGAATCAGTGGGGGTATGATTAACCCCTTCAGGACCAAGGCATTTTTTACCTTACTGACACAACCTAATTTTGCCTGATGCGACCTACATCGCGTTGCAAATTATTAGGCAAATTTGGGTTTGTGTCCTAAAGTTGTAATTTTTTTTGTTTTTCAATTTAACTCATGGAATGTATTGTGTCTCAGGACTGAATTCAATCTATTAAACACCTGTGATAATTAGCTGGCCAGGTAAACCCAATTAAAGGAAAACCACTTAAGGACATTCCACATTATCAAGCAGGCCACAGCTTTTAAAGGGGTATTCTCATTTTAGACAATGGGGGCATATCACTAGGATATGCCCCCATTGTCTTATAGGTGCGTGTCCCACCGCTGGGACCCGCACCTATATCCAGGACGGAGCGGGGAGCGCTGCGCCTGGAGGACCCCAGGTTTCCGGGGTTCCGGCCACCACCAGGCACAGCTCTACGCGCCGCTCATAGAAATGAATGGGAGCCGGGCCGTGCATGCGCGGTGCGCTCCCATTCATTTCTATGGAGCCGACGGAAGTAGCCGAGCCAGCGCTCGGCTATTTTCGGCGGCCCCATAGAAATGAATGGAGGGCGGCTGCGCATGCGCAGTGCGCCCTCATTCAGTTCGGGGGCTCCGTTCTGGAAATAGGTGCGGGTCCCAGCGGTGGGACCCGCACCTATAAGACAATGGGGGCATATCCTAGTGATATGCCCCCATTGTCTAAAATGAGAATAACCCTTTAAGCAATATGGGAAAGAAAAAGGATCTCTCTGCTGCCAAAAAGTGTCAAATAGTGTTATATCTTGGACAAGGTATGAAAACATTAGATATTTCACAAAAGCTTAAGTGTGATCATTGTACTGTGAAGAGATGTGTGGCTGATTCAGAGTACAGGTGGGTTCATGCAGATAAAAGCATAATGAGGAAGGTTTATGTCAGACAAATTCTTTGGATTAAGAGAGCAGCTGCTAAAAATACCATTACAAAGATTAAACAGGTAATTGAAGCCACTGGTGCCTCTGAAGTCCCGCAACCCTCAAGGTGTAGGATCCTCCAAAGGCTTGCAGTTGTGCATAAACCTGCTATTCGGTCACCCTTAACCAGTGCCCACAAGCAGAAATGGTTGCATGAAGACTATTTTTCAAACAGCCTTGTTTACTGATGAGTGTCATGCAACCCTGGATGGTCCAGGTGGATGGAGTACTGAATGGTTGCTGGGTTGCCACCATGTCCCAACAAGGCTGCGACGTCAGCAAGGAGGTGGTGGAGTCATGTTTTGGGCCGGAATCATGGGGAGAGAGCTGGTAGGTTCCTTTAGGGCCCCTAAAGGTGTGACAATGACCTCAGCAAAGTATATAGAGTTCCTGACTGACCACTTTCTTCCATGGTACAAAACGAAGAACCATGCCTTTCATAGCAAATTCACTTTCATGCATGACAGTGCTCATGCTACAAAGAATGACTCAATGACAATGAGTCATTGGCTTCTATAGGCATAAAAGGAAAGAAACTCGTGGTGTGGCAACCATCCTCCCCTGACCT
Source organism: Rhinella marina (assembly GCA_900303285.1). Taxonomy (NCBI): domain Eukaryota; kingdom Metazoa; phylum Chordata; class Amphibia; order Anura; family Bufonidae; genus Rhinella; species Rhinella marina. The sequence continues at coordinate 34,866 of ONZH01013904.1, forward strand.
CAACCCTATTTAGAACCTTTGGGGTATCCTCAAGCAAAATATCAATGAGGGTGGGAGGCAGTTCACATCAAAACAGCAGCTCTGGGAGGCTATTCTGACATCTTCCAAACAAACTCGAGAAAAAACTCGCAAGTTTAATGTATGCAAGAATTGTGAAGGTGATATCAAAGAAGGGGTCCTATGTTATCATGCAACTTGGCCTGTTTTAAAATGTTTTGATTGAAATAGCTTTTGGTGTCAGTACTGTAAATGTGACCTCTTATGCTGCAAAGTCAACAAATGACCATTTTCAGTTCTTTACAACCTAAAAAAGGTTTTCAAACTGTTGTACGTAATTTGCAGTAGTGCATTTTGGGTTTTTTAATTTGTGAAAAAAATACGGTTATCATTGGGAGGTTTGTTCAATAAAATTTGATTTATTTTACGGTTGATGACTGTCATTTGCATCGACAATTTAGAAAAATTGGAGAAAAATAGCATTTGCATTATTTGTGATGCGGTATGTATAAGGTCATAACTTGGAATGCTTTTGTTTATCCAAATGATTCCGAGATTTTTGTCATGACACATTGTATTTCGTTAGTGGGAAATTTCTGTTGATATGAATTACCTTTATGTATTAAAAATGGCTGCCAACAATGTTGGAGACATCAAAGAGAGCACTATGCATCAGCCACTGTTGCCACCAGATGAGCCTTTGGTGGGGGTGTTAGTGTGGGCAGGTGTGTCTAGTCAATACAGAACTGCCCTACACTTTCTGAATGGTACAGTGACAAACCCATACTACTTGAATAACATCATTAATCCAGTCACTGTGACTCTGCATGAACAACACAGGCCTTATTTTATCTTCATGGACGACAATGGAGACTGGGGAACCTCAAATGGCGTGGCCTGCACTTTGTCCAGACAAGTTGAGATGTTGACATTTTTTATGTGGGTATACCCACCGTTGTTGGCTGCTGGTTCAATACATTTTTGAAATGAGGAAATCGCCATTGCATGCTTCCACTTAAATGCCCAGCTTTCATGATATATCACCGTAGCGTGAAATTTTTAAGTTTTTCATAAATTTCATCTGAAAGTCAAATATCCCTAACTTTTTGCGAGTAGTGCATAGTTTTTCTTGTGTTTTAACCCCTTTCCGACCAGCGCCGTACATGTACATTGCTGCAGAAAGTGACTTCCCACCCAGCGCCGTAGTAGTCCGGCGCGCTGATTGGACGGGTGGGGGAGCTGCGCCCACCCGATCAGCTGCGGGGGACCGGCTGTGCCCAGTAGCCGGACCCCTGCTGTATGCGCCAGCATCAGTGAAAACACCGATGCCGGCGCATTAACCCTCGATGTGTCACGGCACATGCGATCCTTGGTGCTGGAGGGGAGTCCATCGGGTCCTCGCACTGCTGTGACAGGGACCCGATGGCTTGGATGGCAGCCCGATGCCTTCCTTAGGCATCCAGCTGCCATCTACGGAAGCCTGTGAGATCCAGTCCCTTGGATCTCACAGGAAGCAGGCTGTAAGTGTATTACTGTGTGTAATACACTTACAGCCAATGCATTACAATACAGAAGTATTGTAATGAGAAAACAAGTAATCTCCAACATCTCGCTCACCTGAGTTGATTGGAGGCGCGGTCAGCACTGGGAACTAGTCCCTGACATGCATAGAAAAACAGAAGAAAAAATTGACCAGCTTCCAAAAAATACGAATATTTTCCAGCCTTTATTTTCTTCATCCAGATGCACAGTTAAAATCCAACACATACAGTCCTTATCTACGCGTTTCGGATCAAGCAATACAGATTCTTAGTCATGATGTCATAGGACATCTGAAACCACTGGTTTAACCACTTCCAGTCTGCCCATTGACTATAATCGTCCTGGTAGTCGATCTCCATCTCTGAATGGACATTTTAAAACGTCCTTGAGCTTTGCCCCCTGTGTGCAGCACCTGTACATAGCAGCTCCATGACTCAGCTGCCTCCTGACAGCCAAGAACATGGAGCTTTAACCTGAGACCTTTTTTCCAGGCCTCCAGGCTTTTGATCACTCTGACAAGCTGTCAAAGCCATCACAAATGCTTGTACTATCTCCCTCTCATTGCCGGTCACAGAGCAGTTTACAACCACATATGGGGTGTTTCTGCAAACTTCAGAATCAGGAAAATAAATATTCAGGTTTAATTTGCGGTTTACCCTTGCTATCTTATAGGAAAAATGAATTAAAAATTGAAAATCTGCAAAAAAAATATATTTTTAAACTTCACCTTCCTTCTGTTTTAATTCTTGTGGGAAATCTAAAGGGTTAACAAACTTTGTAAAAATCAGTTTGGATTACATTGGGGGCTGTAGTTTCTAAAATATGTTCATTTATGGGAGGTTTCTATTATTTAAGCCCCTCAAAGTCACTTTAGAACTGCAAAGGTCCTTTAAAATTAACTATTGGAAATTTTCATGAAAATCTTAAAAATTACATCTAAAATTCTAAGCCTTCTAACGTCCTCAAAAAAATAAAATTACATTTCCAAAATTATGTCAACATAAAGTGGACATATGGTGAATGTTCATTAATAACAATTTTATTAGATATCCCTATGCAACTTAAAAGCAGAGAAATTAATATTTAAAAATGATTTTTTTTCAAACATTTTCTGTAAATTTTGGATTTTTTATAAATAAAAGTAAAATATATTGACTCAAATTTACAATTAACACAAAGTACAATGTGTCACAAGAAAACAGTCTATGATTGGCTTGGATAAGTAAAAGCGTTCCAAAGTTATTACCACATGAAGTGACACATGTCAGATTTGCAAAATTAGGCCTGGTCAGGAAGGAGGTAAATGGCCCGTATGGAAAGTGGTTAAATAGCTGAGACTAATTAACATAGTAACATAGTTTATAAGGCCGAAAAAAGACATCTGTCCATCCAGTTCGGCCTGTTTTCCTACAAGTTGATCAAGAGGAAGGCAAAAAAACCCTGTGAGGTAGAAGCCAATTTTAACACAAATAACCTTATGGGCAAACACACTGATCAATAATAAAACATAGCTTTTACTATAAATTTTTAAAATAGGCCCTTACAAAATATAACACACAAAAGAGAACAAATATAATATACACATTGTTCGTCAGTGGAATAAATACAATGGTAGGAATAAGTGCACAGCGGCACTGGAAGGTAACCCAAATGTCCTACCGTCACCTAGAGAATAGTTTCTCCGTCGCTGCAGTCCAGGTGTAAGTCTGTAAGATGTCAGCTTCCCCTGTGCTAAATCACAGAACAGAGAAATGGAGGACGGGGTAGGCTATCCCTAATGTATCCCTGAGGGGGGGGGTTGCTATGCTGGCCCTGTGGCCTAACCACGGAGCACCCGCCCCGACAGGGGCGACCCCGTACGGAACCTTTCCCTAGAATAAATGCCCCTGGTATGCCCTACCACCTCACCTTACCCTACATGCATGTTTCACCTAACTAAAAATAGGCTCATCAGGGGAAAATTGCTGCAAGAGGGAGGGCAAAAGAATATAGCAACTGTTAGTTGGTGGCACTCGATATAAATGGGTGCCCCAAGACATAATTAAGTGCCCAGATATGGCCTTAATAGAAGTTGCGGTAGGTAACGCTAGAGGAATCCAGGCAGAGATGTACACCCAGATCCTTAGGCTATGGGGTCTAAACAACCGGTCAGGCGATGGTGTGCCTAACCTGTGCAGCAGGAAAACGCCTGCATTTGAACGCTGAGTCCTCTGAAAACGAGGTCTGACTCAGCGTTACAGTGATGATGCGTACATAATGGCGTCATCGCGTACCGCATTCTGCGCATGTGCAGTGCGGACCCGGCAGAGTAACTAGGCAACCAGGGACGCGCTGTCCGTACCTGCTGGGAGCGCGATCCCAGGTATAGGAACACACTATCGTATTAGTATTTCTAATACTAGGGCGGGGAGCCAGGGGCAGAGGAAATTACTCCGGACCAACTAATAATAGTTTTTTAGAACTGGACATCACCTATCCTCTGAGGAATCGCTCAAAAGTAAGGGAACCACAGGGCCCGAAATAATCAACCTTTCAAAAAGACCTCTTAGCAAAACTGAAATGACTGTCTTAAGCAAGGGTTTATCTTTTGTTCCCACATGACGCTTTGACCTCTTTACTTGGATCAAGGATCTACATCTCTTTGTCCGCAAACTTAGATGGCGGAAGTATTTTAAAAATAAGGACAGGCGTCAGTGTGAGGAACTGGGTATCCCACTAGACCTATTAGCTGATGTTCAGCTTTTACAGAGCCTAGGGGAAGAAAACCCGAGGGAGAAGGGTCAAGGACCCTTTACTATGTTACATAATAAAAGTACTCGCATGCCCCCTTTGGGTGATATATCATGTTTGGATGTGTTTTTACAACTTGTGACAAATGACCTTTCTAGACTTCCCCGCATCACGGTGTCCCCTAACTGCACCAGAGATGAATGGGCAGCTTTATCATCTCTTCGTGAGGATCGGTCAAGTACAATCAAACAGTCTGATAAAGGGGGTAACACTGTGGTGATGGACTCGTGCATGTATAAGAAAATGTGTGAACAGCTTCTTTTGGACAGATCTAATTATGCTATACTAACATCCCACCCTACTGATGGTTACTTGATTGAGCTCAGGGATATTTTGCAGGAAGCAAGAAATAAGAAATTTATTTCACAGGAGGAATATGATTTCTTGTTCCCCAGGTTCCCGGTCACTGCTACCTTTTACAGTTTGCCCAAAATACACAAGGGGACTAATCCTCTGAAGGGGAGACCAATTGTCTCAGGCATAGGTAGCATTGGCCAGAACCTGGGGATCTACATTGACAAGATTCTTATGCCCTTTGTTACCTCTTTACCATCTTACACGAGGGACACGGGGTATACCACGGGGTCAATATCTGCGTTTACGCAGAAACTGTTCAGAGAAAAGTGAGTTTGTACGACAGGCCCAGGATCTTAGAGAGAGATTCCGCATGAGAGGTTACCCAGATGACACCCTGAGACCGGCCTATCAGAAGGCATTAGAAACCGACCGTATAGGCTTACTGACCCCTAAGGAGAAAAAAATATCTGAGAATAAGGTGCGACTCATTACGACATTTGACAGCGCCACTGAACACGTTAGAGACATACTCAATAAACATTGGCCTGTACTGCTAATGGACCCAGATATAGAGGATTTGGTGCATAGTTACCCACAGGTCACCTTTAGGAGAGGTAACAGTTTACGGGACATGTTAGTTCAGAGCACTTTACACCACCCCCACAGGCCACCACCTGGCTTGGCCGGGAACCGAAGGGATGTTTCAGGTGCAGTGGATGTATAGCGTGTAACACTATAAAGAGTGCAAAAACTTTTTTCAGTAGTAATCTCCAAAGGACGTTTACAATTAATGGCTTTATTAACTGCCATACTCGTGGAGTGATCTATATGACCACATGTGAATGTCAAAAGGAATATATTGGTCAAACCAGATGCGAGCTTCGCCGACGAATAGGGGAACATTTGGGGGACATAACAAATGAACGCGACACCCCCATAGCCCGACATGTGCAAGAGTTTCATCAGGGTAACCCAAACAGTATCAAAGCTGTCGGTATAGAGGTGGTAAAAGCTCCACCTCGGGGAGGAAATTGGGACCGCCTCCTACTGCAGCAGGAGGCACGCTGGATCTTTCGTTTACAGACAGTCCATCCAACAGGACTAAATGAACAACTTAAAGGGATTTTGTCACCTAAAATTTTCTTTATTGATTAAAAAGAGATAATAAAACATGTTCTTTTTCTCTAATCTGTTTGTATTTTCTGATTGTAGTTTTTGAAATTTCATTACTAGAACATTTTTACGGGGGCTGCCATCTTGGCTGAGCTGTTCTAAACAGCATTTAGTGATATGCTTTACAGCAAGCCCCATGGACCATAGGCAGCAATAGACAGCTCCAGCCCTATTGAGAATGCATTGAGAGGCTTTTTCCTTTGAAGTTTTTGTTTATTCTACAGGGAGATTCTATTGTCTGTGATGTGAGTTGGTCTCCAATTACACTGTTTACGGTAGCAGCATTACTTTACAGCTGACACACTGACAAACAGGATATCTCAGCTGAGATTATAGCCTAGTGGCCAGAAGGAAAACTGCAAGATTTTAAGATGATTTTAAAATATAGATAGGAACATGGAAAATTAGAAAAAACATCGCCAAACATTACAAAGACATATGTTTAACATAAAAACTTGATTTAAACAATGGGTCATTTTTTTATGACAAATTCCCTTTAATTATAGTTGTTTCATTTAAAGGGGTCCTATCCACCTCCATCCCTAATCCCAGCCCCAATCCCCAAACCCATTGATATGATTTTTTTCATACCTGTCTAGAGGGTCACCTTAATATACTTATATGGTCTGGTAATTTGATTCCTTGGATCTTGTAGTGGCCCCACTTATGCATACAAGGTGCCTTTTTACCCACGTTTCACTGTTCTGTTCCTCTAAGTTTAAAAGCCTTAGGCATTTTACCTTTATGTCTAATTGCCAGAAATACTAATACGATGGGTTGTTCCTATACCTGGGATCGCGCTTCCGGCAGGTACGGACAGCGCGTCCCTGGTTGCCTAGTTACTCTGCCGGGTCCGCACTGCACATGCACAGAATGCGGTACGCGATGACGCCATTATGTACGCGTCATCGCTGTAACGCTGAGTCGGACCTTGTTTTCAGAGGACTCAGCGTTCAAATGCAGGCGTTTTCCTGCTGCACAGGTTAGGCACACCATCGCCTGACCGGTTGTTTAGACCCCATACCCTAAGGATCTGGGTGTACATCTCTGCCTGGATTCCTCTAGCGTTACCTACCGCAACTTCTATTAAGGCCATATCTGGGCACTTAATTATGTCTTGGGGCACCCATTTATATCGAGTGCCACCAACTAACAGTTGCTATATTCTTTTGCCCTCCCTCTTGCAGCAATTTTCCCCTGATGAGCCTATTTTTAGTTAGGTGAAACATGCATGTAGGGTAAGGTGAGGTGGTAGGGCATACCAGGGGCATTTATTCTAGGGAAAGGTTCCGGACGGGGTCGCCCCTGTCGGGGCGGGTGCTCCGTGGTTAGGCCACAGGGCCAGGATAGCAACCCCCCCCCCCCCCCCTCAGGGATACATTAGGGATAGCCTACCCCGTCCTCCATTTCTCTGTTCTGTGATTTAGCACAGGGGAAGCTGACATCTTACAGACTTACACCTGGACTGCAGCGACGGAGAAACAATTCTCTAGGTGACGGTAGGAAATTTGGGTTACCTTCCAGTGCCGCTGTGCACTTATTCCTACCATTGTATTTATTCCACTGACGAACAATGTGTATATTATATTTGTTCTCTTTTGTGTGTTATATTTTGTAAGGGCCTATTTTAAAAATTTATAGTAAAAGCTATGTTTTATTGATCAGTGTGTTTGCCCATAAGGTTATTTGTGTTGAATTGGGGGCAATCCAAATCTATTTTCTGCTATCTGCACCACTCATACTCTTGGTAGAAGCCAATTTTCCCCACTTTAGGGGAAAAAAAATTCCTTCCCGACTCCAATCCGGCAATTAGAATTACTCCCTGGATCAATGACCCATCTCTAGTGACTATAACCTGTAATATTATTACACTCCAGAAATACATCCAGGCCCCTCTTGAACTCTTTTAGTGAACTTACCATCACCACCTCTGTAAAGAATCCTCTTCTATGTTTGTGTACAAACCTTCTTTCCTCCAGACGCAGAGGATGTCCCCTCGTCACAGTCCTGGGGATAGATGATGGGAGAGATCTCTGTACTGACCTCTGATATATTTATACATAGTTATTCGATCTCCCCTCAGTCGTCTTTTTTCTAAAGCCTAATTTTGATAATCTTTCTGGGTACTGTAGTCCACCCATTCCAGTTATGACTTTAGTTGCCCTCCTCTGAACCCTCTCCAGCTCTGCTATGTCTGCCTTGTTCACAGGAGCCCAGAACTGTACACAGTACTCCATGTGTGGTCTGACTAGTGATTTGTAAAGTGGCAGGACTATGTTCTCATCACGGGCATCTATGCCTCTTTTGATGCAACCCAATTACCAGCTTTTATACATGGGAGTGTTTATTCCTCGCCCACTGGTAATTAGTCTCCGCTATTTAAACCAGTGGTTTCAGATGTCCTATGACATCATGACTAAGAATTTGTATTGCGTCATCCGAAACGCGTAGATAAGGACTCTGTAAGTGTTGGCTTTTAACTGTGCATCTGGATGAAGAAAATAAAGGCTGGAAAATATTTGCATTTTTTGGAAGCTGGTCAATTTTTTTCTTCTGTTTTTCTAAGAAGTAATCCGCCAAGTGAATGCAGTAAAAAAAAAAACTGTGCCAAAACAGCCATTTTTCCAAACGCCTCCCCAACGGCACTAAGCAGGAGGGAACCCGTCTCTCCGGGACAGGAAACAATGTGGAGAATCAGAATAAAAGGGCCTCCTCCTCCTACCTTCTCCAATTGTTTCCTGTCCTTCGGGATGAATGGAGTTGGCAGGAGTTCTCTCCTGCTTGTGGAAGAATCATTCGCCCAGCCTACCATGGTGAGATCCCCTGCCTTGCGTTCCGGCTGGCAGGAGGGCTGGTGTAGGTTGCTGGACCCCGGGGCGGAGACATGTGCCCCTCCAGCGTCTCGGAGTAAGTCCTGCGTATCGCGGGCGGCCCCGGGCATTCTTTCCTACGCTTGGGATCGGCGTAGTGGTGAAAGAACTGGCCAGCGCGCGATTCTCTGGCCAAGTATTGCGAGTTAGACGGTGTTCAAAAGGCCAGCAGCTGGGCAGGGATGGCGTCTGGTATCGCTCCTGCTCCTGTTAGGAGGCGTTTTTTGCAAGTGTGGACACCATGATGCTCCCTGAAAAGCCCTCTGAAGTTCCTAAGGCCACAAGCCCGGTAAGCCTCCTCCTTGGGCGTCTGCCTGCCCTTATTTATTTTTATGTGTGTAGTTTGGTTATACTATGTACAATTTTGTGCACTGGATTCGGACAGATACCAGAGGGTTGTTGTTAATGGAGTGTATTCTGAGGAAAGGATGGTTACAAGTGGGGTGCCACAAGGATCTGTTCTGGGTCCTGCTCTGTTTAACATGTTTGTAAGTGACATAAGGGATGGCTTGGTAGGGAAGGTTTGCTTGTTTGCTGATGACACAAAAGTGTGTAATAAGGTTGATGTTCCAGGAGGTATCGATAATATGGAGAATGAGTTATCTTTATTAGATAAGTGGTCAAAACAATGGAAACTTCAGTTCAATGTTTCCAAATGTAAAATAATGCACTTGGGGAGAAGAAATCCTCTATCTGAGTATCGTATTGGCAGTTCTGTGCTAACAAAGACCTCAGAAGAGAAGGATTTGGGGGTAGTCATCTCTGACAGCCTCAAAATGAGTAACCAATGCAGCCAGGCAATAGGGAAAGCAAATCGTATGCTTGGCTGCATAGCTAGAGGTATAACAAGCAGAAAGAGGGAGATTGTGATCCCTCTGTATAGAGCTCTAGTGAGACCACATCTGGAATACTGTGTTCAATTCTGGAGACCTCACCTACAAAAGGATATTGCTAAAATAGAACGGTTCCAATGAAGAGCTACAAAAATGGTGGAAGGTCTAAAGCATAGAACTTATCAAGAAAGACTCAGAGTTCCTAATATATATAGTCTGGAGGAAAGAAGAGAAAGGGGGGGGCATGATTGAAACCTTTAAATATGTTAAAGGACTGAATAAAGTTCAGGGGTTTCAATAACACGTTCAGGGGTTTCTAGAGTGTTTAAGAGGAAGTATCTCTTTAATGAAGCTGATTCTGCCCTTTGGGATAAGACTCCTAGAGTGGATGCCCCTGTTGCCAGGATTTCCAAGAGATCCTCTTTGCCCTTTGAATTGCATGATAGTATGGACAAAAGTGTGAATCCATACTGTACTTAAAAAAAATCTTGGGAATCCTGCACCTCTATGTTGCGTCCCAGTATTGCTGCTACTTGTACGGCCAGAACTCTCTCTTTATGGTTGTCTCAATTGGAAGAACATTTGATTTCAGGTACCCCTAGAGAAGATATCCTCCTGACCTCCCTCCCAGTCTTAAAGCAGGCCTCTAATTTTCTGTCGGATGCCTCTGCAGATTTAGTTAAACTTTCCGCTAGAGCTGCCGCTCTCTCTAACTCGGCTCGTCGCACAGTATGGTTGAGATCCTGGTCTATTGACAATATGTCTAAAAATCATCTGTGCGGTATCCCTTGTGAGGGAGATCGTCTCTTTGGCTCTGTCTTGGACGATATTTCAGAAAATGCATCTGACAGAAAAAAGGGCTTTCCCTCGGATTCCAGACATTTTTTTTCAATGCCGTTCCTTTCGGAATCAAAGGAGGGGCAGGTCTGATCCAAAAAAGAGAGAGAACCCTGATTCATGGAGATCTTCTAGGAGCAGAGGGAGAGGGTTTCTGCTCAACCCTGATAAGACCCCAAAACAATCCACCCAATGACGCCTGGGGTGGGGGGCAGGCTGAAGTACTTCCTTCCCAAGTGGAAAAGCATTTAAAATTCGCCCTGGGTTTTGGATTTGATTCTTCAGGGCTACTGCCTGGAGTTCTCCTACCCTGCTCCCAACCGTTATATGATAAACAGGCGTTTAAATCCCACAAAACAAGCACTTATGGAAACACAAGTGTTAATGCTTCTGGAAAAGAAAGCCATTGTTCCAGTACCACCAGATCAGAGCGGAAGAGGGTTCTAGTCCCCTATATTCCTGGTAGAGAAACCAAACGGCTCGTACAGGGCTATAATCAATTTTAAAAGTCTTAACAACTATGTAAAATACAAAAAATTCAAAATGGAGACAGTAAAGTCAACTATAAATCTGCTTTACAGAGACTGTTTTATGATGACCATGGACTTAGCGGATGCATATTACCACATCCCCATTCACAGACATTACCAACAGTTTCTCAGATTTGTGATATTTATCCAGAGTCGTCTCGTTCACTTCCAATTTCAAGTACTACATTTCGGCCTTTCATCTGCACCCAGGGTCTTTACCAAACTCATGGCAGAGGTATCAAGTTACCTTCATCAGCAAAAAATTCTATTCATTCCTTACCTAGACGATCTTCTGATAGCAGCACGATTCAGATCTCATCTTCTACAAGACTTTCAGGTGGTGAAAGAGACTCTTCTATCCTTAGGTTGGAAGTTAAATCTCCAGAAATCAGATCTGACTCCCAGCAACAGAAAGGTATTTCTGGGAATTCTTCTCGACTCCCACCAGATGAAATATTTTCTTCCAGACACAAAGATCCAGAACCTGATGTCAAAGATCTGTCTTCCATTCTCAATCAGTATTATCGCTAAGAGACATAATGGTGGTCCTCGGCTTGATGACATCGACAATCCTGGCCGTCAGGTGGGCCCAACTTCAAGGAATAGTTCTGCAGCATTTCCTGTTATCCTCCTGGAACAGGAGCAGATTCTCTCTAGATTACAAGGTTCACTTTCCTCCCAGAGTAAAGAACTCTATTATGGTGGCTGCGCAGGAGAAATCTGACCCAGGGTGTGTTCAGTGGAGATTATCACGACTTGACCTGATGACCACAGACGCAAGCGGGCTAGGATGGGGAGCCCATTGCAGAGGTCAGTTAATCCAGGGAATCTGGACCAGTTTCTCCTTCCATCAAATGCAAAGGAATTATTGGCAGTCACCCTATCCTCGAAAGCCTTTCGTCCAATCATTCGAGACAAAGACATGAAGATATTATCGGACAAAAAAGCCACCGTCGCTTATGTAAACAAACAGGGTGGCACAAAGAGCAGATGTCTTTGTCAAATTGCTTTCCAGCTGTTTTCTTGGGCGCAGAAAAACATCAACTCAATTACTGCAGTACATTTGAAGGGCAAGGAAAATGTTCTAGCGGACTTTCTGAGCAGAACTCCACTGAAACCAGGAGAATGGTCCCTGAGCAGACAAATTTTTCTTCAAATATGCAGCAGATGGCAGACCCCAATACTAGATCTTTTTGCTACAAGAGCCAACTCTCAACTGACCCAGTTTTATTCCCTCTCTTACAAGGACCAGCCAATAAGGGTGGATGCCTTTTCGGGTCCATGGCCTCTGGGCCTGTTATACACCTTCCCTCCAATCTCCCTCATTCCAAGGGTTCTAATGAAGGTTTTAGAAGAGAAATGCCATCTTATCCTCATAGCCCCGTTCTGTCCAAGAAGTACTTGGTTTCCTCTGTTGCTAAGTCTGTCAAGAGGGGATTATTGGAAGCTCCCACAATTGCCGGACCTTCTGATTCAGGGTCCAGCCAAGCATCCAGGGGTGCATCAGTTGAATCTTACTGCATGGAGACTAAGCATGCCCTCCTGAGGTCTAGAGGACTGTCTGAACCGGTTATTGACACCATGCTCAAAAGTAGAAAACCCGTTACTTCTAGGATTTATCTCAGAGCCTGGAACGCCTTTCTTAAATTTGCCGAAGACTCCTGGAATCCTTCTGCTCCTCCAAATGTGGCTACTATCCTAGATTTCCTGCAAAGGGGTCTTCAGAATGGCCTAAGGGTCAGTACCCTAAAAGTTCAAGTCTCTGCGCAGAGTGCCTTTCTGGATATTAAACTAGCCGACTTAACCTTGGTTAGACGCTTCTTTAAAGGGGCACTTAGGTTAAAACCATCTGTCAGGTCCACCATTACCCCCTGGGATCTTAACCTGGTGCTTTCTGTTCTTATGGAATCCCCCTTTGAACCACGTAGTGATAGCCCACTCAGATTATTGTCCTTTAAAACGGCTTTTCTTATAGCTGTTACTACCGCCAAAGAGTTGGTGAGATCCAGGCCTTTTCTTGTAGACCTCCCTATCTCACCATTGAAGATGATAGGATTATACTTAAACATGAACCTTCTTTTTTGCCTAAAGTAGTTTCACGTTTTCATTGCCAGCAGGAGGTTTGCCTTCCCACCTTTTTGTCCTCATCCTAGTTCTGATAAAGAAAGATTTCATCGTCTTGATGTCAGGAGGTGTGTTCTAGCCTATCTATCGGCTACAGAATCTATTAGAAACATTGACCGTTTGTTAATTCAGTTTGCAGGGCAGAACAAGGGCCAGGGTGCCTCGAAGTTAACCATCTCCCGCTGGATCAGAAGTACAATTTCTATGGCATATGAAGAGAGACTTCTTACCCCTCCTTCACTTATAAGAGCCCATTCCACCAGGGCTATATCTACCTCGTGGGCAGAAGGTGCCTCTGCCTCTTTGTCCCAGATTTGTCAGGCCGCTACGTGGTCTAATCCATCCACCTTTTTCAAGCACTATAAGCTGGACGTTATTTCCAATAGAGACCTTTCTTTCTAACGCAAAGTGTTATCAGCTGTTGTCCCTCCCTAATTATTTACTTTGTTAAATCCTCCTGCTTAGTGCCGTTGGAGAGGTGTTTTGAAAAGATCATAATTACTTACTGGTAATTGGATTTTCCATTAGCCTCCACAACGGCACTGGTTTTTTCCCACCCTATATCTTTGTTTGGATTTATTTTGTTTTGTTATGTGTATCTTGTTATATGCTTATACCTTTTCTGCAGTCTAAGAAGGTGAATATAATAAAGATACCTTCTCTGCATCCTGAGTTCCTTGTAAACTTACTGAAGAAGGTAGGAGGAGGAGGCCCTTTTATTCTGATTCTCCACGTTTTCCTGTCCCGGAGAGGCGGGGTTCCCTCCTGCTTAGTGCCGTTGTGGAGGCTAATGGAAAATCCAATTACCGGTAAGTAATTATCATCTTTTTCGTCACCTTCTCTTACAAAAAGTGTAATAGCAGGCGATCAAAAAGGCGTATTTACCCCCTGCTCTATAAAAATATCACATGATTTGCCCCTTCAGGTGAATGCTGTAAAAAAAAAAAATTTTTTAAACTATGCCAAAATAGCCATTTTTGGTCACCTTGCCTCACAAAAAGTGTAACACCAAGTGATCAAAAAGTCTTATGTACCCCAAAATGGTACCAATGAAACGATCACCTCATCCCGCAAAAAATAAGACCCCATATAAGACAATAACTCAAAAAATAAAAACCAATGGCACCCACAAACCAATCCATCAAAATCTGTGCTGCAAAATCCATATGGTGCTCCTTCCGTTCTGAGTCCTGTCATGTGTCCCCACAGCAGTTTACCACCACATATGGGGTGTTGCCATATTTAGGAGAAAATGGGGAACAAATTATGGGGTGCTTTTTCTCCTGTTAGCCCTTGTGAAAATGAAAAATTTGGGGTTAAAGCAACATTTTATTGGAAGAAATGAAACTTTTCATTTTTACAGCCAAGTGTTTCCAAATTCCGTAAAACGCTTAGCAAAATCTGCATCCAAAATTTGTATGACGCTCCTTTCCTTCTGACCACTGCCACATGCTCATAGAGCAGTTTACCACCACATATGGGGTATTTCTGTAAACTGCAGAATCAGAGTAGTAATGTATATTGAGGTTTAGTTTGCTGTTAACCCTTGCTGTGTTGCAAGAAAAAATTGATTAACATGAAAAATCTGCATAAAAATTTAAAATTTCACCTTCATTTTCTTTTAATTCTTGTAGAACACCTAAAGGGTTAACAAAGTTTGTAAAGTCAGTTTTAAATAATTTGAGGGGTGTAGTTTCTAAAATAGGGTCATTTATGGGTGGTTTCCATTACGTAAGCCCCTCAAAATCACTTTTATATCTGAATTGGTGCTTAAAAAAATGGTTTTTGTAAATTTTGTTGAAAATTAGCTTCTAAACTTCTAAGCTTTCTCACGTCCTAAAAAAGTAAAATGACATTTATAAAATGATGCCAACATAAAGTAGACATATGGGGAATGTAAAATAATTATTTTTGGAGGTATTACTATGTATTTTGAAAGTAGAGAAATTGAAATTTGGAAATTTGCTAATTTTTCCAAGTTTTTGCTAAATTTGGTATTTTTTTTATAAATAAAAATGAAATATTTTGCCACAAATTTACTACTGTCGTGAAGCTCAATATGTGACGAGAAAACATTCTCAGAATGGCCTGCATAAGTTAGTGTGTTCCAAAGTTATTACCACATAAAGAGACACATGTCAGATTAGCAAAAAATGGCCTGGGCAGGAAGGTGAAAAACGCCCCGGGGTGGAAAGGGTTAATACTGAAATAAATAAAAACTTTGAAAAAAAGTTTTTTCTTTTAATCACCATATTTGTATCCTATAACATATTTATAGTTATGTCTATGGAGCTGTGTAGGGGCTCATTTGTCAGGACAAGCTGTCGTTTTTATTGATGCCTTTCTGAAGTATGTGTGAGTTTTTGACCTTTTTTTTTTTTGTGAAGTGATGAAAAAAAATAGCACATCTGCCATAGAACAGTTGTCATTGTATTTTGTATTTTTTATATTTTTTTTTTAAACTTTTTAAACCCCATCCCCCACCCACCCAGGATTCTACAATATGCAACATTCTGATTTGTTTCAGACCTGCCACTCTGATGCTGGGTTTCTTCAGAGAGAAAGAATGTCTCCCCTGATCACTGTAGGTGGGAGCTGGAAGAGCACGCTTCCTTTTTTCAACACTTAGATGTCATGGTTACTCTTAACCATGGCATATAAAGGGTTAAATGTATGTGATCAACATTATTGCTGGTTTGAAACAGCAAAGACCCGTCGGCCCTACTTCCGATAGTAGTCAAGGGTTTAAAGGGAATCTGTTACCACCGACCTCCCTGTGTTTGCATAGACACAGCTGTAGTTCACCTGATTAAAGCGCTGTTCTTTTTTTTTTTTTTTTTTATTCAAGGCTTTGTTCCTGAGTTATGTTTCTTTTTCTTAATATGCAAACTAGGCCTTTCTTGCAGTGATTGCATTGCCATTACTCTTGTTTACTGCTTTTGTACAATAAGACCCCCTTTAAAAAAGAAAAAAAAAATTTTTGCATCACTGCATTCTAAGACCCATAACTTTTTCTTCCTACGGAACTGTGTGAGAGCATCATTTTTGTGGGTTGACGTGCACTTTTTCATTGGTATCATTTTGGGATATATAAAACATTTTGATTACTTTTTGTTCCTTTTCTGGCATTGTGTGTTTTATTTATTTTTTACTGCGTTAACTGTGGTAAAATTGTGTAATTATCAAGTTTGAGTCGTTATGTGTCGATACCATACGTACACGTGTTATTTTTTTGACTAATTATTGATTTTTTTTTTCCCCAAAACTAACTCTTTATTTTCTACTTATTAGTTCCACAACGGGACTGCTTATGTAGTGCTGTATATTGTGTTATCAGTAGGATACTGTAAGGCAACCTATTCGGTTGTGCCTCTGGCATAGTCTAATAGGCATACATTGAAGGAAGACCTGAGGACCTTCATTAGGCCCCAAGCTGTCGTTTACAGTCTTCGGCATGCCCCAATCTCTGAAGTCTGTTTAACACTGGGTCTCTGAGCTAAGGTCTAACATTGAGGTCTTATCCGAGGCCTAATTTAACATTGGGGGTCTCATGTCAGTTCTCTTTAAAGGGAACCTGTCATCTCCGAAACACCCCCTGAACTACAGTAAGATATGTATAGTGTAAGTGATGCTGAATACGAATATGTAAGTTTTATCTTCATACTCACTGCCATTCTGACGCTGTGCTCCCACAAAATGGCAGCAAAATGCACTCACTGGACTCCAGTGCTCACTCACATAATGGAGAGGACTCAAAGACGAGTCCTCTCAATGCATTTTACTGCTGGTTTGTGAGAGCACAGCGTTGGAATGGAAGTGAGTATGAAGATAAAACTTACATATTCGGATTCAGCATTACTTACACTATACACCGCTTACTAAAGTTCAGGGGGTGTTTCGGAGATGACAGGTTCCCTTTAAGGCCTCTTTAACACAAGCGAATTTTCAGCACGGGTGCAATAACATAGTAACATAGTTTACAAGGCCGAAAAAAGACATCTGTCCATCCAGTTCGGCCTGTTTTCCTATAAGTTGATCCAGAGGAAGGCAAAAAAACCCTGTGAGGTAGAAGCCAGTTTTCCCCACTTTAGGGAAAAAAATTCCTTCCCGACTCCAATCAGGCAATCAGAATTACTCCCTGGATCAACGACCCATCTCTAGTAACTATAACCTGTAATATTATTACCCTCCAAAAATACATCCAGACCTCTCTTGAACTCTTTTAGTGAACTTACCATCACCACCTCCTCAGGCAGAGAGTTCCATAGTCTCACTGCTCTTACCGTAAAGAATCCTCTTCTATGTTTGTGTACAAACCTTCTTTCCTCCAGACGCAGAGGATGGCCCCTCGTCACAGTCACAGTCCTGGGGATAAATAGATCGTGGGAGAGATCTCTGTACTGACCTCTGATATATTTATACATAGTTATTAGATCTCCCCTCAGTCGTCTTTTTTCTAAAGTGAATAAGCCTAATTTTGATAATCTTTCTGGGTACTGTAGTCCACCCATTCCAGTTATTACTTTAGTTGCCTTCCTCTGAACCCTCTCCAGCTCTGCTATGTCTGCCTTGTTCACAGGAGCCCAGAACTGTACACAGTACTCCATGTGTGGTCTGACTAGTGATTTGTAAAGTGGCAGGACTATGTTCTCATCACGGGCATCTATGCCTCTTTTGATGCAACCCATTATCTTATTGGCCTTGGCAGCAGCTGTCTGACACTGGTTTCTGCAGCTTAGATTTCTGTTCACTAAAATTCCTAGGTCCTTTTCTATGTCAGAGTTACCCAATATTTTACCATTCAGTATGTACTGGTGACTTGCATTATTCCTTCCCATATGCATATGCATGCAATGCATGAAGTGAACACATAGCACCTTCACTAAATTGTGACCCATACATTTCAGTGGGTCTGCACATGAGCCTTGTTTTTCATGCATCATTTCTGCGTTGCTTGAGATCCGCAGCATGTTCTATATTCCTGGCCCCTTAGAAATGAATGGGGGTTTAGTGAAAACGTATTGCATCCGGATGCAGTCCGTATGCAATGCGTTTTTCACTGATGGTTGCTAGGAGATGTTTGTAATCAAAACCACACCCACGCAGAAAAAACTGAAACACTGAACGCAATTGCAGACAAAACTGACTGAACTTGCTTGCGAATTGGTGTGAATGGGTCTCAACTAAGGTCTGATGAAATATATATTTTTTCTTCTTTTCCTATAAAAACCTAGGTGCGTCCTATACAGTGTATAGGGCCAACATATTCCGCAGCACTTTACAGAGTGTTCATGTACAAGCATAATCGTGCATTACATAGCAACAAACAAGTCAACAATTCAAAATGAGGAATGAGGGCCTTGCTCGAAAAAGCTTAGCCTGAGGCGTTAGGGGTGACACAAAAGGTAAAAAGTGCTTGGTTTTTACAATGGTCCAGCCATTGTAACACAATAGGGGAGTATATATAAAGCTGTGTAAGCCAGTCACTAGGCTATATCTGTAGTGCTTTTGAGTGTATAGGCTGTGGTGGAAAGTGTTGATGGATCAGGTTCAGAATGGTGATGAGGGGGGTGAGTGGGGAAAAGTTAGATTAGGGAATGTGATAAGCTACCCTAAAAACGTGCCTTAGGTCTCTTTCACACGAACGTTGTTTTTGCGGGCTCCGATGTGAAATTCATGTGAAAAATGCAGACCCATTCATTTCTATGGGCCCGCAAAAAATGCGGACAGCACACCGTGTGCTGTCCGTATCCGTTGCTCCATTCCGTAGCCCGCAAAAAAAAAATAGAGCACGTCCTATTCTTGTCCGTATTAAGGACAAGAATAGTACTGTTCTATTAGGCGCCAGCTGTTCCGTTCTGCAAAAAACGGGATGCACACGGATGCCATCCGTTGTTTTTGCGGCTCCGCAATTTGCGGACCGCAAAACACAACATTCGTGTGAAAGAGGCATTAGGGAGCGCCTAAAACTGGGGATGTAGTGAATTAACCTAATTGCATGGGGTGGGACATTCCAGAGAACTGGTGCAGCTCTGGAGAAGTCGTGTTTATACTGCTTAGTTGGGGTACCATAAAAACGATGACCGATTCCCTTAAAAGGGTTGTCCGAGTTATGTAAAAAAAAATATAGCCCTGTAAAGCTGATGGTCAGCGATATATAACTAAGCTAAGCAACTTTTAGACAAAAAAAAATATATATTTCCTCATTTCCCTGCTTATTTTGTGGCTCTTTGTTTACCTGAAATAACAACAATCTCTGGAGTTTCCTCATGAATATTTGTTACCCTCCCCCACTCTGCAAAGGGAGTAAATAAGTCTGCCCTGAGTGACATGTCTGCCTGCTGGGATACTAAGCAGCATGTTGTATGTGAAGGACTACAAGTCCTAGCTGTATAATGACACTGGATCTTCCTCCTACCTGTTCTTGTTCAATACTCTGCAGATCTCTTCCAGTGTCAGCTCTGTGTCTGCAGGATAAGGAGGGCAAATCCTGTGTCTCTTGATTGCCTACAGCTGCTCAACAAAGCCTTGAGCCCTGAATGTTTGCTACAGAATGGGTTTGCTGAAAAATCAAGGAAGGAGAAGACACAGGGCAGCCTGCAATGGAGGGTGGTGTGGTCAGCTCAGTGACATCTGGTGTACAGACTCTTACCTGATCTCTCAGGCTTGTACACAAAACATCAGCAGAGCAGGGAGAGAAGCTGACATCACAGGTCATGTGACCCTCTGTGAAATCTGAGAAAGGAGTCACTACAGATAAAGGAAGTGAATTGAAAATCCTTTACATTTGATTAGTTAGACACATACAAAGAACAAGAAAATAACTCTGACAACCTCTTTAAGGATAGATTGCTGAAGGCAACTGTGGAGATTACAGAGAATGCAGAGAAGCCTGCCTTTTTTCTAACTGCCCCTTTGTCCTTGAATGTGCTATAACTATGCTATAACTGGTTACCCAGGTGCTATTAGGCAGGGAATAAGTGGGCCTGGTTGTCTAGCTTGGTTTTTGGCAGGGCTGTGGAGTCGGAGTCGGTCACCATTTTGGTGGAGTCGGTATAAAATGGACTGACTCCGACTCCTAAAATATATAATGAATTAGTACATTTAGTTCAGTGCTGAATATATTTTTATAAGAATTTGTGAAAATGATGAAATGTCCTATAAATGTCTGTTCTATTCCTGGTCTAAGGATTTTGGCTTTTAGTTGAGATGACTGTATACTGCCCTTTATGTTCAGTGCATGTTCTCTCTGTATGCTTTGTTTCCTCTGAGCTCATGTTTGGAGAGGTTAGCTGCTCTCATGACTTCTATCTGCTGCTGATGTAAAACACCTAGGGCCCTTATGTATGAAAACTGTCTAGGTGTAGAAGTTTTTGTTGCCCATTGCAACCAATCAGAGCTCCCCTTTCATTTCATATAGTGCTCTGGAGAAATGAAAGGGGAGCTCTGATTGGTTGCTATGGGCAACAAAAAAAGTCTTAGACCTAGACAGTTTTCATACATCAGGCCCAGAGGCGTAACTACTGGGGGGGGGAGGGGGGGCAGGGGAGGTGATGCTCTGGGCCCAATACCTCTGGGGGGACCCATCAGGGATGGCCTTAGTACAGTCAGGCAAATACAAGTGAGCGCTTCCATTATGGAGTCTGATGGGGGCACATTCTGCTGATCTGAGGTCTGATGGGGGCACATTCTGCTGATCTGAGGTCTGATGGGGGCACATTCTGCTGATCTGAGGTCTGATGGGGGCACATTCTGCTGATCTGAGGTCTGATGGGGGCACATTCTGCTGATCTGAGGTCTGATGGGGGCACATTAAGCCGATCTGAGGTCTGATGGGGGCAAGGACCTGTTAGTTTAGTGATGTAAAAGCTGGGGACAGATTTCTTTTAACATAGGAGTCCCCTTTTTTTACTCCTATTAATCCTATATTTTACTGCATTATGTGGTAGAGTATTTAGAGTAGGGTATGTAGAAAGTCTGTTGTACTGTACTTAACAGCATAGATGATCTAGCAGTTTATATAGTCATCTTGCTAATACAGTATTATAACCACAACTAGTAGTATGTGCCTGTGAAGTTGGAAACGTGCGTTTGGGAAGCCAATAAGTGGGGGGCCCACTCAAGTATGTTTCACCCCCACATGTGCTGAACCTCTAGCTACGCCTCTGGTCAGGCCCTTAGTGAGCTGTACCCAGAGAAGCCTGATAGATTACAAACTGTTTTTGTTGTCATGACTTATCTGTACTATTGATTTTATGCAAATTTGTTTAAAGTTATCACTTAAACATGCTCCATGTATGAGAGAGTCGGAGTCGAGGTGAGGGGAAATTGAGGAGTTGGGGCTTTGGCTTACTGACTCCACAGCCCTGGTTTTTGGAGTACCCCCCCCCCCAGAGGTGGGACCCACACCTAACTCTTAAACAAAGCCTAACATGAGGCCGGAAAAGTGGTGGTCAGCGGTTCTGGCTATGACTACCACCAAGCCTTTCTATTGACCTGCTGAAAATAGCAGATGCTATTTTCGCAATCCCCATAGAAATGAATGGGCGTGCAACCTCGCTTGAGCGGCCATCGTTCCCACTCATTTCTAAGGGGCCGATGCACCCTCAAGGACTTTGCCAGCTCCATTTACGAGATAGGTGGGACCTATACCTATTAGACAATGGGGGCATATCCTATAAAACTACAAGTCATCCTGTAAAAATCAAGCCCTCACAAAGAAAAATAGAGTCCTGGGATGTGGCGATACTAAAGAATTTTTTTTTAAAGGGCATTTATTGTGCAAATGTAATAACTATTGTGTAGTATTGCTGCAATCATACTGACCCAGAGAATAAAATTCACGTTAGTTTTGCTGAAAATAAATAAATTTATAGTATAAAAATACTGGCATTATTATTGCTGTTTTTCCCATCCCTCCCCAGAAACAGTTAATAAAAGTGCCATTGAAAACTGCAACTTGTCCTGCAAAAAACAAGCCCTTTTACACTTTTATAAAAAAAAAATTAAAAAAAATTTTTTCGATTCGTTCAAAAACTTTGTTTCTAATGGTGTTTCCATATAGCATTAATATGTATTGGCTCCGTGTAGGCAAACTTTGTATTGTCCAAAGTTCCACGAGACTTCGGTGAATTAGACGGGTATTCCTATCTGCGTATTTATAGGCTATTTTTTATGATTGCATTTTATTCAATCAATGGGCTAAAAATCATTGTTACAGTTGGTCTTTGTTAAACATATTGAGCCATTCTGTCACAAAGGGATAACTTTTTCTAGCTGTGTGACTTGTACTTTCACTTCGTCTAATAAACCTTTATCGCTAAATTACTAAGAGGTCATAAACACTTAGTAAGATAAGGATTGAGTGTTTATAATGCTACAATGAGTGTTTATAATGTCAGAGAGCAGAGATAAGGAGCCTGTCGGTGAGCTGGCTGACGGAAGAGAGAATTCAGAGGCTGCTACTAGAGCATCTCAGTTATGTACAGAGAAAAGGACTCCATATTTTTAATGACCAATATAAAAATGATTTTTAGCTCAAAATGAGTTCAATGCAATAATAATAAAAGGTGTACATAGCCTTTAAAAAAAGTTTTAAAATGGGAATCCGAAGAGGCCTTTGGTACTGAATCCCACTTCTGATTCCTATTTTAAAATGTTTTTAAATACGCAGGTAGG
Organism: Rhinella marina; assembly: GCA_900303285.1. NCBI lineage: Eukaryota > Metazoa > Chordata > Amphibia > Anura > Bufonidae > Rhinella > Rhinella marina. The sequence goes on from ONZH01013904.1 coordinate 57,537, forward strand.
AATACCATACTAATTCACAGGCGTCATGACAAACTTCGGGTGATATGAAGTTTGACTACAGGGAGCCAATACGTTTTAATGCTGTATGGAATCTGCATTAAAAACGAGGTTTTTGAACTAATCGACTTCGGATCTATGATCTGAAGCTGGATTTGCTCAAGCCTAGTAATAAATAAATTTTATGAAAATCAACCATTGCTTTTGAATAGTGGTTCAACTTAATAATTAACCCCTTAAGGACAGAGCCCATTTTGGCCTTAATGTCTGGGCCAAATTTTTGAATTCTGACATGTCTCTTCAATAAGTAATAACTTTGGGATGGTTTTACAGATTCCAGTGATTCTGAGATTGTTTTTTTTTTTTTTTTGTGGCATATTCTACTTTGTTAGTAATAGATTTAGGTCGATATTTGCAGTGTTTCCTTGTGAAAAATTCCACAATTTCAGGAAAAATTGGAAAAAATTGCTTTTTTTTTTTGCTTTAAAATTCTCAGCCTCTAAACTACATAGCAACACCACATACATTAGATATAGATTTATATCTGCAATATGTCTACTTTATGTTGGCATCATCAGTTTTTTAGCGTGCTTTTATATTTTCACGGCATAAGAGGGCTCCATAGTTTAGTAGCAATTTTCCAAATTTTTATGAAATTTTCAAAATCAGATTTTTTGCGGGACAAGTCCAGTTTTCAAGTGGATTTGAGGGACCTGCATGATAGAAAACCCAATAACTCACCCCATTTTAAAAACGTCACTCCTCAAAGTACTCAGAATTAGATTGTTGAAGTTTGTTAACCCTATAGGTGTCTCACAGGAATAACCCAAAGATAGCCTGTAAAAATGGAAAATCAGATTTTTTAGACTTACACATTGGTGTAACCCCAAATTTTTTATTTTTACAAAGGGTATAAGGATAAAAAGCCCCCAAAAATTTGTGGTGCAATATCTCCCGAGAACGGAAATACCCCATATGTCTATGTAAAGTATTGTGTGCGTGCACAGAACGGAAGCAGCGCAGTGTGAATTTTGGAGAGTGGATTTGGGTAATTGGTAAATTACAGAAATTTAGGAAAGTGGACAGTGAAAATGAAAAATCCATTTTTTTTTTTTTGTTTTCACTGTCCACTTTTCCTAAATTTCTGTAATTTACCTATTGGATCTAACTGATCACTGCACCCCTTGAAATGTTCCTTGAGGGGTGTCGTTTCCAAAACGGGGTCACATATGGAGGGTTTCTACTGTTCAGATACCGGGGGGGCTTTGTAAACGCAACATAGCCCCCAGTGACAATTCCTGCCAAATCCACTCTCCAAAATCCAAAGGGGGCTCTTTCCTTTCTAAGCCATGCTGTGGGCCCGTACACCACTTTATATCCACATATGGGGTATCTACATTCTCGGGAGAAATTGCATCACAAATATTGGGGAGCTTTTTCTCCTTATAACCCTTTTGATAATGAAAAATATGGGCCTACCTCAACAAGTGTAAAAAATATTTTTTTTCATTTCCATTGTCCACTTTAATAAATTTCTGTAAGTTACCTATAGGGTCTACCTGTTCACTGCACCCCTTAAAATGTTCCTTGAGGGGTGTCGTTTCCAAAATGGGGTCACTTTTTGGGGTTGTTCACTGTTCAGATACCAGGGGGCCTTTGTAAAAGCAACATGGCCCCCCAGTGACAATTCCAGCCAAATCCACTCTCCAAAATCCAAAGGGTGCTCTTTCCTTTCTAAGCCATGCTGTGGGCCCGTACACCACTTTATATCCACATATGGGGAACCTACATTCTCAGGAGAAATTGCATCATAAAGTTTGTGGTGCTTTTTCTCCTTACACCCTGTGTGAAAATAAAAAATTTAGGCCTACACCAACATATAAGTATAACAAAAATACATTTTTTACGCTTATATGTTTGGGTAGGCCCAAATTTTTCATTGTCACAAGTGGTATAAGGAGAAAAAGCCCCACAAAATTTGTGATGCAATTTCTCCTGAGAACGTAGATACCCCATATGTGGCTTCGAAAAGAAAGAGCGCCCTTTTGGATTTTTAACAGTGGATTTGGCTGGAATTGTCACTGGGGGCTATGTCACATTTACAACCCCCCCCCCCCCCTGTGTCTAAACAGTGGAAACCCCCCCACATTTTGGAAACGACACCCCTCAAGGAACATTTCAATGGGTGCAATAAGTGGTTACAACCCCATAGGTAAATTACTGTAGTTTGGGAAAATGGATGGTGGAAATGAAAAACCCATTTTTCTTATCTCCACTATCCATTTTCCCAAACTACAGTAACTTACCTATGGGGTCTAACCACTCATTGCACCCATTGAAATGTTCCTTGAGGGGTTAAGTTTCCAAAATGGGGTCACATGTGGGGGTTTCCACTGTCCAGACACTAGGGGGGCTTTGTAACCATGACATAGCCTCCAGTGACAATTCCAGCTAAATCCAAAATCCAAAGGTCACTCCTTCCTTTCTAAGCCCTACTGTGCGGGCACACAACACTTTACATCCACATATGGGGTATCTAGGTTCTCAGGAGAAATTGCATTACAAATAGTGGGGGGCTTTTTCTCCTAAGACCCCTTGTGAAAATGAAAGATTAGGCCCTACCCCTATATATGTGTAAAAAAAACCCTACTTTTTACACTTATTTGTTGGGTGGGCACAATTTATTTTTATAAGGGGTCGTAGGAGAAAAAGCCCCCCAATATTTGTAATGCAATTTCTCCTGAGAACGTAGATACCCCATATGTGGATGTAAAGTGGTGTGTGCCCGCACAGTAGGGCTTAGAATGAAAGGAGCGCCCTTTGCATTAGTCTGGAATTGCAATGTATTTCTATTACCAGGAGTGAACAGGGCAGGAATTCCTCTGCGTTCCAGAGTACCTGGCTTGTGACATCACTCCGGTTGTGACATCACGCTATACTAGTGCAGCGCCGGAGCCATGAATGGCAGGATTAGCTCTATTGAGCAATTCACTACCCGTCGCTGCACTGTGAAAGCGTGATGTCACAACCGGAGTGATGTCACAGGCCAAGTGCTCCGGAGTGCAGAGGGATTCCTGCCCCGTTTTATAACTATGTAATGTATTTCGAGGGGGGCGGAGTTTTCAACACAACACTACACTATACTACAGGGCCATAGGCTGACCAGATGGACATGTCTTCATTCAGCCTTACAAACTATGTAATCCATTTACACAGCAATGGATAACATAGTTTGTAAGGCCGAACAAAGACATGCGTCCATCTGGTTCAGCCTATGGCCCTGTAGTGTTGATCCAGAGGAAGCAAAAATCCCAGGAGGCAGACGCCAATTTACCTCACTGTAAGGAAAAATTCCTTCCTGACTCCAATCTGGCAATCGGAATAAATCCCTGGTTCAACAACCTTCTCGGTTGAGTTCACCGTGACAGTTTCCTCTGGTCCATGGTGTCTCAACGCTCTTACAGTGAAGAATCCCAGGGGTGACCTAAAAAATTGGGGACAAAGATCACAGAAATCTAATACTCCATAGACGTGTGGTATGCCTTGAAGCATTCATTTATGCAGAGGCCCGGGTGATCGGGACAGGTGTCACATTGATATCTGGTGTCCCTTTGTATACCTCTTTTGTAACACACTCTGCATTTTTTCTGTGCTCGCCTGTTCTTGGTCACCAAATATCAAGGCCTTTATTACTACCTCCTGGAACTGAAGGAATCTCCCTGTGTAACCGTTCAAGCGGCAAAGTACAAAGGCATTGTACATTGCCGTTTGAACCACATGGACAGCCAGCTTCTTGTACCAGACTCTGGTTTTCTTCATGGCGTTATATGGTTTGAGGACTTGATCAGACAGATCAACTCCTCCCATATAATGGTTGTAATCCACAACACAGTTCGGCTTTAGCATCTGTGTTGTGGAACCACGCAGCGTCACAGGGGTGCTGCCGCTGTCATGTATGGTGGTCAGCATAAGGACATCCCTTTTGTCCTTATATCTGACCAGCAAAATGCTCTCACTACAATAGGCCCTACTGTCGGCCGTGGCATCGGTGTTGCTAACGGGGAGGTTGGGAGGCCTCTCAGGTTTTTCCTTGCAGTGCCACAAGCTGTGGTAGCTCGGGCAGCAAGGGCCTGAAAGAGATGGACGTTGGTGTAGAAGTTATCAACGTACAGTTGATAACCCTTGTCCTGCAGTGGGAACATTAGGTCCCACACTATTTTCCCGCTAACTCCAAGGGTGGGGGGGCATTCTGGGGGCTCTATGCGGGTATCCCTCCCTTCGTAAACTCTAAACCTGTAAGTGTACCCGGAGGTACTCTCACAGAGTTTATAGAGTTTAATCCCGTACTGTGCCCGCTTACTGGGCAGGTACTGCCGGAAGTGAAGTCTGCCCTTGAAACTTACTAGGGACTCGTCAAGGGACAGAAACTTCTCCGGGTTATAGGCCTCAACAAATTTCTTGGCGAAGTGATCTATGACCGGCCGTAATTTGAACAGCCGGTCATATGTGGGGTGATCACGGGGTGGACACATTGCATTATCATTGCAATGCAAGAACTTTAGGATGAGTTCGAACCGTTGCCGTGCCATCGCCATGCGGTATATTGGAGTGTTGTACATAATGTCACCACTCCAATATTGCCGAATTTTAGGTTTCCTCACTAGACCCATATGCAGCAAGAGACCACAAAATGTCCTAATCTCTGCTGCATTCACAGGCGTCCACGATAGCAAGATGTCGGGTTTTGGGCCAGGAATTGACTGGCATATAAATTTGTTTGCACCACCATGTGCTCAACAAATTCATCACAGAAAAAGAATGTAAAAAAAATCAATTTCTGTGAAATTTGTTGTGCACATCTGGATTCCTGCGCGGCCCACAAATGCAGGAATGCATGGTGCGTAATTTGGGGTGGCTGGGGTCCACACAGGAGCTCCTGTATGGGGGGGTTCCTGTGCGACCGTTCTGGGACGTCGCCTAATTGGACGCTCTTCATCACTGGATGATGAGGAGGAAGAAGGATGGAGGAAAGCAGGATCCTCTTCTTCTTCCTCACTGGCGGTATCGGTGTCGGGGTTATTGGCAATAATTTCATATGCCTCCGACACCGTATACCCCCTGTGGGATCTGCGGGACATTTTTTTTTTTCTAGGGGGAATGTGATGTGTGTGTGGGGGGTGAAATTACTTTATTATGTGTGTAGTGTAGGGCAGTGTAGTGATTTTACTTTCAACCAGTGTCACTTTTTACCGATGTGCGTCCACTGGATGCACGCCAGGAAAAAAAACTGATAACTACTTATCAGCCGCAAAAAGACTGGCTCAATAAGCAATTATCAGCCACAGACACGGACAATCTGGCCACACAGATGTTGGCGCAGATGAAAAAGAAAAGAAAAAAAAAAAAAAAAAAAAAAGCTGATAACCACTGATCAGCCGCAAAAAAACACAACGGCTGATAAGTGATTATCGGCCGCAGACACTGGACAATCTGGCCACACAGATGTTGGCCAGATGGTCCCAAAAAAAAAAAGCCCAAATTAGCAGGGAGCAGACAGATCCAGGCAGGCCACTAGGTGGCACTGCTCTGCATCAAAATGAAGATCACTCACCACTGAGGAGGCAGGCAGCAGCGAGGGGGACGGAGGACTACAGGACAGGTAAGCTATATGGGACTGGGGGGCCAGGGGGGCACTGTACTAACCAGGCACCTGCTCAGCTCGCGATCCGGACAAACAGGAAGCGGGCTGAGCAGGTGCCTTTACTTTCATTTAATGTTTTGGCCAGTGATTGGTCAGTGACCAGTCACTGACCAATCACAACCGATTGCGGGGGGCGGGGGGGATACCCTGACCCCTCCCTAACCCCTGACACTCGGCGGGGATTCGCACTACAGAATAGCGCTATCCCCGCCGAGTACCCGGTGCCTGCTGTGAATGGCTGGTCTGAATAGACCGATACGCCTGTAGCGCAACCTACCTCACGCCCTGGACGTACCGGTACGTCCATTGTCGCCAAGGGGTTAAAAAAAAAAACATTTAAAAAAAAAAAAAAAAAAAAAGGAAACTCGCCTGGACAAAAATGATAGTACCCTTAGAAAAGATTGAAAATAATTTGACCATAGGGACATATTAAACTAAGGGATGTATTAGTCTAGCAGATGAGCATTACAGTTGTTTGGAAGGAAGAGAAGCGTTACTTCTCGACAATCACCTACTTATCAATGAAGGATACCACTGCACTTACATGCAGCGATCTCCTCCACAGTTTGGGGAGGAATGATCGCTAATGTCATCACTCGTCCTCAGACAGCACATGTGCTGTCTGAATTTTTTGCTGCCCCTCTGACGTGAATGGGCCCGCATCTGAACCGCCAAAAATGCGGATTGGATGCAGACCAAAAACATTTGAGATGATTATACTGTATGGCACTTACTAATGTCCTTGTCGAAAGTCTGCACCATTTTCTATATTTCATAAGGTATGTCACCAGACAAATCGCCTCCATGCGATGCCTACTTCATTCAAACACTGCACATGCACTAAACTCCGTACTTCACTAAAACAGTACAAGTGCAGATGCAGTGTTTTTGCATGGAGGTGATTTTCACATTACCCTCATTAGCAGTTTATGGACAGGACCTCTGTGGACAGCAGAAAAGACTTTGTAAACAGGGATACATAACTTATAAAAAACAGAAAGTGGTGCAGTATTTCAACAAAGACTATTAGTAAATGCCATGTAATCATCTCACAAACACACTGGTGAATAATGGTGAATAATAACCAGAAAGTGGCCAACCTCTTTAAGACGTGTTCTGTAATTAGCATCAAAGGCATCTTGTAATTAGTCAGGCTACCTATTTAAAGGGTGAAAAGTAGTCACTGTGCTGTTTATCATGGTGAGTACCACACTGAACATGGGCCAAAGAAATCTAAGGAGATAGTTGTCTCGGGATTAGAAAAAAAAATTATAGACAAACATGTTAAAGCGGTTTTCCAAGACTTCCGGGGTGTCGGATGCCCACTAATCAGTAAAAAATAACTGAAAATGAAAGTCTCAAAATGGCCTGAAGTTCCTGTTACTACAGCTGCACATATTATTCAGAAGCTTAACGGGGTTGTCCCACAAAAAATATTCTACAGTTTTCAAACCAGCACTTGGATCTGAATACTTTTGTAATTGCATGAAATTTAAAATTTTGTATAACTACTGAGTTATTCAATAAAATGTATCTGTATAGGAACATTTAATTTCTTATTGCTTTGACCTATTCACTGAGAAGGCTGCACATGTGCAGTTTCAACTTTTAATTGCCTCCTGAGCTGTGATAGGTAGAACATGGACACGCCTCCTGAGCTGCAGCAGAAAAGACACCCCCCCCCCCCACCAGAGCAATGAATGGGGAGATCTCTGAATCCATGTGAGGTACAGCGCTGGTCCTAGTTTTTTTATAAAGAGGTTGTCATGTACTGTATGATGTCTGATTTTCATTTTTTACATTATATGTGGGAGAACCCCTTTAACCCTTTTGGTACCGGAGGTTTTGTCAGCTTTGCGTTTTTGTTTTGCGCTCCCTGCCTTCAAACAGCCATAACTGTTTGTTTTATTTTTCTGTTAACATAGCTGTATGAGGGCTTGTTTTTTGCGGGACAAGTTGTACTTTCCAACGCCACCATTTGATATTGCATATGGTGTAGTGGGAAGCGGGGAAAAAAATTCCAAATCGGGTGAAATTGAAAAAAAAAACGCTATTCCGCTACAGTTCTACGGGTTTTTTATTTACAGCGTTCGATTTCATTAAAACTGACCAGTTACTTTCATTCTACTGGTCAGTACGAATCCGGCGATACCTAATATGTATAGTTTTTCCTGCGTTTTGATAGTAATAAAATGATTATAAAGTTGGACTTTTTTTTTTTGTCATATCTTGACCCCTATAACTTTTTAGTATTTGTGTACGGAGCTGTATGGGGGCTCATTTTTTGCGGGGCGATCTGAAGTTTTTATTGATTCCATTCTGGGGTGTGTATGACTTTTTGATCACTTTTTATTTAATTTTTTTTAGAAAAACGACAAAAACAGCGAATCGCCATTTGGACGTTTTTTTCCGCCACACAATTCGCCGTATTGGAATTTTTATTTTATTTTAGAAGTACGGGCGTTTTCGGTCACGGTGATACCCATGATGTCTATATTTGTCATTTAGGTATTTATTTTTTAATTATACGGAAAGGGGGGTGGTTTAAACTTTTTTTTATTTTTTATATATTTTTTAACTTTTTTAATTTTTTGTGATTATTTTAAAGCTCAAATATGAGCAAATAGATTGTGTTTTTCTTTATGAGCAATCAGGGCTTTTTAATTTTGAATTAATAACCGAATTTGCTCATTTCTTGTCCTGGCCTGCCATCTAGTGGCCAGAATAAGAATTGCACTTTGAAAGCTGTAAACCTCATCAGCGAGGTTTACAGCTTTTAGATCGTGTACAGACACCCCATTTGACCACATGGGCCGTCTGTACACCACCCGGAAGCGTATGCTTTTTGCGCTACTAGATGCCGTGATCACGGCATCTAATTGCTGAAGAGGAAACCGCCGATGGCGGTAAGTACCCGCAAGTCTCTGCTGTTAGAAACAGCAGAGACTTGCCGGCCATGACGCCCACCGCACGTGCGAGCGGGCACTATGTGTCCGCATCGCCCGAGTCTAAGGGTTAAGGCCTTTGGAACTGTAACCAAACTCCCTGAACGTGGCCACAAGAGGAAAATTGATTACAAATTGAAGAGATGGATAATATAAATGATAACCAAAGAACAACTTCCAAAGAGATTAGTGGTGAATTCCTAGGTTAAGGTACATCGACATCAGATCGCACCATTTATCTCTGTCTTAGCCAAAGTGGACTTAATGGAAGACCAAGGAGGAAACTGCTGTTGAAAGAAAATCATAAAAAAGCAAGAATGGAATTTGCCAAAATGCATACTGGCAAGCCTCAAAGCTTCATGGAGAATACTCTTTTACAGATGAAACAAAACTTGATCTTTTTGGCAAGTCATGTCAGCTCTGTGTTCAGACACAAAAATGAAGCACACAAAGAAAAATAACATTGTAATTATTGTGGAACATGGAAGAGGTTTGGCTATGGAGCTGCTTTGCTGCATCTGGCACAGGGCGTGTTGAATCTGTGCAGGGTACAATGAAATATCAAGACTATCAAGGCATTCTGGAGCGAAACATGCTGCCCAGTGTCAGAAAGCTTGTTCTCAGTCGCAGGTCATGGGTCCTCCACAAAATGACCCACAAAACAGCTAAAAACATCCAAGAATGGCTAAGAGCAAAGCACTGGACTATTCTGAAGTGGCCTTCTAGGAGCCCTGATCTTTTGAACATCTATGGAAGAAGATGAAACATGCTTTCTGGAGAAGGCATCCAAAGACACCCAAAACTGAGAAAGCCGGAGCAGTTTACTCATGAGGAGTGGTCCAAAATACCTGTTACCAGGTGCACAAGTCTTATTAAATGTTATTGAAAACTCTTAATTGCAACGATTGCCTGAAAAGGTTGTGCAACAAAATATTTAAGTGTATATATGTATATGAGAGATGCAGTATAGATAATAGTGACTATTATGTAATGACATACCCATGTATAAGCGCTGTCCCCAGAGGAAGGCATGTGCCGAAACGTGCGTTGGGGCGTGCAGCTCTCCTGGAGACAGTGCTTAATCATGGGTATGTCATTATGTACTAGTCACTATCATCTATACTGGTTACTATTATTTATTCTGCATCTCTCATCCTTGCTATATTGATATCTATATATGCCTTGTTATATTGATTTTTATACATTTTTGTGGAGGAGTCTATTTATGGACACTTGTCCTTTACTCATTAAAGTATATTATATTTATAGACTTCCACCTTGTTTTATTCATTATTCAAGGTTAGATATACTCTGTGGCATATTTTATGAGATGCAGTGTTTATAATTGAATTATTGCCCATTATATGTACCTGTGTGCTGTTCTCTCAGGAGAGCCACACTTCTTTTTTTGGGTTCTCTGTTTCTTTCGGCCCTTTCTTTTAACAAATATGGATGTTATACATTGTCTTCAATAAAAACTATTTTACTCTTTGAGCTATATGGACTCTGTTGTCCTTTGTAGGTTTCTTGTAGGGTTGCAGTCTGTTTAGAAAAGATCATCAAAACCGGAGAGGGGGGGTGGTTTGCCTTTATGTAAAGTCCTGTCTAAAGCCCACACTCCGGGAAGATATAAGTGAGGGACATGAAGATGTGGAGTCACTGTGGATAGAAATACATGGAGGCAAAAACAATAATAAAATACTAATAGGACTTTATTATAAACCACCTAATATACCAGAGTCCACAGAAAATCTACTTCTAAACTAAATAGACGAGGCGACAAATCATAATTAGGTCGATATTATGGGGGACTTTAACTACCCAGATATAGACTGGGAAACTGAAGCCTGTACATCTCAAAAAGGAAACAGGTTCTTGGCAATAACCAAAGACAGTTACCTTTCCCAACTGGTTCAGAACCCAACTAGGGGGATAGCCATACTGGACTTAGTATTAACCAATAGACCTGACAGAACAATAGATGTGCAGGTTGGGGGACACCTGGGAAATAGTGATAACTTCCCAATTGTCATTCAAAAGAGTGTTTCTTCAGGGAGGAACAAAATACCAAATTTTCAAAAAAGCAAAATTTAGTCAACTAAGAGAGGCCATAGGCCTAACTAACTGGGACAAAGTCCTCAAAAAAAAATACAGCCACAAAATGGGATATTTTTAAAAGCATCCTAATATCTACCGTATTTTTCGCTTTATAAGACGCACTCCCCCCCCCCAAAAAAAAAGTAGGGGGAAAAGTGCTATGCGTTTTATAAAGCGAATACATTATGGAAGCTCTCACTAGTATGTATTAGGTGCCGGGACCCCCATCAGACCTCAGATCAGCCCACCCAGCCCCATAAGGATAAAATAAAAAACTCTCACCTCTCCTGCGTCGTGGCTCTGCTCCGGGTCTGGCGCTCCTCTGTCTTCTCCGGGCCGGCTCTGCCAGGTGACAGTGCAGCGCCGGCCGGAGAAGACAGAGGAGCGCCGGACCAGGAGCGGAGCCGCGGTGCAGGAGAGGTGAGAGTTTTTTATTTTATCCTTATGGGGCTGGGTAGGCTGATCTGAGGTCTGATGGGGGCACAGTCGGCCAATATGGGGGCTGATCTGAGGTCTGATGGGGGTAGAGTGGGCTGATCTGAGGTCTGATGGAGCACAGTGGGCTGATGGGGGCACATTGGGCTGATATGGGGGCGGATGGGCTGATCTGAGGTCTGATGAGGGTCTGACATGGAGGGCTGATATGCGGGTCTGATGTGATGTCCTGAAATTTATGGGGGGGTCTGATATGAGGTGTCATGAAAAATATTTTTTTCTTATTTTCCTACTCTAAAATCTGGGGTGCGTCTTATCAGGTGCGAAAAATACGGTAATTGTGAGAGGTACATACCTTATGGGAATAAAAGGTTAAGGAGCAAGAATAAACCAATGTGGATAAATAGAACTGTAAAGAAAGCAATAAAAGACAAAAAGAAAGCATTTAAATCACTAAAACGGGAGGAAAACTAGAAGGAAAAAATTGAATATGTAAAAGACAAATAAAAGAAGCCAAACTAGAGACCGAGAGATTAATTGCCAAAGAGTAAAACTAACCCTAAAATGTTCTTCAATTATATAAATAGTAAAAAGTATAAACCTGAAGGTGTTGGTCTCTTACAGAGTAATGAGGGGGAGTTGCAGAGAACAATGAGAAAACAAAGCTATTAAATATTTTTTCTCCGCTATATTCACTGAGGAAAATAAACTTTCAGATGAAATGCAGAACATAAAATTAAATTCCCCATTAAAAGTGCCCTGTCTAGCCCAGGAACAAGTACAGCGGCGTCTTAAAAAGATTAAAATAGACAAATTGCCAGGCCCAGATGACATACACCCCAGTTTCCTAAGTGAATTCAGTAATGTCATAACCAGACCCTTATTTCTAATATTTAAGGACTTTATACTGACAGGGAGTGTTCCACAGGATTGGCACATAACACATGTGGTGCCAATATTCAAAAAGGGTCAAAAAACAGAGCCTGGAAATTATAGTCTGGTAAGTTTAACATCTGTCGTGGGTAAACTGTTTGAATGTTTTCTAAGAGATGCTATCTTGGAGTACCTCAATGAAAATAAGCAAATAATGCCATATCAGCATGGCTTCATGAGGGATCGGTCATGTCAAACTAATTTAATCAGTTTCTATGAGGAGGTAAGTTCTAGACTTGACCGTGGCGAATCAATAGATGTAGTATATCTGGACTTCTCCAAAGCATTTGACACTGTACCATATAAAAGGTTAGTATATAAAATGAGAATGCTTGGACTGGGTGAAAATGTCTGTATGTGGGTAAGTAACTGGCTCAGTGATTTATTAATGATCTTGTAGAAGGCTTGCACAGTAAAATATCAATTTTTGCGGATAACACTAAACTGTGTAAAGTAATTAACACAGAAGAGGACAGTACACTGCTACAGATGGATCTGGATAGATTGGTGGCTTGGGCAGAGAAGTGGCAGATGTGGTTTAACACTGACAAATGTAAGGTACACATAGGAAGGAATAATGCAAGTCACCAATACATACTAAATGGTAAAACACTGGGTAACACTAAAAGGACCTAGGAATTTTAGTGAACAGCAAAGTAAGCTATAGAAACCAGTGTCAGACAGCTGCTGCCAAGGCCAATATGATAATGGGTTGCATCAAAAGAGGCATAGATGCCCGTGATGAGAACATAGTCCTGCCACTTTACAAATCACTAGTCAGACCACACATGGAGTACTGTGTACAGTTCTGGGCTCCTGTGAACAAGGCAGACATAGCAGAGCTGGAGAGGGTTCAGAGGAGGGCAACTAAAGTAATAACTGGAATGGGTGGACTACAGTACCCAGAAAGATTATCAAAATTAGGGTTATTCACTTTAGAAAAAAGACGACTGAGGGGAGATCTAATACCTATGTATAAATATATCGGGTCAGTACAGAGATCTCTCCCATCATCTATTTATCTGTAATGAGGGGATATCCTCTGCGTCTGGAGGAAAGAAGGTTTGTATACAGAGGATTCTTTACGGTAAGAGCAGTAAGACTATAGAACTCTTTGCCGGAGGTGATGATGGTAAGTTCACTAAAAGAGTTCAAGAGGGGCCTGGATGTATTTCTGGAGGGTAATATTATTACAGGTTATAGTTACTAGAGAGGGGTTGTTGATCCAGGGAGTTATTCTGATTGCCTGATTGGAGTCAGGAAGGAATTTTTTTCCCCTAAAGTGGGGAAAATTGGCTTCTACCTCACAGGGGTTTCTTGCCTTCCTCTGGATCAACTTGCAGGATACCAGGCCGAATTGGATGGACAAATGTCTTTTTTTCGGCCTTATAAACTATTACTATGTTACTTTAAGTCGGTTGTGAGTTATTTCAATGACCATTGTGGGTTTGTGTAAGCTTGAAAGATTTTTAAAATGTAAAACTTCTGCATGTATGATATTTTAGGGCATATAGACGATGTAACTGAGGGTCCACCACGCGTGGCCCTTCTCAAAAGAGCCACAATAGAGAGCCATCCCACCTATGATTTAGCCAGACATCCACAGCAGCATAGGAAATATATGGGCAGCTTGAACTACCCTTGCAATAACATGATCACAGAGTATCAGAGAAGCCAGACCCACAGCCATCAGCTGATCATCTGTCCAGATTCCTGGTTTTTTATTTGATTTTAATTTGTATTGTATTCGCTACTAATCTTCATGTTCTCTTTTTTTTCAGTAACGCTGTACCCAAATTGGGTCTCGGAGTAGTGACACAGCCATCTTCTGGGAGCAGCATCAGTGGAACCACTCAGAATTCTGGTTTCACTTTCGGTACTGCAGTCACTCAAACCCTCTCGGCACCTTCAACTACTAGCGGTGGCTTCAATTTTACTGGTGCTGTGACAACAACTATCCCCTCTACTACAGCAACCGTAACCCCTAGCACTCAGGCAGCATGCAATCCAGTTCAGACGCCAGGTATTTCTGTTAGTGTTTCATTTATTTGACGTTTTTCTGCTGACACTGCCCAACTGATGCCTGGGTCGATAACTGGTCTGTGTTTTGAGAGTGACAAATCACAGGAGCCATGTAGTCACTGCATTTAAGAATTTGTTGCTGGCCGTTTTTGAGGTTTTCCTTTGGTAAGTGGCAAGCAGTAAAAACTCCCGACTAGCATCTTACAGTAATTGCCTATCTTAATTTGAAAAACAAGGTAAGCAGTTGTTAACCCCCTCCCAACATCCGCAGAACATTGTTCGATAACATTTATCCCATCAGACGCTATGGTCAAATGTGACCACTGCGTCTAAGAGGCCTAAAACCCGGTGTTGCATGTAAGGAACGAGCCAGAGCTTTTACTTCTAGGCTAATTACTTTTATATTACATTTCAGATCAGAATGTGGCAGCACTGAATATAGCAATTTCTGTATAGGGTAATGGAGAAAATTCCATCACTGTTTACAAATTGCAATCTCATGATTGCATGTTGGGGTCCACTTGGGGACCAAAAAAAAAAAAGTTAAGTTTTTAAAAATATAAAAATTCATATACCTCCCCCCCTCCTTCCCTCAAATCAAAATAAAATAAATAATAATTTCACATCATGGGCATCACCGTGTGCGAAAAGCCCGTATTATTAGAATGTGAAAAAAAAAGTATCCCATACTGTGAATGATGGAACAGAAAAAAGTCATACATACTTCCAAATAGTAAAAACTACAGATTGGCCTGCAATAAATGAGCTCTCACACAGTTCTATAGACTATAACTATAAAAAAAAAAACTTATGGGAGTCAGAATGATGATGAAAAGAAAAAAAAATGCAAGAAAAACTATACAAATATGGTATCACCATAATAGTACTGACCTGGAGAATGAAGAGCACAAGTCAGTTTTATACCGCATAGTGAATTACGTAAAAACAAAACTAATAAAACTGGTGGAATTGCATGTACTGAAAAATTTTATAAGCCTTTTGTATATAACAAAAGATTGCATCTGAAAATACAGTATCGGTGGGCGTTAGTTTCATCTGTTTTGCTTTTCTGTATCATCTCATTCTCTTCTTTTCTTTACTCATCTAGCTTTTTGTATGGTAACGTCCCTCACTTCAAATATCGCGACTGCTGCCACTGCATCAGCACAGCCTGCCCTAGTCCAGAGTTCAAACCTATTTGGAAAGCCATCTGAATCTACACAAGGTAACCTTGCTGCTTATTTATGTTAAGTTGTGACTCCATCTTTAAGAAGTCAGCCGGTTTTGTTAACCAGTTCCTGACCGCCCCATAGACTATAAACGTCCTGGCGGTCATTACTTATCTCTGAACGGATATTCTAAAACGTTCGTTCAGAAATGGCAACTGCATGCTGTCAGTGACAGCAGGACACTCCATAGAGAAGGTAGGGACTATTCCAGAGTTTCCTTGCCTTCTGGATCGCTGTATACACTGCACTGAATGAGTCAAGAAGCGCAATGTCTCATCCTATTCTAGCCCCAGCAATCTTGTGAGCACCAAGGCTGGGAGACTGCAGGAGCTGCTGCGTCTTCCTTAGAGCTCAGTCAGCTCTGCATTTAGGCTGTACAGAGCTGTATAGTGCTTTACAGCCTCTCTGGGGGCTGTGTTCCCACTGTAACTGGGGTTACTGCAGTATGTCAACCTCAGTTACAGTAGAAATCAGGAATTAAAAAGGTCTTGTATGACATTACGTGGGACACAATGTATAAAATACAAAAAGAAGTGTATTATGTGATGCAAAAGGAGTCTAGCCATCAAAGGAAGCAATATGGATGGTAGCAGTACATTACAAGTGCCTTGTAGTAACTTTCTCTACATAATAAATGCCAATTGCTGAAGTGAGATACATAGAATATAGAAGTAAGCTTTCTAATAAAATTACATTTATTTTTTATAAAATTATGCCAACATAAAGTAGACACATGGTGAATGTTAACTATTCTATGAGGTATCACTATCTGTGTTAACCCAAAGGATACCAGCACCATACATCTACATGACTTAAGTCTCTGCACTGTACTCGATCGGGCGGGTGCCCATGCTTTGGTGACAGGGACCCGATGGCTGCAACGGTAGCCCTATGGCTTGCTCAGACACTGGGGCTTGCTTCCTATGAGATCTAGCCCACAGGCTGGGTCTCATAAGCAGGCTATCAGTGTATTACACGGACAGTCGGTGCATTACAATACACAATGCATTGTAGAGGAGATTAGACTCCCAAAAGTTAAAGTCCCACAGTGGGACAAAAATAAAAAGTAAAAACAAAATTGTGTTTTTCGTAATAGAAAAATAAGTTTCAAGTAGCACCTGTGAGAGATCCCCCCCCCCCCTTCCGGACAGGAAACAGGAACTTCCCAGATCTTTAAAAGGGTCCGCCACACTCCACTGCTCAGTTTCTTCCTGTTTCCTGTCCTTAGGACAGGGGATGTTTCTTCCCAGGTCTGTTAGGGGTCTGCAGGACCTCTAGGGTGATTTCCACATACCTAGTTGGAGGTTCTTGACGGCATAAGTCTCCACTAGGAGCCGCTGTGAAGTCCTGTCGCCCCCTCTTCATTTTCTGCCATGGGGGTATCCCTGGTGGCTACCTCGTGCCCTTCGCTCTGCGGCCAGCGAAGATGGGGGAGGAGATGTCCTCTCCTCATGGTTAATGCGGAAGGCCTGTTCTGGCAGACGTGCCGGATGTGATGCATGCGTTACAGCTGGGCAGGAAGGGGAGTGGCCAAGAACATGGGTGGTGTGGCCTTTGAAAAGTGGACGCCACCCAGCCATCATGGAAGGAAATTAGCAGCAGCAGCATGGCAGCGAAAATTGACCAGACAGCCAGATCTTCTTTCCAGACCCCCTGGGATGCATTACAGTATGCAGGAGGAAGGGGAGATACAACAGTCCCCTGAAAGACAGGAGCAACACTCTGAATCCAGGAGGGTACTCCTGGGGGTTAAAAGGGGTTATCCCCACTATCTCCTTTTTAGATTTTTTTTCAGTTTTTTTGTAACTGATTATGGGCTATATATTAATTCAGGTTAAGGAGGCCCCAAGATAAGCTACTCACAAGACGAAAGTCAGAGAATGTGGGATTTGCAAAAAGAAGCTGAGTCCATCTTACCCGAAAGCTTGTCAGCCCTGTCTGTATAGACTGGTAACGGAGGAATCCCCATCCTTATTCCAGAATATTCAGAATCTATTTAAAATGGAAGTCCGTTCCTCAGTGGAGCAATTTAAAAATCACTTCCGGGCTTGTCTAAGCACAGGAAGGCTCAGGTGGTTGAATCAGACACTACTGAGTCCGATTCAGAGGAAGGAGGAGTAATTGCAAGTTCAGAATCTTCCTCTGAAGATCTTGCTGGGAGGCCACTGTTTAACCCCTTCAAGCGACAGCCAGTTTGGACCAAATGCCGGAGCCCCATTTTTCAAATCTGACATGTCACTTTATGTGGTAATAACTTTGGAACGCTTTTACTTATCCAGGCCATTCTGAGATTGTTTTCTCGTCACATATTGTACTTCATGACAGTGGTAAATTTGAGTCAAAATATTTCATTCTTATTTATAAAAAAAAATACCAAATTTACCAAAGTAATACCTCCAAAAATAGTTATGACTTTACATTCCCCATGTGTCTACTTCAGGTTTGGATCCTTTTGAAAATTACATTTTATTTTTTTGGGACGTTAGAAGGCTTAGAAATTTAGAAGCAAATCTTGACATTTTTCACAAAATTTCCAAAACCCACTTTTTAAGGACCAGTTCAGGTCTGAAGTCACTTTGTGAGGCTTCCATCATAGAAACCACCCAAAATGACCCCATTTTAGAAACTACACCCCTCAAGGTATTCAAAACTGATTTTACAAACGTTATTAACCCTTTAGGTGTTCCACAAGAATTAAAGAAAAATGTAGCCAAAATTTCCGAATTTCACTTTTTTTGGCAGATTTTCCATTTAAATCATTTTACTCCGAGAATAAAGCTAGGGTTAACTGCCAAACAAAACTCAATAATTATTACCCTGATTCTGTAGTTTACAGAAATGCCCCATTTGTGATCATAAACTGCTGTACAGGCACATGGCAGGGCGCAGAAGGAAAGGAACGCCAGGGCCGATTTCACTGGAAAAATTAAGTTGCCATGTCACATTTGATGCACCCCTAGAGTAGGAAACTCCAAAAAACTGACCCAATTTTGGAAACTACGGGATAAGTTGGCAGTTTTGTTAGTACTATTTTAGGATACATACAATTTTTGGTAGCTTTATATTACACTTTTTGTGAGGCAAGGTAACAAAAACTAGCAGTTTTGGCATTGTTTTTATTTTTTGTTATTTACAACATTCATCTGACAGGTTAGATCGTGTGATATTTTTATAGAGCAGGTCGTTACGGAGGCGGCAATATCTAATATGTATACTTTTTTTTATTCATTTAAGTTTTACACACTATTTTTGAAGCACAAAAACAATCATGTTTTAATGTCTCCATAGTCAGAGAGCTGTAGTTTTTTTTATTTTTTGGACGATTGTCTCAGGTAGGGGCTCATTTTTTGCGGTATGAGATGACGGTTAGATTGGTACTATTTTTGGGGGCATATGCTTTTTTGATCGCTTGGTATTACATTTTTTGTGATGAAATGTGACAAAAAATGGCTTTTTTTAGACAGTTTTTATTTTTTATTTTTTACGGTGTTCACCTGAGGGGAGAGATCATGTGATATTTTTGTAGAGCAGGTTGTTACGGACGTGGCGATACCTAACATGTATACTTATTTTTATTAAGTTTTACACAATAATATCATTTTTGAAACAAAAAAAATCATGTTTTAGTGTCTCCATAGTCAGAGAGCTGTAGCTTTTTTATTTTTTTATTGTCTCAGGTAGGGGCTCATATTTTGCGGGACGATTTTGGGGTAAATACGCCTTTTTGATCGCCTGCTATAACACTTTTTGTGTGGCAAGGTGACAGAAAATGGCTGTTTTGGTATAGCTTTTTTTAAAAAAAATGTTTGCGTACACCTGGCGGGGTGGACCATGTGATGCTTTTATAGAGCCCGTTGATACGGATGCGGCGATACCTAATATGTGTACTTTTTCTTTTTTTTTTTTTACTTTTTTTTTTTACTTCATTTGGGGAAAAAGGGTGCTTTTTTAACTTTTTTTAAACGTTATCTTTTTTTTACTTTTTTACACTTTTTTTTTACTTTCTTTTTACACTTTTCTTTTTTACTTTTTACATTTTTTTAAACTTTATCAAGACCCATTTGGATCTTGAAGATCCAGTGGGCTTGATGGCTATACAGTGCATTGCAATAGTCATCTGTTGCAATGCACTGTTTCAGTGTTACACTAAGGCTGATCAGACCCTGAGGGTCTGATCAGCCTTAGGTACATGGCAGCCAGGACGCTTTTGTAAAGCGTCTGGTTGCCATGGTAACCATCGGGCCGCTGCCATTGCCGCAGCGGTGGCCCGATGGCAGAGAGAGGGAGCTCCCTCCCTCTTAACCCTAGAATGCGTGACATCAGAAATCTTCATATTAACGTATTGGGGGCCTTTTAGGCCCCCATGCAAATCATATGGAAAACACACTTATATAACTTTTACAAGTTTATTTTAAAACTGCTAAATAAAATATGATTAGTAAACAAAATTTTAATTATAACAGAAACTTGCTCTCAACATCGTATCTTATCTCAGGTCCTTAACAATTAGCTCACAGTGTATACTGTCCTCATTACTCTCTTCACAGCTTATTACTGTGTTCAGAAGGACCTGAGATGATGTCATGACTTTATCTCTCCCTCCAAAAATCACATGACATCCTCATATGGCATTATCCACACCCTGGCCCCTCCACCAGCATTACTGAGTACAAATAAAGTAACTTGAGGTACAAACACTACTGAGAACATAATAAAAAAAATACATGGGGGCCTAAAAGGCCCCCAATCCGTACAGATGTGTTTTTCACCAAAAAAGCATTGTTACACCAAAATGCCTATGAAAAAAAATATATGAACAACTGGATATTACCAACAACGACATTCTTGAGGATTACCTGGAGTTTCAAAATTCTAACTTAAGTAATTTTGCAGATAATAACAAAAAAGTAAGCATGGGGGCCTAAAAGGCCCCCAATACGCATTCTAGGGTTAACCCCATGGATGCTGCGGGCGGCTACTGACCGCAGCATCTATAGGGTTAAACACCTGAAATCGGTGCCAGCAACGATTTCAGCTGTAGCAGCAGAGTGTGAGCTGTAATTACAGCTCACACTCTCTGCTGATGGCAGCGGCTCCGATCCTGAGCTGCTGCCATCATATAATAGAGAGCAGGAGGGGGCAACGGAGGCACCAGGGGGCACTACGAGGGGGGGCTGTGTGGGGGCACAGAAAACTTACCTGGTTTCAGGCTGCGATCTCCAGAGTGGAGATCGCAGCCTGAAACCAGCATTTTTCCCTTCACCCACGACAGCACTGGTGAGAGAGAGGATCCGCCCCCAAGACAGGAAACCTGCACGAATAAAGAGGCGGGGGACCTCCTCTCCCTCAGTGTGGTTTCCTGTCTTGAGGAGGAAGCCTGCTTCCCTTCGTGGGGGAAAGAAGAAACTTTGATGCCCTCCCCTCCCTATCCCTTACCTGCGGTTCTATTGCGCTCAATACGGTGACGCTGCGAGGCTGCAGAGGCGCATCATCTCCGGAGGGAGCTCTGATGCGCTGGGGGGAACA
The DNA here is from genome assembly GCA_900303285.1 of Rhinella marina. NCBI lineage: Eukaryota > Metazoa > Chordata > Amphibia > Anura > Bufonidae > Rhinella > Rhinella marina. Next base: position 78,422 of record ONZH01013904.1, read on the forward strand.
TCGGTGTTTTCACCATCCTACAAGGGGTCTCCTTGACCCGAAGATATCGGTGCCGGCAGGAGAAGACGCGCGCGCACGTGTGGGGGAGGAGGAGTGGCTTAGGCTTCCGGCCTGGGCGGCCCAGGAAGCAGCATCGGAGCGCGGGCGTCTCAGGGCGCAGCCGGATGACGTCACTCGCGTCCGGGCCTACAAATCTGCGACTCCTGAGTGGAGTGGCGGCAGCTTGTTCCTCCGGTGGTAGTAGGTGGCTATCCATACCTGCCTTCTAGCCATCTGGTCCAAAGGATTGCAGCTTGCCCTGTGGTGCCTTCCTGAGTGGAAGAGTCGTCTCCGGCAGCATGGAGGAGGATAAAGCATCGGAAGAAACTCCTGCTAATCCCACCCTGGTACTTTTATAAGGAGGGTGAGTGTTGCTGAAGTCATTTTTTATGAATTATCTGTTGACTTCCCTATTCTTGTATCTGTACCTGCCCTTAGGTAAAGCCTAAGAAGGTTCAAACTAAGAGGAAGAATAAGGAATGTGGAATCTGTAGAGCGTCTCTTAGTTCTGATTGGGAGAAGAAGTTATGTCAGGTCTGCATAGACAAGACTGTAGCAGAAGAGTTCCCTTCCTTCTACAAGTGCCTCCAGGCGCTTGTTAGGTCAGAAGTCAACTCTTCCATGTCTGGCGGAAGGATGGAGGAGGAGTGAAGCATCCCCGCCAAGTTCCCCCGGTTCACCAGTCTTCTTCTGATTCAGAGGAAGAAGGAGTTCTGGTGTCCAATCGTTCCTCCTTATCCTCTTCGGATGAATTTGATGATGAAGGAAAGTCTTGCTTTCCTGCTGAGGATACGGAGAAGCTTTTGAAGTCCGTTAAGGCTACTATGGGTATTGAGGAAGCTAAAGAACCCAGATCAGTACAGGACATTATGTTCGGTAGTTTGGAATCCCGTCGTCATAGAACCTTCCCTATCCATAAAAATATATTGGCCATGATTAAAGGGGAATGGAGGAAGCCAAATAAAAAAGTCTTCATCTCTAAAGGTTTTAAAAGAAAATATCCCTTTGAAGAAGAGGACTGTGCCACGTGGAGTAAAGCCCCTAGAATTGATGTGGCGATTTCTAGAGTGTCTAGGAAGGTCGCTCTCCCCTTTGAGGACACAGGTATCCTTAAAGACCCCCTGGATAAGAAAGCAGAGTCTCTCCTCAGGGGTTCTTGGGAGGCCTTGACTTCCTCCTTTAGGCCAAGCATCGCCTCCACTTGCACCGCCAGATCTCTCATGATTTGGCTGTCTGAGTTGGAGTCACAGATTCGTAATAGAACCCCTAGGGAAGATTTACTGGCCGCCCTTCCTACCATCAGAAAGGCAGCTGATTTCTTGGCGGATGCCTCTGCTGACTCTGTTAGATTGGCGGCCAAGGCCTCTGCCTTATCTAATTCGGCTCGCAGAGCTCTCTGGCTTAAGAACTGGCGAGGGGATCTTCCATCCAAGATGAAGCTGTGTGAAGTTCCTTGTGAGGGAGAATATCTATTCGGGTCAGCGTTAGATGATCTGCTTGAAAAGGCAGCTGATAAGAAAAAATTCCCTGGATTTCAGCCCTCGTCCTTTTAACCAGTCAGGCGGAGATAAAAAGAGACCTGATCTTTGACGCCAGGGATCAGGTGGGGGGAAGATTAAGAAGTTTTCTCCCTGCCTGGTCTCGGATCTCAGTCAATTCATGGGTCCTGGGGGTCATCGGTTCGGGACTGAGATTGAATTTCAGGGTTCCCCCTCCAGCAAGGTTTGTAACGACAAAAATTCAGTCTTCGAGTCAGAGTCTGTCAGCCATGGAGAACGAGGTCCTACAGCTCTTAAGGAAAGGGGTTCTGGTTCCAGTTCCCCAGGAAGAAAAAGGAAAGGGGTACTATTCCACCCTGTTCCTGGTAAGAAAACCGGACGGTTCTTTCAGAACTATTATAAATCTAAAGAAGCTGAACAGATACCTGTATTTGACAAAATTCAAAATGGAGACAATAAAATCGGTGATCAATCTTCTGTTCCCCTTTTGTTTCATGGCGGTAATAGACTTAAAAGACGCTTATTACCATATTCCCATCTGTCAGGACCATCAAAGATTTCTGAGGGTAGCAGTCCAGGTGAAGGGGGAGTTGTTACACCTCCAGTATCAGGCCCTGCCTTTCGGCCTGTCTATGGCACCTCGAGTTTTCACCAAGGTCGTTGCAGAATTGGGAGCCCATGTGAGGGAGAGGGACATTCTGTTTCTTCCCTACCTAGACGACTTCTTGATAATAGCAAAGACGGAGTCCTCTTGCAGGGAGGCAGTTTCCACGGTGTCCCAGACATTAGTAAGACTAGGTTGGATCATAAACTGGAAGAAGTCAAGACCAGTTCCTTCCCAACGTCAGATCTTTCTAGGTATGGTCCTAGATTCCAGAATCCAGAGATGTCCAAAGTGGAAAACATCTACAGGATTGTTATAGGGTTAAAGAAAAATCCCTTGATTGCCTTAAGGAAAGCGATGTTCATACTGGGTTCCCTCTCGGCCTGTATTCCAGCTGTGGAGTGGGCTCAGTATCATTTCCGTCCCCTCCAATGGGAGATTCTCTCCTTCTGGGGGGGAGGAAGTGTTCACCTGGATTCCAGACTCAGGATCTCCAGGTCTACACTGCTGAGCCTTTCCTGGTGGTTAAAAAAGGAAAATCTTATCAGGGGTGTTCCCTGGAGGATTTCAGATTTTGTATGTCTGACTACGGACGCAAGCCCCTGGGGGTGGGGGGCCCATGTTCAGGGACTCCTCGTTCAGGGGAAATGGCACTGGTCCATGTCTCAGCTGTCCTCAAACCAGAAGGAGCTGACTGCAGTGAGAATGGCAATTCTTTCCTTTTTAACAATCCTCAGGGGAAGAAACGTAAAGGTCCTATCCGACAACAGGACAACTGTCTCCTATATAAACAGAGAGGGGGGGTACCAGATGTCGCGCCTTGATGCTAGAGGTTGGGAAGATTCTTTCTTTAGCAAAAATAAATTTCCTCTCCATTTCTGCAGTCCACATCAGGGGTGCAGAGAACCTTCAGGCAGATTTTCTCAGCCGCCATACCCTGTCCCAGGGGGAATGGAGCCTAAAGCAGAGTGTTTTTCGGGAGATAGTTTCAAGATGGGGTTTCCCGGAGATAGATTTGTTCGCTACCTCTGTAAACAGAAAGACGCAGAAATTTTTTTCTCTCGATCCCGGGGGGTCTCCTTGGGGGCTGGACGCCTTTCTACATCAGTGGAATTTTTCCCTGGCCTATGCCTTCCCTCCTCTTCCTCTGGTTCCCCGTGTGTTGAGGAAGATAAGGGAGGACCGGGCGAGAGTCATTCTGATCGCGCCTTTTTGGCCAAAGAGGCCTTGGTTCACGTGGCTCAGGAACCTTTCAGTTTCAGACCCTTGGGTTCTCCCGGAGTCGAGGGATCTTCTGAGTCAAGGTCCCTTCCTCCACCCAGAAGTGAGGAGCCTGCACCTGACTGCATGGAACTTGAGCGGAGCCTTCTGCCAATAGGGGGTTTTCTGATAATCTGATTGCCACCTTACAGAAGAGTAGGAAGAGAGCAACGGTTTCTATTTACTGTAGGGTTTGGCTTAAGTTCTTAAGTTTCGCGGGTTTCAGTTTTTCCAGCCTCCCGGCATCGGCCCTGTTTGATTTAATCCTTGAATTCCTTCAGAAAGGGGTAGAGCTAGGGTTGTCTGATAGTACCCTAAAGGTTCATGTGTCTGCCTTATCAGCTCTTTTTGATCAGAACATAGCTGCCAATCCCTGGATTGTTAGGTTTTTTAAGGGTCTCAGTAGGTCTAGACCTCTGGTTTCTCCTAAGACTCCTTCCTGGGATTTAGATATTGTTCTTAAGGCCTTGTCTCTTCCTCCGTTTAAGCCCCTGGAGGATATACCGATTAAATTCCTCACCTGGAAGTTGTCTTTTCTTATCGCCATAACCTCGGCTTGTCGCATCAACGAGATTCAGGCGATTTCTGCTTTGCCCCCTTACACTACTATCTTAGAAGACAGAGTTGTGATTAGGCTTGACCCAGCTTTTCTTCCAAAAGTGTCTTCTAAGTTCCACAGGTCACAGGAGATTATCCTTCCCACCTTTTATGATGACCCTAAATCTGAGGAAGAAAAGAGGCTTCATTGCTTGGACGTCAGGAGAACCTTGCTTCAGTATTTGACCGTTTCCAAGACCTGGAGGAAGTCCTCTTCCCTGCTGGTGCTTTTTCAAGGGCCCAATAAAGGCAAAGCAGCGTCAAGGGCTTCGGTGGCAAGATGGATTACTTCTACGATAGCCTCCTCTTATACATCATCTTGTCTACCGTGTCCTGTGGGTCTCAGAGCGCATTCAACCAGGGCTATGGCAACATCATGGGCAGAGAGGTCCTCTGTTTCTATTGAAGAAATCTGTAGGGCCGCTACCTGGTCATCACCTTCTACCTTTTTTCGGCACTATAGGCTTGACCTTTCCGCTTCTACTGACCTGTCCTTTGAGAGAGAGGTTCTTTCTGTGGCTATCCCTCCCTGATTTGTCTCTGGTATTTCTCTCACCAGTGCTGTCGTGGGTGAAGGGAAAAATGAAGATTACTTACGGTAATTGGATTTTCCAGAACCCACGACAGCACCCTTAATTCCCTTCCCTACTTTTGGTGATGGCTCACAAAAAGTAAAAAAAAAAAAAAAAGCTTCTCTCATTCCCGGGAGAGCGGAGACTCCGGGGCTCTGACACTTTATAGTGTCACAGTCCCGGTAAGCAGTTTGGACGTAACTGCACGTCCAAATGCCGCAAATTACTTGCACTTTGGACGTACAGTTACATCCAAATGCGGCAAAGGGTTAAAGTAGAGGATATGGATCTATTACGAAGAGTGGTGAGGTCTATGATGGAAGTAGAGGAGGAGAAAGAATCTAGGTCCAGACAAGAAGTGATGTTTGGGAGTCTGAGACCAAGAAAGGCAAGAGTATTCCCCATTCAGGACTGCGTTAAGGAGTTAATTAAACGTGAATGGAACAAGCCAGATAAAAAAGTTCTTTATCCCTTGAGCAGTAAAAAGAAAATACCCATTTAATGATCAGAAAGTCTCAGCCTGGCAGGATTTTCCTAGGGTAGACGCCCCGGTAGCAAAAGTGAATAAAAAATCAGCGCTCCCATTTCAAGATCTAGAATTCCAAAAAATTGGGAAGCATCCACGTCATCTTTTAAGCCTAATATTGTGACGACTTCAGTGGCCAGATCACTTAAAATCTGGTTGGGAGAATTAGTCACAATAAAACCCTGAGATAGCAGCTGCTGGAAGCGATACCTACTATGTTAAAAGCGGTAGACTTTATTTCAGACGCTTCAGCTGATGCCTTAAGGTTATCGGCTAGAGCAGCAGCCTTATCTAACTCTGCCAGAATATCCCTCTGGTTGAAGGGATGGAAGGGGGATGTAGCATCCAGATCTTAATTGTGTGCCCTCCCTTGTCAGGGAAATTTCTTGTTTGGTCCAGCGTAAGATGACATACTGGACAAGGCGTAGGATAGAAAAAAGGGGTTTCCGGTACCTTCCTTTCCCAAGCAAAGAAAAACATTTTGGAGAGATAAGAAAGGGGGGTTTTAGTGACCAAAAGAAAAGTAATGATTGGAGAAGTAGCAAATCAAAGGATCTGTTTCAAGTCCAGGCCCCAGCCCCTAAATGTGTCTCAGCAATGACACCAGGCCCCAGGTAGGCGGTCATCTTTCTTTATTTTTTCAAACCTGGCAAAATATAACGTGCCTGGATACAAAATTATAACAAAGGAAGGTTACCACTTAGATTACAAAAAAACACCACCAAAAAGTTTAAGAATCACTGCTTTGGATCAACACTCTCCAAGGCAAGCAGCGAGAAGTAAAAAATCTCCTGTCCAAGTCAGTACGAGTACCAGTTCCCACGGAAGAAATAGGGGAAGGATTTTATTCAACTTGTTTCTTTCTTGTCCCCAAGCCCAATGGGACCTATTGGACAATAACAAATCTGAGAGACCTCAATCAATATTTAACATATTAGAAATTTCGGATGGAATCGATATCCTCAACGATTCTTCACCTATTTCCCAATTGTGTCATGGCCTCTATAGACATAAGTGATGCTTATTACCATGTGCCCATACATCCTTCATCTCAGAAGTTTCTCAGGGTGGCAGTGCGGATGGGGGAATCAATTGTTCATCTACAGTTCAGAGCACTCCCCTTTGGAATATAACAGGTGCCAAGAATCTTCATGAAGCTAATGGCGGAGGTGATGGCACAAGTAAGGAGATCGGACATTATAATTATACCTTATCTGGACAACCTCCTTATAGTAGGGCAGTCTCCAAATACCCTTTCAGCCCAAATCCAGGAAGTTTTAGGGATACTTACAAAGTTGGGTTGGCTTATAATTTGGGACAAATCGTGTCTAACACCAAGTTACCACTGCATTTTTCTAGATTAAACTAGATTCACTAGCCCAGAAATCCTTCTTTCCGGTAAAAGAGGCTGGCAGTACAACAGAGGATAAAGAAATTAAGCAGAACCAGAATTTCTACGCTAAGGGAGGCTATGTCTGGTTTAGGGTTAATGACGGCATGTACACCAGCGTTAAATGGGCTCAGTTCAGGTCCGGAATCCTTAAGTTGTACATCCTTTCTCATTGGAACAGGGGAATGTTATCCCTACATTGCAAATGTTTAATCCCCAGGTCAGTAAGGGATTCCCTTTTGTGGTGGATGAAGGAGCAGAACCTGAATGGGTGAAAGAAGATTCTTTAATAATCGCAACAGACACCAGCCCCAAGGGATGGGGGGCTCGCTCTGTTTTGGGGTTTTCCCAAGGTCAGTGGTCAAAGTCACAAAGCCAGCAATCCTAAGCGGACTTTGGGAGCAGACACAAGTTCAGTCAGGGGAACTGGTGCCTAAACCAAGAAGTCTTTCATCAGATAGTGGGTCTATGGGGGTCCCCATCAAAAGACCTTTTTGCATTCAGAGAAAAGGAAATGCAAGAAGTTTTTTTTCTCTCAGTCCGTCAGATCAGTTCCAGGGGATAGATGCCCTGTCTCAGTCTTGAGGCATGGACCTAATTTATGCATTTCCTCTTCTCGGCCAATTGCCCAGGGTAATCCAGAAGATCAGGAGGGAGGAGGCAACGGTGATCTTAATATCCCCCTTCTGGCCAAAAAGAGTATGGTTTGCTTGATTAAGGAAGCAATCTTTCGGATCCCTGGATACTGCTAGAGAGGGAGGATTTGTTATGTCAGGGCCCTCTAAGTCACCCAGAAATAGGGAAATTACATTTATAGGGTTATTCTCATCTTAGACAATGGGGGCATATCGCTAGGATATGCCCCCATTGTCTTATAGGGACCCGCACCTATATCAAGAACGGAGCACCCAAAGTGAAGGAGGGTGCGCGCAATACTCCATTCATTTCTATGGGGCCAGCAAAAATAGACGAGCGCTTGCTCGGCTATTTCCGTCGGCTACATAGAAATGAATGGGAGCTGTGGCCGCGCATGCGCGGTGCGCTCCCATTCATTTCTATGGGAGCAGCGGGGAGCTGCGCCTGGTGGTGGCCAGACCCCGGGAAACCTAGAGACCTCCAGGTGCAGGGCTCCCCTCTCCGATCTCGATATAGGTGCGGGTCCCAGCGGTGGGACCCGCACCTATCAGACAATGGGGGCATAACCTAGCGATATGCCCTCATTGTCAAAGATGATAATACCCCTTTAAGTCCAAGGGTTTGTCAGAACAAGTGGTAGAAACTCTTCTAGCTAGTAGGGAGAAGGTTACCTCTAATATTTGAGAATTTGGAAGACCTTTGTTTGGTTTGTTGGGTCAGGCCTAGACCTGTTTTCTCCACCAAATATTCCATTGATTTAAAAATTTTTACAGGAGGGTCTCAAAAATTAAAACCTACAACACTAAAAGTCCAGATTTCTTCCCTCAGTGTTTGATTTCAAGTTGGCAGCCCATTCCTGGCTTGAGATTTATTAAAGCATCTTCCAGACAGAACTCTTCTGTTAGACCCAAAGCAGCTCCCTGGGATCTTAATGTAGTACTTTCTATGTTAACCAATAGTCCATTTGAGCCTGCAAATTCTATATCTTTGAAGATGTTGTCTTACAAGACCGCATTCCTGGTGGCCGTTACGTCAGGTAGGCGGTTGGGGGAACATTTGGCCTTATCTGCCTCTCCACCTTATTCCTTGGTATTGGAAGATAGGATAGTATTTAAACTAGCTTTTCTGCCAAAGGTCGTTTTGGATTTTCATAGATCCCAAGAAATTGTTCTTCCCTCTTTCTGTCAAAATCTTAAAAGTGAAGGTGAGGAGACATTTCATACGCTTGATGTGAGGAGAAGTGTCTGTAGGTACTTAGAGTCAACAAAAGAATGGAAGAAAGCCTCTCAGCTATTCGTTCAGTTCCAGGGTCCCAACAAAGGGTTGAAAGTCACAAGTCGCACTTTAGCCTGATGGATTATGAAGACAATAGGTTTAGCCCATTCTTCGGCAGGTCTCCAGGTTCCTACAGGGTTCTCGGCCCATTCCTTAAGAGCAGTAGCATCACCTTGAGCAGAGAGGGGGTGTGCCACCATTGACCAAATTTGTAGAGCTGCTACCTGGAGCTCTCCGAATACTTTTTACAAACATTACAGATTGGACTTATTGTCTGCACAGGACCTGGCCTTTGGGAGGAAGGTGCTGCAGGCGGTAATCCCACCCTAGATTCATCTACTCTAATCTCTCACAGGTGACTCATGGGGCGTAATGGAAATACATTGATTACACTTACCAGTAATCCGTTTAACATGAGCCCATGACAGCACCTACATTATTCCCCTCATATATATAAAAAGCTGTTAAAAAAATTATATATATATATATTTTTTTTTTTTCAAAAAGCCTTATGCACCCCAAAATGGTACTAAATCATCACCGAATCCCGCGGGAAAAGAAATTGCCTCACAAAAAGAGCGCGCGAGCGCTTTTAGGAAATGGAGACACAAACGTGATTTTTTTTTTTTTTTTTTTGCTTTATATAAAACAAAAATAGACTTTGGTTAGGGGGGGGCGCATGGTTTGCTGACAGAGCTTGATGGCCGCTTGATAGCCGCTTGATAGTGGAGCTCCGGCGCAACAGCAGCGATTTTATAAGCGTTTGGTCCCCACAACATACTTTTCTACCCCATGGAGAATATTGACCCATTCTATCACACAAGATTAACTGTTTTTCTACCTGTGTGACTAGTACTTTCACTTTCTGCCGGTCATCTAATAAGCCTCCTCTAAGCTACTGAGAGGTTATAAACACTTATTTAAGCCACATTCTTATTAATAAGATAAGGATTGAGCTTTAAAGAGGACCTTTCACCACTCCTGACATGTCTGTTCTAATAGCTTAATGCATTCCCTGTATAATAACCTTTTCTGGAACATCTATTCTTATAACTTGTAGATGTTATAGTTGAATTGCTATTAGTCTTCAGTAAGGGTACAGAGGGGAGGTAACCAATTGGGGGGTGCACCTGCACAGACACGCTCTATCCAATCAGTGCTGCCATGTTCAGACTGTACAGGTACACACCCCTAACTGGTTAACTCCCCTGTGTACCCTTACTGAAGGCTAATAGCAATTCATTCATAACTTCTAGTAGAATAATAAAGGAATGGCACATCATAGAGCCATAAGAATAGATGCTCCAGAATTGATATCACATGGGGAATGCATGAAACTATTAAAACAGGAATGTCAGGAGTGGTGAAAGGTCCCCTTTTATGAGTGTTTATAATGTCAGATAGCAGGGTCCATCTGCTTCTCAGATGATGCTCTGTACAGAAAAAAGGATTCCATATTTTTTTTTGAAAAGAATGATTTTTAACTCAAAATTAGAACAATGCAATAAACAAATAAAAAAGAAACAAAAATGCCCCCAAAGGCATGCATAGCCTTTTCATATGGTGGATCTGGTGATCTCTATAATAGGAACACCCATTTTGCTTGGTTTTCCTTCCCTGGAGGGATATCTGGCTTTCACTGTGTTAAAGACCCATAACTAGGGCTCCATGGTTATTATGCATATTACAGATAATTTTGGACAGGGGAAACCTAAAAAATAGGTTGCGCAGTGCATGGGCACCTGCCTTGCGAATCCCTATTTTTCTTCCTAGAAGCACGGACCCAAAAGCCTACAGAAGCAGATCTTACAACAACTGAAGAAAATGACAGTCCCTAGAGTGGAAACTCCAAGTTACACTTCTGTTGTCTTTATATGTATTGTCACATGTATGTTGTGTAATTTTGAATAGTATGGGGTAGATTTATCAAAACTGATGTAAAGGAAAACTGGCTTAGGTGCCCATGGCAACCAATCAGATTCCACCTTTCATTTTTCAGAGCTCCTATGGAAAGTAAAAGTGAACTCTTGTTAGTTGCTATGGGCAAATAAGCCAGTTTTCATTTACTGCAGTTTGATAAATGTCTCCCTATGTCTTTGTGTGCAGAAAGAGTAAACAGTAACGTGGGTTAATTCTTTAACAATATATTTTATTGGGACAGTTTTAGGATCAACATCATCATCTACAACCAGCACTCAGGGACTTGGCTCCAGTCTTGCTACATCTGCAGCTCCTCTTTTCTCAATTGCAGCCACAGCTTCGGCTTCAGGTATGAGCTAAACTTCTCCAGTTCAATTCTGGTAAGGTTAGATTCACTAGCAGAAAGGACTTAGCTGTCCCAGTTTCTACAGAACGGCCATGTAACAAACACTGTATTCACTGTTGAGGTTTGTTCCATTGCAAATTGGTGACTTTCTTCATGGTTGGCCTATAAGGCTAGTTGAAGAAACTCTTGAGTTAGTTCTGTGAAGAAAATTACCCCAGGTTTTAGTTTCTCAGGCTTCTTAAAGGGAATGTCAAAGTTGTTTTTTTGATCTTTGTATGTTTCTAACTAACATACTAGCTAAACATTAACTTCTTCAGCCAGCACAGACTCAGGGCTGAATGCTTTACTAAGTAGCTGCAGGCAGTGAGCAGACAAATGCTGGGCACAGTAGCTGACAGACTAGAGAAGATCTGCAGAGCATTGCACAAGAAAGGTAGGGGGAAGTTCCTGTGTGCATCAGCAGTATCATTGTACAACTGGGACTTGTAGTTCTACACATACAACATTCTGTTGAGTATCGTAGCAGGCAGACATGTCACTCAGGGCAGCCATTGTATTCACTCCCTTTGCAGAGCAGGGGGAGGGGCAGATATTGTTGTTATTGCAGGTAAACAAAGGGCCAGAAGAGAACCATGGAAATGAGGAAATATTTTTTTTTTTTTTTTTGCCTAAAACTTGCTTAGCTTGGTTATATATAGCTGCCCATCAGATTTACAGTGCTATATATTTTTTCCATAACTCTGACAACTCCTTTAACCCCTTAGTGACCACCAATACGTCGTTGTACTGCGGTAAGTAAGGGGCCTTAGGTTCTCCTGTAAAGGGGTTACAGGAGATTTTATTAAGGTGTGTTTATATTGTATTTGTATGCAGAGCATTAACTAGTTTTTCTTTTTACAATCTGTTTGATAGAAGCAGTTTTAGGGTCAACAACGTCTTCTGTCATCAGGACTCTGGGATTTGCCTCTAGTCTTACATCTTCAGCTTTTCTTTTCTTAATTGCAACCACAGTTTTGACATATTGTCTTCATAAGGATGTTTAAGCATCTCAGTGTTGGGACTTGCCAAGAAAAACACGTCTGATTTTTCTCAGCCTTCTAAAATAGGAAATATCATGATAAAAAGTATATTCATATTTTAATAGACATAGCAAGTTGAGGTCAAACTACATTTTCCATTTCATCACCACGACGGCCATGACAAGGAGATTGACCCCTGACCTCTGTAGGGGCAGGAACAGAGAGAGGTTTAAATGCACCCCTCCCACCACCAACACCAGTGTTTTCCTGTCCCTACAGAGGCCAGGATGGAGAAAGGTCTCCCTGTGGCCGGGGAGATGAAGTTCTAACGGATTACTTATCTCTGCCCCCTGCTCGCCCGCGGCTTCTGGCTAACGCTGAGCAGGGGGTGACGTGCAGGACTCGTCCTGGTTGATCCGGGGCCTGGTTCCTCTTGTGCCTCCCTTCCTTCTCCTTAATGGTGGAAGCAGGGTGAGCACGTGCGGGCTGCAGGTGCGTCCGTTTCTTCTTGGCTGCTCCGGATGGATCCCCTGTACAGCGTCTTCCCCCCGGTGGCCGAAGCAGGAAGTTGATGATGTCATTTTCCGGAGCGCCGGAAGCATGCAGGAGGTGGTTCGGCGTCCGGATAGACAGGTATTTAAGTGGATAATTAAAAGTGGTAGGCACACCTCTTACTGGTATGTATAGATCAAATATTTAATCACATAACAATAAGATAGCAATAAAAACAAAGGATAAAAAAATAAAATACAATACATATAAGAGCTTAACACCAAAGCAATAAGTCAACAGATATCCGCAATCAGATATAGGCGTGCAAATGTCAGCGTCTAGATATATCACTAATTCTCTTATGATCCCGAGTTTTTAGCTTAGTTCAGCTTTCATGTGCAAATATTCAGTTAGTCACTCCTATATAGTCTCTGGAATCCACCTTTTACTCCTTCTGTGGAGTGGTTACAATATAGTAATCAAATCTTTACAGTGAGTGCATATGGATACCACAGTCAATTCCTAATGGAGCAAATGTTCGCACTCATATATATTGTTTCCAATACAATATAGTTGCGTTCCACGATGTTATTACATGAAGTAACTTGTTAGTTTGTGTTACTCAAGTACTGAATGTTCCGGAGTGTTGTGGACGCTGTATTTCCCTCTCTCCGTCTTCTCCACGAGGTGCAGGTACAGCTGATGTGCGCTCTCTTACCTTCCACCTGGGAACAATACTTGTGAGGTTTTAGTTCCGCTTGTGCTTTGAGACACTTGGTTACATATACAGTTTGGACGTTTGCATATCTTTTTCAAAGACTAGTCATATATTCTTTTTAGGCATGCCTTAACTTCTTTCGTCCTGGGGTACTCTCACTTCAACCAATTTAAGTGGGATCCACGTTACTCTCACTGATCTGAGGTCTGATTCACCATGTCTGTCCAGGAGCCGCGGTCCCCCAGAGATACTGAGGGTTCTTTTCCACCATCCGTGAGTTCCCCTGTGGGGGTTTTGGGCCTGACATGCTGTTTTCACTTGTTGGTCAGGGGGTCATTCTCTCTCATTTCACCAGCCTCCGGTGGTGGCAGCCTCTATCCCCTTTTATTGGTGTAATGACTGTGCACTTTTCTGATGGGCAGTTTGTCTATTTTCTAGGGAGCTAAAGATGTCCAGAAAAAGACAAAAAAGCCAGTCCGCTGCTTATCATGTGGAAAGAAGTTGGAGGAATCTTATACCAAAAAATTATGTAGAACATGTATTTCTAACATTGTGAGAGAGGAACAGCCTTCCTTTCTGGAAGACGTCAGATCTATGATTCAGGAAGAGATTAAATCCTCTCTTTCCAGTCTGGCTTCTCAAACTTTACCTCCACCACCGAAACGCCAAAAAAATGTCCTGCCTTTCCTCATCTGATTCTGATATCTTTAATGAGGAAGTCTCCTCATCCAAGTTTGGGGAAGAGGAAGATTGTTTTTCTGAAACTGATTTCCTGGAGGGAAATAGGAAGTTCTTCTCTAATGAAAGCATGGCAGAACTGTTGAAAGCCGTTCGGGCTACAATGAGGGTGGAGGAGGAACAGAAACCTCATTCAATTCAAGACGAAATGTTTGGGGGTTTGAAGATTAAACGTGCAATTCCCTATTAACATCAATATTAAAGATATGGTTTTGGATGAGTGGGCAGAGCCTGAAAAGCGCTTGGGGATGTCCAGAGACTTTAAAAATAGGCTTTTATTTGACCCTACCAAGTCGAAAATGTTTGTGGAGGTACCCAAAATTGATATACAGGTCGCCAAAGTTGTCAAGAAGACTTCCCTTCCCTTTGAAGATGCATCCCAACTAAGGGATTCGATGGAAAGGAAAGCTGATGCCCTGTTACGTAAATCCTGGGAATCGGCTATGTTTAATATTAAATCTAACATCGCCGCTACATCAGTAGCCAGATCCATGATGCTCTGGGTGAATGAACTTGAGGAACACATAAAAAACAAGACCCCTAGGGAAGAGATCCTTGGATCCTTTCCTCTGCTTAAATCAGCAACCGCTTTCCCGGCGGATGCCTCGGCTGAGTCCATTAGGTTTTCTGCTAGAGACGCAGGACTCTCTAATGCGGCTCGTCGAGCCATCTGGATGAAGTCCGGGGATAAAGCTTCTAAGATGAAGCTCTGTTCCATCCCCTTTTCTGGTGAATACCGTTTCGGACCAGTGTTAGACAAAATTCTAGAAAAGGAGGCCGATAAGAAAAAGGGATTCCCGGAGGAGAGGTCTTTCAAAAGGAAATATCCCTTTCGGTCCTACTCGTCCCATGAACGCTCCTCAAGAGGGAAAGGCAAATCGGGACGTTGGAGCTACCCCAAGGGCGGCAAAGGTAGAGGCTTCCTCCTTAACCCACAATCTAAGCCGGCCAACAAACAGTGACGCCAAAGTAGGGGGCAGGCTGGGAAATTTTCTTTCTTTCTGGGAGCTGATAACTTGAAATCCTTGGGCCCTGGCTATAATACGCTCAGGATACAAAATAGAGTTCTCCTCAGTCCCCCCGAAAAGATTCGTAATTACAAACCCAGGCTCCTTTTCGAATCAGAATCAAATTTGGCATGGGGTTCAGGATCTTCTTCATATGAACGCAATAGTGGAAGTTCCAGAATCTCAACAAGGAAGAGGTTATTACTCAACCTTATTCCTAGTAAGGAAAAAAGAGGGTGCGTACCGCACAATAATAAATCTGAAATTCCTCAACCGTTACATCGTTTACAAGCGTTTCAAAATGGAAACCCTATCGTCTGTCATTCCTCTAATCACAAAAAATGCCAGGATGTGCACTATCAATTAAAAGATGCTTATTACCACGTACCCATACACCCACAGTCTCAAAAGTTCCTGCGTTTCGCGGTTCAGGACTCTGCGGGACTAATCCATAACTTCCAATTCTCAGTCCTTCCCTTCGGGATTTCATCCGCCCCAAGAGTGTTCACCAAGCTGGTGGTGGAGATGGTGGCTTCACTCAGACAGTTGGAGATAATCTTAATCCCCTATCTGGACAACTTTCTCCTGGTGGGAAACTCAGAAGACCTTATTCGAGAACATCTGGATCTCCTTCTAGATTCTCTGAAGTCCTTGGGGTGGATAATCAACTTTGGCAAGTCTTCCCTAGTTCTGTCCACATCAGTTCGGTTCCTAGGAGTACTGCTAAACTCCCAGTTACAGACGACGTTTCTTCCTCAGGACAAGATTCTAAATATCACAAACAAAATCATTTCGTTCCAAAAGAAAAGGAAATGTACAATAAGGGAAGCAATGAGTTTATTGGGCCCTTTTTCGTCATGCATCCAGTCAGTCACATGGAGCCAGCTTCACTACCGGAAAATCCACTCTTGGATTCCCCAGGTGTGGAACAAGCAGCATCATTCCTTGGACAAGGTCATCCTTATCCCGGAAGTAGTCAAAATATCTCTTATGGTGGACAAACCGTCAGCATCTGTCGAGAGGTGTAGTCTGGCAGAAGTATCCTCAGATACAGATAATTACGGACGCCAGTCTACACGGATGGGGAGCCAAGGTTGGAGATTACTGCTTCCAGGGAATCTGGCCTCAGTCAATTGCTTCAAAATCTTCAAACTTCAGAGAACTCCAAGCTGTATGGGAGGTACTGAAGGCTGCAGCATCATTCCTAGGAGGGAATCATCTAAGGATATTGTCAGACAACACGACAACAGTGTCTTATCTCTCTCACCAAGGAGGCACCAGATCCTTTTTGCTCCAAACCCTAGCAAACAAAATCTTCTCCTGGGCAGAAAGTCATGTGCTTTCTATCTCTGCGACTCATCTGAAAGGCTCTCTAAAAATAGAAGCAGATTTTCTGAGTTGACAACAACTGGATCAAACAGAATGGTCCCTAAACCGCAAGACCTTCTCACTTCTGACGGGAAGATGGGGGACTCCGGACATAGATCTGTTCGCGACCAGGAAAAATGCAAAGGTAGGGAAGTTCTACTCCCTGAATCCCAGGGACAATCCCTGGGCAATAGATGCCTTCGCTCAAAAGTGGAACTGGAAACTAGGCTATGCATTTCCCCCTCTACCTCTTATTCCAGGAACAATACAAAAGATCCTACAAGATCGGGCCACAACTATTCTAATAACTCCGTTTTGGCCGAAGAGCAGCTGGTTTTCTCCTCTGAAAAGTCTATCCTGTTCGGAACCTTGGATACTGCCCTTAAGGAAAAACCTTCACCAGGGGCCTATTCTTTATCCTTATCCAGAGTTCCTGAAGCTCACAGCTTGGATCCTGAGACCTCCATTTTAAAAAGCCAAGGGTTGTCAGATAGTGTTATATCTACCCTGAAGGCTTGTAGGAAGAAAGTTACCTCGGCTATATACTTGAAGATATGGAAAAGGTTTTGTACTTGGAGTAATAATCCAACCCCCAACTCTAATAAACCGCAAATCCAGAAGATTCTTGACTTTCTTCCGAATGGACTTGATATGGGCTTAAGACCTGCCACCTTGAAGGTTCAGGTCTCAGCCTTAAGCTGTTTCTTTGACTGTGATCTTGCCGGCCATCGATGGATCAGAAGAAATATGCGTGCAGCTGTACGGATAAAACCTACTCTCCGTTCCCGTATCCCATCATGGGATTTGAATGTGGTTCTGACGGGGCTTACTCTTTCTCCGTTTGAACCACTATCTGATTGCTCCCTGAAATTACTGTCTTTCAAAACAGCATTTCTAGTTGCCATCACCTCAGCCAGGCGTATAGGCGAGATGCAGGCCATCTCCATTAGGGAGCCTTACCTAAGGATGCTTGAAGATAGGCTGATTATCAAACTAGACCCAGAGCCAAAGGTTTCTTCCAACTTTCATAGAGACCAGGAAATCATTCTCCCTTCCTTTTATCCCAATCCATCAGATTGTAGGGAACTCTCCTCTCATTCTCTCGATGTTAGGAGGTCTGTTCTCAGGTATGTGGAATGTACCAAGGATTTTAGAAACTCTGACTGTCTTTTCCTTCAATGATCAGGGAAAGGAAAAGGTTGTAAGATTGCTAAGTCTTCTCTGTCCAGGTGGATTTGGTCTACCATTTCCCTATGTTACGAGTATCAGGGTCTCTCTTGTCCCCCTAACATTAGGGCTCACTCAACCAGGGCCATGTCAGCCTCTCAGGCAGAACGCGCAGGGGCTTCCCTTGATATATGTAAGGCGGCCACCTGGTCTAGCATTCATACGTTTATGGAGCGTTATAGGCTGGATCTTTCCAGTTCTTCCTCTTTGTCGTTTGGACACAAGGTCCTTCAGGCAATTACCCCCCCTTAGTTAATATTTGGCATATCTCCTTGTCATGGCCGTCATGGTGATGAAATGGAAAGCCGGAATTAGACTTACCGGTAATTCAATTTCCATGATATCACCACGACGGCATGGCATCCCTCCCTCTTGAATCCCCTTTTTTGTTAAGGGAAGGTTTTTTCCCTTCCGGGTATGGAGTAATACCCCGGGGGGGTTGGGGGGGGAAATATATATATATATTAGGGCTGGGCAATTAATCGAATTAATTCGCCCATTGCAAGCCTCACGATTTCATTTTTTAGGAAAATCGTGAATTCGATGTTCCTAAAAAATGGCGACCGACATATAAAATAAAAAAAACCTCTCACCTGTCCTGCGGCTCCGCTCCGGCGCTCCTCTTCTTTTCCAGGTCTGCACCGCACTGTCCTGACCGCGTACAATGTCAGGACGTAGTGCGCGCACTCTGACCTGACGCTGCACGCAGTCAGGTGACAGTGCAGCGCCGGGAGAAGAAGGGCGCCGGACGTGGAGAGGAGCCGCAGCGGAGGACAGGTGAGAGATTTTTTTTTTTTTTTTATGATGGTGGCAGAGTGGGCTGATCGGAGGTCTGAAGGGGGCACTTTGGGCTGATCTGAAGGGGGCACTTGGGCTGATCTGAGGTCTGATGGGGCACAGTGGGCTGATCTGAGGTCTGATGGGGCACAGTGGGGTCTGAAGGGGGCACTTGGGCTGATCTGAGGTCTGATGGGGCACAGTGGGCTGATCTGAGGTCTGATGGGGCACAGTGGGGTCTGATGGGGCACAATGGGCTGATGTGGGGTCTGATGGGGGCACAGTGGGCTGATCTGAGGTCTGATGGGGGCACAGTGGGCTGATCTGAGGTCTGATGGGGGCACAGTGGGCTGATCTGAGGTCTGATGGGGGCACAGTGGGCTGATCTGAGGTCTGATGGGGGCACAGTGGGCTGATCTGAGGTCTGATGGGGGCACAGTGGGCTGATCTGAGGTCTGATGGGGGCACAGTGGGCTGATCTGAGGTCTGATGGGGGCACAGTGGGCTGATCTGAGGTCTGATGAGGGCACAGTAGGCTTTTTTTATTTATTTTTTTAGATTTTTAATAACATAAGAAAATCGGGATTTAAATCGTGAATCGTCCAAAATTAAAAAAAAAAAAAATCGAGATGGCCATATCGCCCAGCTCTAATATATATATATATATATATATATATATATATATATATATATATATATATATATGAAAAATACTTATCGGCAGCACTGGAAAGCACAAGCAGAGGTGCACACCCAGGATATATATAGAGAAAAAATGGCAGCACTCTCCAAGTAAGTATAAAAAGTGACTGTCTTTATTACCCCATGTGGGAAAGCGACGTTTCGGCTCTGAACTGAGCCTTTCTCAAGCAGATTATTATATAGATATATTATTATATAGATATATTATTATATAGATATTATTATATATATATATATATATATATATATATATATATATATATATATATATAATATATAATGATTATTTGGACTAGTATTATGGAAGATTCTCTTCCTTAGGTTGAATTTATTATTTACACCATTGTGCTCTTATTGGGTAATCACTGGTGTTGGTGGTGGGAGGGGTGCATTTAAACCTTTCTCTGTTCCTGCCTCTACAGAGGTCAGGGGTCAATCTCCTTGTCATGGCCGTCGTGGTGATATCATGGAAATTGAATTACCAGTAAGTCTAATTCTGGCTTTTTTCTAGAAGAGTAAAAATACTCCTCTGCAATTTTGAGTATTTTTAGCTGAGAAGTACAAATTTAGCAGTAATCTAATATATAAAGCTGAGTGTGTGTGTGGGTGTGTATGTCCGCTAAAGGAATCTGCACCGCTGCAGCTACAATCACAAAATTTGGCACACATGTACATCAGGTGTCCGGGAAGGTTTTAGAACAGTTTTCAACTCTCCAGGACGTACTGTTCCTGAGATATTCCCAAAAAATGCATTAGCCAATAGTAGCCTGGTCACATGACCCTTATCAGCCAATAGAAGCTCCCAGGCAGTTAGTCTCCACACACACCAGGTTTCTATGGCACGCCCCTTCCACTCCGCATCTGACCGGGATTGAAAAAATGAAGGTAAAAATCAACTTCTGTCAGCTGCAGGGGAGGGAGGGTAACTTTCTCCCTGCAGCTCATGCTCAGACTGCACAGTGCTGCTGTCTGAGAGTGAGCTGTTCAAAAGGACATCCGTGTGTCCATCCAGGCCCTGCGCATGACAGAGGACAGGTAGTCTGAAAGCCAGAATGTCCAACCTTCCCCTAACGTGAATCCGTGCCACCGGTCCCCATGAAGCCACACCCCTAAACAAGAGGCCACGCCCCCTGTGTCCATCCAGGCCCTGCGCATGACAGAGGACAGGTAGTCTGAAAGCCAGAATGTCCAGCCTTACCCCAACATGAAGCCGTGCCACCGGTCCCCATAAAGCCACACCCCTAAACAAGACGCCACGCCCCCTGTGTCCATCCAGGCCCTGTGCATGACAGAGGACAGGTAGTCTGAAAGCCAGAATGTCCAGCCTTCCCCTAACGTGAAGCCGTGCCACCGGTCACCATGAAGCCACACCCCTAAACACGAGGCCACGCCCCCTGGTTCCATGAAGACACAGAGGAGAAGCTGTCTGAGTGTGAGCTACTGAAAGGGTGGACATCCCTGTGTCTGTCCAGGCACTGCGCCAGACAGTGGACAGGGAGTCTGAAAGCCAGACTGTCCAGCCTAAAACTGGACCTCTGGCCACCCTAGGGGCAGGCTGATGTTAGGGTGGCCAGTTGTCCGGCTTTAGGCTGGACAGTCCGGTTTTCTGGCTCCCTGTCCTCAGTCCAGCACAATGCCTGGATGGACATAGGCCACACCCCTTCCATGCTGCATTTGACCGGGATTAAAAATATTGGAAAAAATCACCTTCTGTCAGCTGCAGGGGTGGGGGGAGGGTGACTTTCTCCCTGCAGCTCATTGTTCAGACTGCACAGTGCTGCTGCTGAGAGTGCTGCTGCTGTGTCCATCCAGGCCCTGCGCATGGCAGAGGACAGGGAGTCTGAAAGTCAGACCGTCCAGCCTAAAACAAGACCTCTGGCCACCCTAGGGGCAGGCTGATGTTAGGGTGGCCAGATGTCCGGCTTTAGGCTGGACAGTCCAGTTTTCTGGCTACCTGTTCTCCGTCCGACGCAGTGCCTGGACAGACACAGGGATGTCCACCCTTTCAGTAGCTCACACTCAGACAGCTTCTCCTCCATGTCTTCATGGAGCCAGGGGGGCGTGGCCTCATGTTTAGTGATGTGTCTTCATGGGAACTGGGGGCGCTGTTTCACGTTTGGGGGAATGGCCGGTGAGGTCTGGCTTTCTGGGGTGAAGACAGTGGCCACTCTAGCTGCTGTGGAGGTCACAGTTAAAGGGGCAGGCTGCTGTAGAGGTCACTGTTGAAGGGGCAGGCTGCTGTAGAGGTCACTGTTAAAGGGGCGGGCTGCTGTAGAGGTCACTGTTAAAGGGGCAGGCACTGTAGAGGGCACTCTCGATATCTTTTAACGACACACACACAAACAGTAAAATAAATAAATTAAATATACCCGGGCGAAGCCGGGTCCTTCAGCTAGTCTAATAAATAAAGCTGAGTGTATGTATGTATGTCCGCTAAAGGAACCTGCACCATCGCATTTACAATAACAAAATTTGGCACACAGGTACATCAGGTGTCCGGGAAGGTTTTAGACCGGGTCTCTGCTCTCTAGGACGTACCGAGATATTTACAAAAAATGCATTAGCCAATAGAAGCCTGGTCACATGACCCTTATCAGCCAATAGAAGCTTGCAGGCTCTTACTCTCCACATACACACAGTTTTTCACCAGGTTTCCATAACAACCCAGCCATTGTTCTTCACTGCTGTAGGTCAGCTTTAAAGGGAAGGGTGCTGTGGATGACACTGTTAAAGGTGTATTCTGGTTACCATAAATATAACTTATGTTTTAGACTTTCATCATCAATCATTACCTAATTAGTAACATAGTTTATATACATAGTTTATAAGGCCGAAAAAAGACCTACAAGTTGATCCAGAGGAAGGAAAAAAAACCCTGTGAGGTAGAAGCCAATGTTCCTCACTTTAGGGGGAAAAAATTCCTTCCCGACTCCAGTCAGGCAATCAGAATTACTCCCTGGATCAACGACCCCTCTCTAGTAACTATAACCTGTAATATTATTACACTCCAGAAATACATCCAGGCCCCTCTTGAATTCTTTTAGTGAACTTACCATCACCACCTCCTCAGGCAGAGAGTTCCATAGTCTCACTGCTCTTACCGTAAAGAATCCTCTTCTATGTGTACAAACCTTCTTTCCTCCAGGCGCAGAGGAAGTCCCCTCGTCACAGTCCTGGGGATAAATAGATGATGGGAGAGATCTCTGTACTGACCCCTGATATATTTATACATAGTTATTAGATCTCCCCTCAGTCGTCTTTTTTCTAAAGTGAATAACCCTAATTTTGATAATCTTTCTGGGTACTGTAGTCCACGCATTCCAGTTATTACTTTA